>CAWUFW010002426.1:1776014-2224917 GCA_963921515.1 Calotriton arnoldi | reverse complement strand
GCAGTAGCTTTACTACAGTGATCTAATGAGCAACTAGAGTGCTAACATTCTGAATTTATGGCAAATGTGTGACACATCTGAATGCCTTCTTGATGGAATCAAAGTAAAAAACTGAAAGTATTTACTACTGAGGAAACAGCAGTAAATGAGGAAATTAGGGAAACTTCATAACAAATAAGTCTCCCAAGATGGCCACCAGAGACAAAAGAGCCCAAATGTAGCACAAATATCACCCAGATGTAGCCCACGTATAGCCCAATGACAGAATGTCCCAGAGTGTTCTAAAGAACAACTAGAGCGCTAACAGTCTTACTTATGACAAAAGTATGGCACACCTGAAGACATCTTGTTTGGAATAAACTGGTAACACTTAAAACATTTAATTTAAAAAGGAACAAACTGAGGGGGTTCATTTTGCCATAGAAATTATGATTAGTGCTGAAGAGAGAAAAATTAGGGCACATTTTGAGTGACTTCTCAAATCCTCTTCTATTTCATTAAAAAAATTCTGACATGCAGACTGAAACATGCACTTTCACATCAGCAGCAGACTTCCCTAGTGAGCAGTAGCTTTACTACAGTGATCTAATGAGCAACTAAAGTGCTAACATTCAGAATTTATGGCGAATGTGTGACACATCTGAATGCCTTCTTGATGGAATCAAAGTAAAAAACTGAAAGCATTTCCTACTGAGGAGACTGCAGTAAATGAAGAAATTAGGAAACTTCATAACAAATAAATCACCCAAGATGGCCACCAGAGACAAAAGAGCCCAAATGTAGCACAAATATCACCCAGATGTGTCCACGTATAGCCCAATGACAGAAGTGCGCAAAACACTTTTTATTTTTTGTTTTTTTGCAGTTTTATATAGTGCAGACTCAAGCCAGGTGATTGGAGTGCTTTACATGAGCATTGGTTACATCACACAAGGACAAATTCATGTTGGTTGTAGACATGGGGAGATTAAGTGATTTGACCAGAATCACAGAATGTCGAGCTGAAGCAGAAACTCCAACCTGGTTCCCCAGTTGCAAAGTCTGCAGCTCTGGAAGTAATACCACATCCTCTCCCTAAGTGCAACATTTAATCAAGTGGTCAACTGGATAAAAAAACATAAAGATAACAAATAATTTAAAAGTGCTTTGTCGCTATTTGAAAACTCAGAAAATATGTCCTCATTTTAGTTTTTTAGAGCACTAACCATAATTTCAATGCAAATAAGACCCTCTCATTTCTGTAATTTCTAAAGGAAATGCTCTAGATATTACAGTTTTGATTACATCAAGATGACGTCAGGCGTGCCACACTTGTAATAAATATAGAATATTAGCAATCTAGTTGTTCATTAGGATACTGTTGCGAGGCAGATGCCAGGGGCACGGACTCAGAAAATTGAAGGCAGGTAGGAGGGTGCAGAGGCAACAATTTGACCACACTGGGCATGCAGGAAGGGCAGTGGCAGCACAACAGACTATGGAGGGCAGTGGAAAGGGGACAGGGGCAACAAACCAACAATACAGGACAGGCAAGAGAGGCTGTGGCAATATAATAGACCATTGTGGGCAGAAGGAAGAGGCAGTGGTAGTACAACCATACATGCCAACAGACCCGATTCAGCCAGGAAACGCCTAATGTTTTTAAGCCCAAATTGGCTTTATTTGATCTGTCTCCTGTCTATAATCTCCTCTTTTTCAATGTAAATCAATGGGGAAAATCAATACCCCAGTTTTTGTTTTCAAAATCTCCCTCTTACAAGTTCAAAATGTTAGCAAGTATGGTACATTGGATCATGGAAGGCAGGAGGAATTGGGGTAGGGACATGGACTCGGATAACAGAGGACAGGAGGGACATGGACAGGTGCACCAAACTGACCTTACAGGGCAGGCATCAGGGTTTGCAGCAGCACAATATACCACACAGGGCATGCGGGATGGGAGTGCAGCACAACAATCCATGGAAAGCTAATAGGGAGGGACAGGACCAGTGCACATGGACAACAGAGAACAGAGGGGAAAGAGGCAATGGCAGCTAGCTGACCATAATGGACAGACAGGAGAGAAAGCTGCAGCATAACGGACCATAAAGGGCAGGAGGTAGGGATCAGGGGCATTACAATGGAACAGACAAGCCAGGAGGGGAGGGAATAGGGGTCTGCTCATGGAAAACAGAGGGCAGGGGGCAAGGGGAAGGGCAGGAGCAGCAAGCTGACAATGGAGGTCAGGCAGGATGGGCACTAGAAACAAGACACACCATGGAGAGCAACAGTGAGACTATAATGACATACACACAGACCATGGAGGGAAAGTGGGAGGGAGTCAGGGGCAGCTAGCTGACCACACAGGGAAGGTGGGAGGGGCCGTGGCAGCACAGAAGACCATGCATGTGAAGTAGGAGGGTTAGTGGCAGCACAATGGCCATGATGGGCGAGAAGGAGGGGGCAGGTGCATTCAGAAAGGACCATGGAGGATAGAAGGGAGGGGTAGGAGCTGGGCACAGACAAGAGAGTTCAGGGGAAGGAGGCCTCACAACAGACCACGCGGGGCAGGCAGGGAGGAGCAGTTGCAGCACAACAGACCAGGGAGGGCAGAAGGGTGTGGCAGTAAAATGGACCATGGAGGACAGGAGGAAGGGGATAGGGGCATGGACAGGCAGGGTGGAGGTGGCAGGGACAGGCTACAGTCATATGACAATGCTAGGCAGGTGGGAGGGGAGTGGCAGCTCAACAGAACACTCAGAGTAGATAGGAGGGGCAGGTCCATGGAACATGGTGGGCAAAAGGATGGAGCAGGGGCATGCACACAGACATCGGAGGGCAGGGGGAAGGAGAGTAGGGGCAGCAAGCTAAGCACAGGAGGCTAAGCAGGAGGTCAATGATGGGGCATAGAATTGGGCAATGGAGGGCAGGAAGAGTGGACTGGGACATCATGCTAAATGGAGGGCAGTGGCAGCACATCAGACCATGCATGGCAGGAGGGAGAAGGCTAATGCATGGATTCAGATAACAGAGGATAGGGAGGAGGTGGATGGGGCAGCAAGCTAACTGTTCAGAGAAGGCGGGAAGGCCAGTGGCAGAACAACGGCCACACAGGGCTGTAATGAGGGAGCAGGGGCATGGACTTGGACAACGGATTTCAAGGAGGAGGGGAGCAGGAGCAGCAAGCTTGGGTGGGGGCAGCACAATGCCAGGCCAGGCCCTGCTTCCAACCCCCACCATCCATTGTGATAGGCATCTTACTTAACGTTAAAAAAAAACCTAGAAATTTGCTGAAAAAAACAAAGATTACAGGACGTTATAGTTAGACTCAGATTTCACTCATACAAAACCAGTGAAATTCAGCAGTTATAGTTGCCTGAGCTAACTATAACTTACACCCCCGCAATGCACTGCTTATGACCTCAGACATTACATCACTCATGACATCACTCACGACATCTCAAATGAGCTGTGAATGGAATGGAACTATAATCGCTAGAACTTTATTTATGGATAGTGTGTGTATATTAACACCCCTTTTTTTTCTTTTCTTTCCTGTAAGAACCATTATAATACGCAGCTTGCCCAGATCAATATGGCCGATAGCCTTTCACTTTAAAGTAATGTGTAGTCCATTGTTTATGTTGATGTTTGCAATCCTAAGTATGTTTATTATGAACAAGTCACGTTGACGAACATACAGGTACGGCGGTCACGGGGCAAGATATGCTGAAATCACATTGTGTGCATATTAACACTTGTTCTCTTTTCTTTATTGCATCAATTCCTGAATTTTCACATCGTGACGAGGCCAATATGGCCGCCAGCTTTTTGGATTAAAGTAATATGTAGTCCTTTGTTAATGTTGGCAACTGGAGGCATTTGTACATTTAAATAAGGAAGCTACAATGACGTCTTGTATCGTTATCAAGGTTCGGACGAGCCGAAACGCGTGGATCGCATTTCGAATTTGAGATGTCATCAGTGATGTCATCAATGATGTCACTGATCATGTCATGAGTGATGTAATATGTGACGTCATCAGCAGTGCATTAGCGGGCGTGAGTTATATATATATATACATGTGACCAAGGCCACTGCGTTGGCCGAAACGCGTCATGATCGATTTTGCACCGAACTGAAAATAAATTGCTAAACTGGGCACTAAGCAAATGAAGTTGTCCGTATCTCTTTGAGTGCGCGAATGCACGTTGGAGTGGTAATTGGATATATATATATATATATATTACCTACTGGCGGTCGCCAGTAGGTAGTTATAGTTAGGACCTAGTTTCCATAGGAAAAGCGTTTTTTCTTTTCCCAATAACTTTAGCGCCGGTTGACGAATCTTCACAAATTTTTCAAAATTAGTGGGGCGCTCCGGTCAGCTCCTGTCTTGAAAGTTTCGGGGTGATTCGTCAAGCAGGGGCGAGAAAAAAGGGGGGTCCCAAAACACATTTTCCCCATGTTAATTTCCATAGGAAACTTTAGACAAAGCTACAGTCCGAACTGCTGAACAGAATTACACCAAATTTGGCAAAGGTAGGTCTTGGTTCAGAAAGAGCCCTTTTTTAAATGGTGTAAATCCGTTCAGTAGTTCCTGAGAAATTAGAAAAAGAAAAAGTTTCGATATCTGGGCGGAGCCTAACCACACATCTCCTCCCGAGCACGAGCTTGCCTCTGATTGGCTGCCAACATTTCAAACCAGGAAGTGTTGGCAGCCATCTTGTGCCTCGGACGGAGGGAGAAATAAAAAGGTAGAAAAAAGATTAAAAATACAGAAAAGGGGGCAGGGTAAAAACACCCTGACCCCCCAGGCCTGCTCAGGGGGTCCCACAGGGACCCCCAGGCCCAAAAAAAGCATATATTTTTCTTTATTTTTGGGCGGGGTCGCGCAAATCCGTCCGAAAATTGCAGAGAGGTGTAAAAAGGGGCGTGGCCTCGGACCACCTCTCTGCAACGCAGCTCTGTGGCGCTTACTGGAGGTACCTGGTAGGCTAGTTGGCCCCCGGGGACCCTCAGGATTCAGGGGGACTTAATCCCCAACTTAAAACATGCCACAGGGCACGTTTGCACACTTGTCACATCAGGCCCCGTCCCCTCCCTGCACCACTGTGCAAACGCGCCCCCTGCCGGTTTTAAGTTGGGGGATTAATTCCCCTTCAATCCTGAGGGTCCCTGGGGGCCAGCTAGCCACAGGTACCTCCAGTAAGTGCCACGGGACTGTGTTCCGAGAGAGGTGGTCCGAGAGCCATGCTCCTTTTTACACCTCTCTGCAACGCAGCTCTGTGGCGCTGTCACTGGAGGTACCTGGTGGGCTAGTTGAACCCCAGGGACCCTCGGGATTCAAGGGGACTTAATCCCCCAACTCTAAAACGCGCCACGGGCGCGTTTGCACACTTGTCACATCAGGCCCGCCCCTCCTTCACCACTGTGCAAACGGGCTCTCTGGCATGCTGTAAGCTGGGGGATTAAGTCCCTTGAATCCCGAGGGTCCCTGGGGTCCAACGCCACCAGGTACCTCCAGTAAGCGCACAGAGCTGCGTTGCAGAGAGGTGTAAAGGGCGTGGGCCTCGGACCACCTCTCTGCAACGCAGCTGTGTGGTGCTTACTGAGGTACCTGGTGGGCTAGTTGGCCCCAGGGACCCTCAGTATTCAAGGGGACTTAATCCCCAACTTAGAACGCGCCAGGGGCACGCTTGCAGAGTGGTGGAGAAAGTGGCATGGCCTTTGTCCACCTCTCAGCAATCCCACTGTGTGGGGCTTACTGAGGTAAGAGGTAGGCTAGTTGGCCCCTAAAGAGCCCCCAGCAGCGATGGGGACTTCAATCCCCCATCCAAAAGTGCGCCAGGGAGCGCATTTGTAGAGTGGTGGGCAAAGGGGCGTGGCTCCGTGGCCTGCTCTTCGAACTTAGCAATGCTGCTGTGTGGGACTTACTGGAGGTAATAGGAGGGTAGTTGGCCCCCAAGGATGTCCTTGAGGGCCAACTACCCCTTTGTTACCTCCAGTAAGTCCTGCACAGTGGGATTGCTAAGACGTCTTCGGAGGCCATGCCCCCATTTCTCCACCATTCTGCAAACGCGCCTCCTGGCAGACTACGGGATGGGGGATGAAGTCCAATTTACTCCTGAGGGACTTTGGGGGCCAAGAAGCCCTACTGGTACCTCCTGTAAGCCCTACACACCGGAATTCCTGAGCGCTGGTCGGAGGCCCAGCACCCTTTCTCCACCAATCTGCAAACACGACTACTAGTTAAAAAAGTGTTTGCAATGTAATAGGTTTCGCATTTGTGAGAATTAGATCTATTGGCGTTGTAAATGCAAGTTTTTTACTAATGTTTTTTGGAGTGGAATGGATGTACGTTGTGTGTAGTGGAATTATGTAATATGTTGTGTAGTGAAATTATGTGGATAGAAAGTATGTGGTATTTAGTGTATAGGAATTATGTAGAGTGGGATTATGTGTTATGGAGAGTAATTATGTGGTATGGTAGTCTGTGTTGTGGAGTGGTAACCTCAGGTTTAGTCTTCCTCGTTTCCATAGAAGCTCAACTATGAACTCAGTGAGACAAAAAAAGATGGAATCACTGAGGAGCACTTGTGGACCTAGTCAGAGGTATGAGCAGGGCCACTGGAATTAAGTGACTGTTTGGCTGCACCGACTTTCGCACAGTTATACATTTTCTGCATTAGCCACATAATTCATCATCTGCACCCTAATCTGCAGATTTGAACAAAAAAAGCCTTGTTTCTAGCTGAAACGGGTCAAACGTTAGCAAAAATGCAGCGACAAGTGTTACAGCGTGGTGGAAGGCCCTAGAATGGTCACCTGTTACTTATTGCTAAATGTGGGTGTTAAATTGGTACTAATGGTGTGCAAGCCACTCTTGCTTCCCTCTGCGCCTCTCTTGCCTCTTTCTGCATTTCTGTTGCTTCTTTCTGCACGTTTCTTTCTTTTTCTGCACTTCTCTTGACCTCAATCTGCAAATCTCCCCTGTTCTCTTTATGTACCTCTTTTGCCTCGTTCTGCACTTTTCTTGCCTTTTTCTGCACCTCTCTTCCCTCTTTCTGCACGTCTGTTGCCTCTTTCTGCACCTCATTTGCTTCTTTCTGCACCCCTGTTGTCTCTTTCTGCACTTGTCTTCCCTCTTTCTGTACCTTTCATGCCTGTTTTTGCATCTCACTTGCCTCTTTCTGCACTTTTCTTGCTTCTTTCTAAACCTCGGTTGCTTCTTTCAGCAATTCTCTTGCCTCTTTGTGCACTTCTCTTGCCTGTTTCTGCACCTCTCTTGCCTCTTTTTGCACCTCTGTTGGCTCTTTCTGCACCTCACTTGCTCCTTTCTACACTTCTCTTGCCTCTTTCTGCACCCCTGTTGCTTCATTCTGCACTTTCCATGCTTCTTTCTGCACCTGGCTTGCTTCTTTCTGCACCCTTTTGTCTCTTTATGTACCTCTTTTGCCTCTTTCTGCACTTTACTTGCCTTTTTCTGCATCTCTTCCCTCTTTCTGCACGTCTGTTGCCTCTTTCTGCACCTCATTTGCTTCTTTCTGCACTTCTGTTGTCTCTTTCTGCACTCGTCTTCCCTCTTTCTGTACCTTTCATGCCTGTTTTTGCATCTCACTTGCCTCTTTCTGCACTTTTCTTACTTCTTTCTACACCTCTGTTGCTTCTTTCAGCAATTCTCTTGCCTCATTGTGCACTTCTCTTGCCTGTTTCTGCACCTCTCTTGCCTCTTTTTGCACCTCTGTTGGCTCTTTCTGCACCTCACTTGCTCCTTTCTACACTTCTCTTGCCTCTTTCTGCACCCCTGTTGCTTCATTCTGCACTTTCCATTCTTCTTTCTGCACCTGTCTTGCTTCTTTTTGCACCCCTGTTGTCTCTTTATGTACCTCTTTCTGCACTTTTCTTGCCTTTTTCTGCACCTCTCTTCCCTCTTTCTGCACGTATGTTGCCTCTTTCTGCACCTCATTTGCTTCTTTCTACACCCCTGTTGTCTCTTTCTGCACTCGTCTTCCCTCTTTCTGTACCTTGCCTGTTGTTGCATCTCACTTGCCTCTTTCTGCACTTTTCTTTCTTCTTTCTGCACCTCGGTTGCTTCTTTCAGCAATTCTCTTGCCTCTTTGTGCACTTCTCTTGCCTGTTTCTGCACTTCTCTTGCCTCTTTCTGCACCCCTGTTGCTTCATTCTGCACTTTCCATGCTTCTTTCTGCACCTGTCTTGCTTCTTTCTGCACCCCTGTTGTCTCTTTATGTACCTCTTTTGCCTCTTTCTGCACTTTTCTTGCCTTTTTCTGCACTTCTCTTGCCTGATTCTGTACTTCTCTTGCCTCTTTCTGCACCCCTGTTGCTTCATTCTGCACTTTCCATGCTTCTTTCTGCACCTGTCTTGCTTCTTTCTGCACCCCTCCTGCCTGTTTCTGTACCTCTCTTGCCTCTTTGTGCACCCATCCTACCTTTTTCTGCACCCCTCTTGCCTCTCTCTCCACCCCTCTTCCCTCTTTCTGCACCTCTGTTGGTTCTTTCTGCACTGCTCTTGCTTCTATCTGCACCTTACTTGCCTCTTTCTGCACTTTTCTTGCTTCTTTCTACACCTCAGTTGCTTCTTTCAGCAATTCTCTTGCCTCTTTGTGCACTTCTCTTGCCTGTTTCCGCACTTCTCTTGCTTCTTTCTGCACCCCTGTTGTCTCTTTTTGTACCTCTTTTGCCTCTTTCTGCACTTTTCTTGCCTTTTTCTGCACCTCCCTTCTCTCTTTCTGCACGTCTGTTGCCTCTTTCTGCACCTCATTTGCTTCTTTCTGCACCCCTGTTGTCTCTTTCTGCACTCGTCTTCAATCTTTCTATACCTTTCCTGCCTGTTTTTGCATCTCACTTGCCTCTTTCTACACTTTTCTTGCTTCTTTCTGCACCTCTGTTGCTTCTTTCAACAATTCTCTTGCCTCTTTCTGCACTTCTCTTGCCTGTTTCAGCACCTCTCTTGCCTCTTTTTGCACCTCTGTTGGCTCTTTCTGCACCTCACTTGCTCCTTTCTACACTTCTCTTGCCTCTTTCTGCACCCCTGTTGCTTCATTCTTCACTTTCCATGCTTCTTTCTGCACCTGTCTTGCTTCTTTCTGCACCCCTCCTGCCTCTTTCTGTACCTCTCTTGCCTCTCTGTGCACCCATCCTACCTTTTTCTGCACCCCTCTTGCCTCTCTCTCCACCCCTCTTCCCTCTTTTTGCACCTGTGTTGGTTCTTTCTGCACTGCTCTTGCTTCTATCTGCACCTTACTTGCCTCTTTCGGCACTTCTCTTGCTTCTTTCTACACTTCTGTTGCTTCTTTCAGCAATTCTCTTGCCTCTGTCTGCACTTCTCTTCCTTCTTTCTGCACCCCTCTTGCCTCTTTCTGTAGCTCTCTTGCCTCTTTGTGCACCTCTCCTACCCCTTTCTGCACCCCTTGTGCCTCTTTTTACACCTCTGTTGGTTCTTTCTGCACTGCTCTTGCCTTTTTCTGCACCTCTCTTCCCTCTTTCTGCACGTATGTTGCCTCTTTCTGCACCTCATTTGCTTCTTTCTACACCCCTGTTGTCTCTTTCTGCACTCGTCTTCCCTCTTTCTGTACCTTGCCTGTTGTTGCATCTCTCTTGCCTCTTTCTGCACTTTTCTTTCTTCTTTCTGCACCTCGGTTGCTTCTTTCAGCAATTCTCTTGCCTCTTTGTGCACTTCTCTTGCCTGTTTCTGCACTTCTCTTGCCTCTTTCTGCACCCCTGTTGCTTCATTCTGCACTTTCCATGCTTCTTTCTGCACCTGTCTTGCTTCTTTCTGCACCCCTGTTGTCTCTTTATGTACCTCTTTTGCCTCTTTCTGCACTTTTCTTGCCTTTTTCTGCACTTCTCTTGCCTGATTCTGTACTTCTCTTGCCTCTTTCTGCACCCCTGTTGCTTCATTCTGCACTTTCCATGCTTCTTTCTGCACCTGTCTTGCTTCTTTCTGCACCCCTCCTGCCTGTTTCTGTACCTCTCTTGCCTCTTTGTGCACCCATCCTACCTTTTTCTGCACCCTCTTGCCTCTCTCTCCACCCCTCTTCCCTCTTTCTGCACCTCTGTTGGTTCTTTCTGCACTGCTCTTGCTTCTATCTGCACCTTACTTGCCTCTTTCTGCACTTTTCTTGCTTCTTTCTACACCTCAGTTGCTTCTTTCAGCAATTCTCTTGCCTCTTTGTGCACTTCTCTTGCCTGTTTCCGCACTTCTCTTGCTTCTTTCTGCACCCCTGTTGCTTCATTCTGCACTTTCCATGCTTCTTTCTGCACCTGTCTTGCTTCTTTCTGCACCCCTGTTGTCTCTTTTTGTACCTCTTTTGCCTCTTTCTGCACTTTTCTTGCCTTTTTCTGCACCTCCCTTCTCTCTTTCTGCACGTCTGTTGCCTCTTTCTGCACCTCATTTGCTTCTTTCTGCACCCCTGTTGTCTCTTTCTGCACTCGTCTTCAATCTTTCTATACCTTTCCTGCCTGTTTTTGCATCTCACTTGCCTCTTTCTACACTTTTCTTGCTTCTTTCTGCACCTCTGTTGCTTCTTTCAACAATTCTCTTGCCTCTTTCTGCACTTCTCTTGCCTGTTTCAGCACCTCTCTTGCCTCTTTTTGCACCTCTGTTGGCTCTTTCTGCACCTCACTTGCTCCTTTCTACACTTCTCTTGCCTCTTTCTGCACCCCTGTTGCTTCATTCTGCACTTTCCATGCTTCTTTCTGCACCTGTCTTGCTTCTTTCTGCACCCCTCCTGCCTCTTTCTGTACCTCTCTTGCCTCTTTGTGCACCCATCCTACCTTTTTCTGCACCCCTCTTGCCTCTCTCTCCACCCCTCTTCCCTCTTTTTGCACCTGTGTTGGTTCTTTCTGCACTGCTCTTGCTTCTATCTGCACCTTACTTGCCTCTTTCGGCACTTCTCTTGCTTCTTTCTACACTTCTGTTGCTTCTTTCAGCAATTCTCTTGCCTCTGTCTGCACTTCTCTTCCTTCTTTCTGCACCCCTCTTGCCTCTTTCTGTAGCTCTCTTGCCTCTTTGTGCACCTCTCCTACCCCTTTCTGCACCCCTTGTGCCTCTTTTTACACCTCTGTTGGTTCTTTCTGCACTGCTCTTGCTTCTTTCTGCACCTCACTTGCCTCTTTCTGCACTTCACTTGCTTTTTTCTGCACCTCTCTTGCCTCTTTCAGCACCTGTGTTGCTTCTTTCTGCACTTCTCTTGCCTCCTTCTGCACCTCTTAGTTAGAGGTAGTTTTAATCCCCCTGCCCTATTATGTACTAGGGCCATACAGGGGAGGTCATGCCAATCACAGGGGTCCCCCAACCCATAGTGTACCCTAGTGTATGTAGGTGTTTTCATTGTATTCTAAGTGTCTTTCAGCATAGCACTGGCTCCAGGCCTGGTTAGTCAGAGTCAGTTACCACCAGTACCCGTCAGCAAAAAGTTGGGGGCACAGGATGACTTTGCAACAAGGCCTCTTTCTGCTCCTCTGTTGGTTTTTTGTGCACATCTCTTGCTTCTGTCTGCACCTTTCTTCGTCTTTCTGGACTTCTGTTGCCTCTTTCTGCATTTCTCTTCCTTCTTTCTGCGCCTTTCTTCCTCTTTCTGCACATGTCCTACCTTTGTAGGCATAGTTAGAAATTAGCATTTAAAAAACCTTTGAAATTCACTGAAAAAACCTTAGGTTTCAGGGACGTTATAGTTAGGAATTAGCATTTAAAAAAACCTTTCAGGGACGTTATAGTTAGTTGGACATTTCACTCGTACAAAACCAGAGAAATTCGGCCGTTATAGTTAGTTCAGCTAACTATAACTCGCCACTGCAATGCACTGCTGATGACATCACATATTACATCATTCATGACATGGTCAGTGACATCACTGATGACATCACTGATGACATCTCAAATGACATCACTGATGACATCATCCACGTGATAATCTGATGCACCTCCTCATACCCTAATATAACCTTTGATACACCCACTCTAAAATACAGACTACCATTTTCGAAACCATAGACACACCAATACCAGTTAGTACATACCCACTCACTAATTCCTAGGTCTACACACACATCCACTCATTCACCCATACAGTCACTCATACATGCAGTCAACCATCAATGCGGCACTATCATATGCACTCACATATCTATACAGACACTCACACACCGCCACTCATCCATAGAGTTACTCACACACCTAGTCAGTCATGCAAAGTATCAATCACACTCCCATTTACTCACCTATGCAGTTATACACACTCCACCTCACTTATTCAAACATATACTAACACATACTTACACTCTTATACAATAACTAATACAAGCACACACTCATCCATACAGCCACTCTCACAATCACTCACTCTCACATATAGTCATTTATATACTCCAACACTCACTTATACTGCCTTTCACATATGCAGTTACTCACACATGTACCACTGAGGCATCCATTCACTCACCAACACACCCATACACACACTCACCTACCCATACAGCCCTTCACAGATGCACTCTTGAACCCATACACCCAATGAATCACCCACTCACACATCTATGCACAGAGTCACCCCCCACCCACCCACACAGACACTCAGGCACCCATACAGATACTCAGACATCCAATCAATAAACCATATAGACCCTCATTTAGCTACTCACCAACCCATGCAACCCCTTACACACCAACTGACAAACTAAACTGTGTGAATGTCTGTATCAGTCACTAACCCATGCATTCAGTAAGACACATTTAATCACTCACTTATACAGTCAGTCACGCACCTACTAAATCATCCATTCAGACACTTATACACCCACTCATTCTTCAATACACCTTGGCCTATATATATATAAAACATATTTAAACTTTACAGAAACACACAGTCACTGGATGATGCCATCAGTGATGTCACTGACCATGTCATGAATGATGTAATATGTGACGTCATCAGCAGTGCATTGCGGGGGCGCGAGTTATAGTTAGCTGAACTAACTATAACGGCCGAATTTCTCTGGTTTTGTATGAGTGAAATGTCCAACTAACTATAACGTCCCTGAAACCTGTGGTTTATTCAGTGAATTTCTAAGGTTTTTTAAATGCTAATTTCTAACTATAACGCCCCTGAAACCTATGGTTTTTTCAGTGAATATATATATATATATATATTTTCCCCGCAAAGCTTTTAAAAAAAAAAAAAAGAAAAGATTTTTGTCCCTGGTGGGGACCCCTACCAGTCCTAGGGGGCCAGGGTATTCCTACCCTGCCCCCTTGTCTTTATTTTTTACGTTTTTCTTGGAACTCGGCTGAGTCTCAAGATGGCTGCCAACACTTCCTGGTTCAAGTGTTGTCAGCCAATCAGATATCTCCACAAGATCCGGAATATTCGTGGAGGGGTCACACCCCCCACCCCCCCTTTTTCATGGCTTCTGCTTGATCGTTCACCCTGAAACTTTGTATGCACAATAAGACGCATCGGCACACATTTTTGGAAACTTTTGTAAAGATGCGTTAAAACGGCCCCAAAGATATAGGCAAGTTAAAAAACTATAACTACCTACTGGCAACAGCCAGTAGGTAATATTACCCACTGGCGATCGCCTGTAAGTAATTATAGTTGGAACCTAGTTTCCATAGGAAAATCATTTTTTGTTTTCCCAATTGATGAATCTGTTTGATGAATCCTCATGAAATTTTCAAAACTAGTTTGCCACTCACTTCAGCTGCTATCTTGAATGTTTTGGGGTGATGCCTCATGCGGGGGCTGAGAAAAAGGTGGCTCCCAAAACATGTTTCCGCATGTTAATTTCCATAAGAACTTTAGACGTGGCTGCAGCCCAACCTGCTGAACGAAAATACACCAAATTTGGCATAAAGTCATAGATGGCCCTAGAGACTGCCCCCCCCCCCCCACGGCTGGCCCTGCTATGCCCCTGGGTGCCCATCCCCGGGACATATCTGTTTGCTGTGGCTTGGTGGCAGCTTTGCCACTCTCCTATATATTTGATTTTTTTTAAAAGGCCAGGCCCGGGGGATGGGGTTCCCAGGGCTGAAATCGGCCTGGGAGGGGGCTGCGCAGCTCCACCATTGCAAAAAGGCCTAGCCCCTCCCCTTATAAATGATTTTTTTTTTTAAAGACTGGCCCGGGGGAAATTGCTTGAGGCCCGCCCCCTTTCCTAACTACTCTGCAAAGGGGCCTCCTGGCGCACAATATGTCGGGGTGAAGTCCTCTTCGCTGTTCAGGCGTCCTTGAGGGCCAATAATCCCTCCTGTTACCTCCAGTAAGACCCACAAAGTGGGATTGCTGAGAGATCATCGGAGGCCCGCCCCTTTTCACCCCCAGTCTGCAAATGCGCCTTCTGGCGCACTACTACTTAGGGATGAAGTCCCCTTGGCCTTTGAGACTGCTTGGGGGCCAACAACCCCTCCTGTTACATCCAGTAAGTCCCACACAGCGGGATTAAGGAGAGGTCTTCGGAAGCTTGCCCTCTTTCACCCCCACCCTGCAAATGCACCTTCTGGCGCACTACTAGTTGGGGATGAAGTCCCTTTGGCTTTTGAGACTGCTTTGGGGCCAACAACCCCTCTTGTTACATCCAGTAAGTCCCACACAGCGGGATTGCGGAGTGGTCTTCGGATGCCCGCCCACTTTCACCCCAACTCTGCAAACGCACCTCCTGGTGCACTACTAGTTGGGGGATGAAGTTCCCTTGGATTCAGAGGGTCCTGTGGGGCCAAGAACCCCTCCTGTGACCTTCAGTACGTCCCACACAGCTGGTCAGAGGCCCGCCCCCTTTCTCCACCATTCTGCAAACGTGACTACTAGTTAAAAAACGATAGAAATTCACTTAAAGAACCAAAGGTTTCAGGGACGTTATAGTCAGGAAATAAAATTAAAAAAACAGAGAAATTCACTGAAAAAAACAAAGGGTTCAGGGACGTTATAGTATGGCCCAGATTTCACTCGTACAAAACCAGTGAAATTTAGCAGTTGTAGTTACTTGAACTAACTATAACTTACACCCTGCAATGCACTGCTTATGACATCACATACTACATCACTTATGACATGGTCAGTGACATCACTGATGACATCACAGATGACATCACTGATGACATCAACTGAGTGTAAGTCTTTTTAAGAGTTTTTGAAGAAAAAAACATATGTTACAAAATGTACAAATAATTGCAAATTAATATTTAATGATGACATTTTTAATAGCCATTTCTAGGATTAAATTTGTTTATTGACAAAGAATAAAGCAAGTCATTTACACAGCAAGTCGCCTACAACCCCAACTGGGCCGGCCGCTGCAAACCTATGCAGAGTATCAAACAGTACCTGGAGCATTAACGAGGTGACCTCTGAGTAAGAAGTACCAAGCATGTAGCCTACAACCCAAATTGGGCCGGCTGCGTGAGGGGACAAACCTGGGGGCAAAGTACGCCATGAATATTGAGAATACCCAGTGGGGGATAACTACTATCATGCCAATGATTTGCTGTGTGCAGTGGAGGCTTAGCATTTGCACGGGAGCAAAAAATAAATTATCATAAAATAACTTACAGAATTAAACAAGAGACCCCACCCCAACCACCCCCCACCCCTCTCCTTCCGACAATGCCCAACAGGGTGTGTGCATTTGCTAGGGAGTCCATCATGTTTCAGGGGAACAATGCTGTGGCGTTGTGGCTCTTCTAAGCAGGCAGCACTAATTTAAGGATACGCAGGTATGCCGGGCAAGTCAGTTCTCTAAATTCCTTAGACAGGATATTGATGAATGGGGACCATATTTTCGCATAGGTTGAGGGGTCAGCACTAGCAGACATTGACAGTCGTTCCATGCCTAATAGTGTCCAAAGTTAGTGGAGCCATTGTCTATGTTCTGGGAGTTTATTCGAGCCCTAGTTTGCCAAAAGAATCCTATGAGCGGCATTAAGGGCCATGGCTATTTGTCGCCATCTGATGGACGGGAGCGGATAAGTGAGAGCGTTGGGAAGTCCCAGGAGTATGTAAGCGGGGAATCGTGGGTTCTCAGTCTGGAAGGCACAATCTATGTCGTTTAGCACTAACTCCCAAAATCTCGTAAGCTTGGGGCAGTTCCACAGTAGGTGTGTTAGCGTCCCGGGGTTTCCACAGCCTCTCCAGCACCGAACATCACAAAGTGCATTCCATTTTTGCATGCGTGCCGGGGTATAATACCAGTAAGAGCTAATTCTATAGGCCGTTTCAGTGTGACCCATGTTGAACACTGTGTGGTGAGTCCTGTAGAATATGTCTCCCCACTCTTTGTCGGAGAGGTTGCGTCCAAGTTCTGCCTCCCCCTGCCGTTGACCAGGCGTCTTTTGTGTGTGTGGTATGTTTATTAGGAAGCGATAGATTTCAGAAATTAGTTTCTTGTCGTCTGATTTCAGGAACAGACATTTCTCAAAGGGGGTCATGGTTCTGCTTGTGTTGGGGTGTATGTTGGGACCAAGCACCCAGTGGGTAAGTTGCATGTGTGTAAACCTATCTTGTTCCGACAACGAATATTGTGATTTGAGTTCTTCGAAGGAGATGAGACCATTATTGATCGAAGAGGCAACCCACCCTTTTGCACCGCCTGCCAACCAACTCTTAGCGACATGTGAAGATAACCCCAAAGGGAATTCTGGGTTGGCAAACAGTGGGGTCATCGGAGAAGGGAACGACGAAAGACCAGCAGATCGCCCTTCCTTGTCCCAGACTTTCATTGTAGGGCTCGTGACCCGAGACGAGTAGAGACCCCAGGATCTGTGAGCTTGCGGAAGCCAGGCCTCCCTCCATATGTGTGAACCCGCCACTGTTTGGTCCATGAAGACCCAGTGCTTTTCCGTCATGGGACTGTTCCATTCTACCAGAAATCACGGTTGAGCAGCCTGGTAATAACGCAGAACATTAGGAACTGCCAGGCCACCCTCCAGTTTTGTGCGTTGTAACAGTTGTTTTTGCAGTCTGGGTTTCGTCCCTCCACAGATGAAGCAATCTATGTCCCGTTGGAGCTGCTGCAGCTCTCCGGGCGAGGGGGAGAGAGGGAGCGCCTGGAAGACGAAGAGGGCACAGGGGAGCACATTCATCTTTACAGCGGCAATCCTACCAAGCCAGGACAAGGGCAGACGCCGCCACCGATCTAAATCCTTACGTATTGTGGCCCCAAGTTTAGAGAAATTAGTCTGAGCGGT
This sequence comes from Calotriton arnoldi, assembly GCA_963921515.1. Lineage (NCBI taxonomy): Eukaryota > Metazoa > Chordata > Amphibia > Caudata > Salamandridae > Calotriton > Calotriton arnoldi. The sequence continues at coordinate 2,207,733 of CAWUFW010002426.1, read as the reverse complement.
TTTGGGGAGGCACAATGCCCAGATAAGGGAGTGCGGCATCCACCGATTGAAACTCATACCGTGAGCGGAGAGATTGTTCTGTGTCCGGCTGGATGGTGAGATTCAGAATTTGCAATTTTAACGGGTTCATCTTGAAGCCTGAAACAGCCCCAAATGCATCCAGTTCGGAGATGATAGCCGCTAAAGAGGAGAGGGGCTGGGCGACGAAGAAGATAATATCGCCAGCGTAGAGGCTGATCAGATGCTGTTCCGCTCCAAACTTAATGCCCACAGCTTTGGGGTTATCCCGCAACCTTTGAGCGAAGGGTTCCATGTATAGGGCAAAAAGGAGAGGAGAAAGTGGGCAGCCCTGCCTGGTGCCTCGTTCCACTCGGAACTCTTTAGAACTCACCCCATTCACCCGAACCGTTGCACTGGGCGCACTGTATATGCTGCGTATCCAGTTCAAAAACATGTCGCCCAACCCAAAGTGCTTGAGAGTTGCAATCAGATAAGGCCAATGCACCCTATTGAAAGCTTTTTCCGCGTCTATTGCCAGCAGGAGTGCTTCCTCCTGTGAGCGTTGGACTTTATATCAATGAGGTGACACATGGGGTTAGTATTGTCCCCACATTGACGCGAGGGAATAAACCCTGCCTGGTCCGGGTTGACCAAGCCCAGCATCAAGGGGTTGAGGCGATGTGCCAGAATGCCAGTAAACAGTTTTGCGTCAAAATTAAGCAGGGATATTTGGCGGTAGGAGCTGCAATGTACAGGGTCTTTCCCGGGTTTCAGGATCACAGAGATGGTGGCTTGCAGCATGGATTCAGTCAGTGAACCAGTCTCAGCGAAGGAGTTAAAAAGTCGGGTCAGAAAGGGAGCTAGTTCAGCACAAATGTCTGTAAAATATAGTGCTAAAGCCGTCTGGGCCCGGCGCTTTTATGGGCTTCAGTCTCGCGATTGTGGCAATTACCTCCTCGATTCTGATGGGTTGGTCCAGCGTGTCTGATTCCAGAGATGGCAATACGGTGATTGTGGCGGACTGAAGGTAGAGTAGTGGGTCAGGGCCAGCTAGGTGTTCTCTCACGTATAAGTTGGCGTAGAATGCCCGGAGCTCTGCCGCTATATCTGGGGCGTCTTGTGTTATAAGGCCCGATCGTGTATGGATGGTTTTGACTGTGTTAGCGTGCTGTATGCTGCGTAAGCAATGGGCTAGCATCCAAAAGGGGGGCTTTTGGTACCTACATGGAATTTGTGTTTGAGGCAGGTCATAGCATATTCTGCCCTGTCGAGATCAAGGCGTTTGAGTTGAAGTCGTGCCTGTTCCAATTTATGCCAAATTCGGGGCGCGCCTGTACGTTTGTGGATGGACTCAAGTTCTAGCACTGTTTTCCATAGCTCCTCTCTCTTATCCTTTCTAATTTTGTTATCGTGTGCTGATTTCGCAATAAGGGCGTCTCTGGCTACTAATTTAAGGGCTTCCCAGACTGATGAAAGGGGGACCCCGCCAGTGTCATTAACCTCTAGATAGTCAAAAATCACCTGTTTGATTGAGGACACAATATCTGGAGAGTGCAACAAAGTTTCGCGCAAGCGCCATGGACGTCGCTGGGAGAGGTGTGTGGGAACAGAAAGAGTGAGTGTGATAGCTGCGTGGTCGGAAAGGGAGCGGGGTTCAATGGAAGAGGCTGTGGTGAGCTTCCACGCCGCAGGGGAGGCTAAAAAGTGGTCCAGGCTTGTGTAAGTCCTATGGGCTGCGGAGAAGAACGTGTAGCCCAGTTGCACCGGGTGCTGCAGGCGCCAAACATCACGCAGTCGGCCAGCCAAACTAACCCCTCCAGAGTGAATGCCCCTGTCTGTCCTATCCGCTGTGCGGAGCGGTCCATTCCTCCATCCATGACTAGATTAAAGTTGCCCCCTACAAAAAGAGCCTGGTCTGGGGACTGGAGCACCCCCGCTAGTGCCTCAGTTATAAAGGCCTCGGTGCTCGTTGGGGGCATAAAGCGTGGCAATAGTGAAATGGAGCGTCCCCAGTTGCACCCGTATGGCCAATAAGCGGCCCTTAATCTCGAAACAGGTACCTAGGACTGACCCTCAAAAGCGACTAGAGAAAAGAACCGCTGGGGGGGCCCCCCCCCTTCTTTCCCCTCCTGGACATCCAAAACTGACGTGGGAACTTCCTAGAACGCATTCTATGGGTGTCCTGCACTAAAAGGTGCATTTCCTGGAGCAGGCAAATGAAAGTATCGCCGATCTTTTAATGGGATTGTTAAGGCCTTTTACATTTATACTAAGTAGTTTGACCTCCATAAAACAGGTAAAAAAGAGAACTAAGCTGTTGTAAGAAAGCGACCCAGAGAGCTAGCTGGACGATATCTAAGAGCTCAAGAGGAGGGGTACAGCCACCATTGGACGCACACACATCGCTAAACCCAAATCTAGTCAGTCGGAAGGAGAGCCCCAAAACAATACCCCAACCCTTCAACAAAAAACAGAGAATTAGAACAAACCAGTAGACCATAGAGTCTTTCAAAACTTGAAAGTCGGAGACCGGTGGGGCAGCCACAGCGGTGACAGCCTCCGTCCCCACTCGTGGATCGGCCACCCTTCTAGGATTGGGCAATACCTCATGAGGGGGGATCCGTGTCTTGTTTCACTCCTCCGGTGAGGGAACGCAACACCTCCGATCTCTCCTTTGCCATGGCTGCTGGGTCTGGTCGGTAGGGAGTAGATCTCAAGCCGTGCCTGGGGCCACGGCCGTTCTTGCCTTGGGCCTTCTCCGCCGAAGAGGGGCGCTGGGGAGGCGAACCAGGGGGTGTAACCTCAAGGAGCTTATAGTCCTCCGACCGAGAGCGTAGCTGCTGGGTCTTACCGTTCAATTGGAAGATGAGGCAAAATGGATGGCCCCAGGAATAGGAGATTTCGCGAGAGCGGAGGTGACCAGTAATCGGGTGAAAGTCTTTCCTTTTTAAGAGCGTGGATGCTGCTAGGTCTTGAAGAAGTTGAAGGGGGTGACTGCGAAATTGTAGCTTCTGGTCTGAGCGGGCTGCCCTGAGGATCGCCTCCTTTTCTGTGAATTTGTGGACACAGACCAAGATATCTGCTGGCGGGCGAGGCAGTGCCCTGGGAGGGCCGACTCTGTGACATCTGTCTAGTTTGATGTTTTTAGGAGAGTTATCTCCCATGATGACTCCAAACAGCTCCTGCACATATCCTTCCAGGTCTGTTCCCTCGTCGCCCGTAGGGGCCCCCCTAATGCGGATATTATTTCTCCGGGACCTGTTTTCCAGGTCTTTGTTGTGGGCCTGCAGGTCTAGCTGCTGATCCTGCAGGCGAATGATTTCTTGTTGGAGGGAATCGATTTCCGCATCTCTGGTTAGGGAGCCCTCTTCCAGCACAGCCACTCTCTCCCCCACCTCGTCGATATCACGGCGTGCCTCCCTGATCTCCGTAGCGAGATCTTTTTGAACTGTTTGTAGGTCTTCTCGGAGTGAAGCGAAGAGTGCTTCAAGGAACTCATGAGTCACCAAGCTGTCCACTCCCCCATCTCCACTCGACTGCTTACGATCCTCCATGGGGGCTTTCTCATGCTGGGCATCTGGTGGGCCTTTGAACAGCATGTCCTTGACTGATCTGTCTTTCTTGCTTTTGGAGGAAGCCATGAGTTCGTGCCTCCGCAGCGAAGGAGAAAACAGACGGGTGGGGGAAGGCACCAAGGAGGGGGCGCAGCAACAGCTAGAACACCGGGGGCCTCAGAGACCCAGTGCGATGAAGCTGCCCGGCCGTAGCAAGTTGTAGGCAGTGGGGGGGGGTCGCCGCAGAGGCCTAATGGGCTCAAGTCTCCAAAGAATCGTTAGGAAAATTACCAACAAAAGGCCGGACAGGCCCCGCACGCATCCACTCCAGAGACCGTCAAACCAGGGGGAGGGATCCAAATGCTGGCGGGACCATAAGACTGCAGAAGGCTGGGCCGTACCTGATCAAGGAATCCTGTCTGTGGCTGTGAGCGCGGTCAGGGTCGATCCCATTGACAGCTCGCGTGGGACCCTGACTCGCCAATGCAATGCTGAACGGCCCATGTATAAAAAAACAGACACCAACAGGGCCTAAGGCGACGCCACTGGAGCACAGGTTTGCTCTTCGCAGGACAATCCAGCAGGGGACCCCACGCAGGAAGGACCCAGAGGCAGAGGGGCCCTGGAGGTCACCGGGGGGACCCAGCAGCGCACACCACCAACACGCCAACATAGAAGAGAGTCGGGTCCCGGTCTGCGCGCACACACACCCCGGCCGCCAGCCTTAGCGTTCAATCCCGTGCATTCCATCCATGGAGCTTGGGGGTGCCAGCGGCCCCATCGCCGCCGCGGGAAGCAATCATAGGTGTGGGGGAGTATTACATAGGCAGCCCACTCACCGCTGCCATGCACTACATCACCAGGCCCCTCATGGCTTACTGGGCCTCATCAAACGAGCGGGTTGTCCGGGACCGCCAATGTGCATGGCCGCCGATGCAGGGGCCTCCGGCTTGGGGGTGAAGCCCGCCCCTCTTGTCGGACTCCCTCTGGGGTGCTATCCGCGGACGAGAGGCAGTTCTCAGGCCTCGGAAGTCCTCTCCCTCGTCGAAATCCCCCGGGGGACTGCCGATAAAGCAGGTTACAGGTTACAGCGGCCCTGTTCGGAGCCCTCGCGGTAGGCCGCAGCTCCCGCTCCGTCCGGATCTTGCCGATTAAGGGTTAATCGGCGCCGCTCCGTCCTCCAGCCTGCGCTGTACTCCTTCTGATGCTGAGTGGCCCCATTTGAGTGCGAATAAGGCCGGGCGAAAGCTATTTTAAGTGATTTTATTCAGGCAGGGACGGAGCGCGAGGCAGAGAAGTCTGCTCACTGGGCCATCTTGGACACGCCCCCTTAATAGCCATTTTTAAAGTATGCATTGTTAACTTTATTTTTTTTAAGAATTACATGTTTGTAATTAATCCTATATATAACTTTTTGTAATGGTTAATATATAAAAATATATAGAAGCATTTTGCTTTAAGTGAAATCATTTTTTTAATAAAAGTTTAAAAATATAATATTAATTTAAGTTAAAATATTAATTGTATTACATTTTTAATTCAAAATTAAGTTACTAGTGCTAGAGCATGTTTTATTTTGTTCTACTTTTAAAATATATATATAACATTAATCTATATTAATATGAACTTTTTTTACTATGTTTTTCAATCTTCATTTTGCTTTTTATTTACATTTTCTGTAGGAGATCTCTGCTGCCCCATGGCAGAGTAAAACATTTATAAATATTTTATGTTAAATATTAATGTAAATGGTGATATTGCCATTAACTTAATTTTAAATTAAAAATGTGAGTATTTTGAATCCATTGAATTCAAATAAAATAATTTTTCTGAAGTTCAAATTACAAAAATTCCCACTTAAAGTAAAAAAATACATCTTTTTATTATGTATTAAAAATATGAAAAGTTGTGTATTAATCAATCAGGATTTGTAAAGCGTAGTAAATCACCTGTGAGGGTCTCGAGGCGCTAGGGTTGCTAACTGCTTTGTGGTGATCTGTTAATCCGAACAGCCAGGTCTCGAGTCCTTTCCTTAGTTGCTGGAGTGGTAGGGCAGGTCTGAGGTGCAGGGGAAGGTTGTTCCACGCTTTGGCCACCAGGTGTGAGAAGGAGCGTCCTCTGCTGTTGACTCTGCGGATTCGGGGAGTGTCTGTGAAGAAGAGGGAAGCAGATAGTAGGAGTCTGGTCGGTTGGTGGAAGGTCATGCGTTTGTTGATGTGCACGGATTCCTCGTTGTGCAGGGCTTTGTATGCGTGGGTCGACATCTTGAACTGGCATCTCTTCTGGATCGGAAACCTGTGTAGCTTCTTGAGGTGGGGTGTGATGTGGGCCCATCTGGGGAGGTTGAAGATGCGTCTTGCAGCTGCGTTTGAATTGTCTGTAGTCTTTTCAGGAGGTATGCAGTGATTCCTACGTAGAGTGTGTTCCCATAGCCCAGCTTGCTGATGACAAGGACCTGTATGACGGTCCTTCTGGGGTTGACTGAAGATCTTTCAGAGCATGCATAGGGTGTGGAAGCAGGCGGAATGAGCTGCGTTTACCTGTTTCTTCAGGGATAGCTTGCTGTCCAGGATGATGCCTAGATTGTGGACGTGGTCTGTCAGGGTAGGGGAAGGGCCAACTTCAGCAGGCCACCATGCGTCGTTCCATGGCGAGGTGTTGTTCTCAGAGATGAGTACTTCAGTCTTGTCCGTGTTGAGTTTGAGACATTTGTCTTTCATCCACTCGGCAACGTTCATCATGCATCTATGGAAGTTGACTCTGGTGGTAGAGGGGTCTTATGACAGCGAGAAGCCAAGTTGCAGATGATCTTCTTAGGTTCTGAGGTGAACGGTGGGAGACAGATTCTCTGGGGTCTTCTGGTGATGTATGAGGCTCCATTTGAGGGCGCCTCCCTGGACTCTGATGTGGTGGAGTCTGTTGATCAAGATTTGATGGAGACTGTGTCGAAGGCGGCTGATATGTCCAGGAAGATGAGGGTTGCTGTTGTGCTGCGATCTACGAGGGCTCTGATTTAATCATCAGTTGATGCAATCAGGGCTGTCTCGGTGCTGTTGTTGGCTCTGAATCTGGATTGAGAGGGATCCAGGAGGTTGTGGTGTTCCTGGTGTTTAGTGAGTTGCTGGTTGACTGCCCTCTCGAGAACCTTTGCTGGAAAGGGGAGCTGGGCCAGTAGTTCTTTGGTACTGCTGGGTCGGTGGAGGGTCTCTTTAGGAGGGGCTTCTCTTCACCATGTTTCCAGTCCTCGGGGAAGGAGGCCGCGGTGATGGAGTCACTCAAGACTTTCTTGAGCTCGTCACCAATCATCTTATTCCCTAGGTTGAAGATGTGGTAGGGACAAGGGTCATGAATGGGTTCCAATGGGTGAACAAGAGTTAGGGGTTTGTGTTCGTGGGTGTGAGCAGGCTGATTCTGTTGGTGGCGGAGGTTTGGGGTTCAAAGTTTTTGTAGATAGTTGATATCTTGTTGTGGAAAAAGTCCTCTACGTTGTCACACAGTTCTTGTGAGAGGGTGATTTTGTTCCCGGTGGCTGCGGGGTTGGAGAACTCCTTCATGATGGTGAAGAGTTCCTTGCTGTGGTTTGTGCTGGCTTCTATGCGGTTTGCTAGGGCATTCTTTGTTTCTTTCAGAAGGCGGTGGTACTGGTTTAGTGCTGTCTTGAAGGTGGTGTGGTCTCCTGTCTCTTTGCTGGTGTGCCACTTCATTTATAGTTACCTGCAGTTGTGTTTGGTGGATTTCAACTCTGCTGTGAACCAGCTGGCTCGTCTGGTAGGTCCTTTGAATTTGACTGATATGGCGGGGGTGGTTGTGTTGGCACATTCTGTGATCCACTGGGCAAAGTTCTTCGCAGCCTGATCGGAGCTGAATGTTGTGCTTGGGAGGTGGGAGTTGAGAGTGTTGTTCCACTGGTCTTCTGATAACTTTATCCAGGTTCTAAGCGTGGAGCAGGGGGGCATGGTGCCAGAGTTGGCAGGTCATGAGATGGTAAAGTGGACACTGTAGTGGTTGGTCCAGATGAGCTGTGAGACGTGAGTGTAATTGTCTCTGTCATTGGATGTTAAAATGGGGTCAAGCGTGTGTCCTGCTATGTGGGTAGAGTTGGTGACAAGTTGCTTGAGGCCGATGTTGCTCATGCTTTCCAGGAGGTCAGTAGTGTTTCTGTCGTTAGGGTCATCGAGGCGGAAGTTGAGATCCCCTAGGAAGATGTAATGCTCGAAGTCTATGGGGATAGGGGCGATGAGGTCAGGGATGTGGCTGCAGAAGCTGGGGCGTGGTCCTGGTGGTCTGTATGCGAGGGTGCCTCTGATGGTGTTTTTACTTCTGTGTGGAGTTGGAATTTGAGATGCTCAATTATCAGGGTCGAGTCGTCTGCTGAGGTTGTGCAGCGGATGGTGTCCTTGTAAACGATGGTGTTTATTGGTATGGTACCATTGTGTTATCTTGTAGCCATCGGAGTGGAGATGGTGATATCTGGTGCACAGGCAGGGTTCAGCCAGGTCTCTGTGAGGAAGTTGACATCCGAGGTGATAGATGAGATCATGTCCCAGATCTCCGTGCCGTGTTTGCCGAGCAATCGGGAGTGGAATGCACTGGAGTTGAGCCATGGCTGCCTCGGTGTAGAGAATTAATTAAAAGTAATTTAATTATATGTTAATAAAAACTAATGTTAGATTAATTTTCAAATTCAAAAAGATTATTAAAATATTTTTAAATAAAATAATAAACATTAAGATGTTTTATTTTTAGATAACTTATTACATTCATTTTTATTTATATTTTTCACTTGCTTAAATAATGTTATTTAATTGGACATTATTTCCTATGGGTTTTATTTTAAGTCCCTACCTTAATTATTTTCTATGGAAGGGTGTTGGTGTACCAGTAGTTGGCCATGTGTGGTGCTTGACAAAGTTCAGCTCTGAGGTGGAGTACATTTACTAATGTTTTGAGTCTTTTTTGTCTGTAGTAACTTTAGGAGAGCAATTTGTGAATAGCAATGGGCTTACTTTTCTGTGAGTGAGTGCATGTCCTTTCTTAAACCCTCTGTAATGCTCTCTAAACCACTCTTTACTCTTTCCTAAACCCTTCCCAAGTATGTCCCTTTTTCCAGTAACTCCCCTCTGTCCCTCCCACATTCACTCCTAAGTAGTAAACCCACATGTATGAGGATCTCCCCATAGAAAAGATAGGAGATGTGGAGGTGGAGATTTACACTCTGAGGTTTGTGAATTACATTTTTAGTAAATAAATAGTACTGCTGTAGAACTACTTTACACAACTTTACATACCACAAAATACAGTTTGAGAATATTGATTATAAGGCAAGATTGGCTTTTTGTTGAACTGGATCGGCCTGAACTAGTTAGTTTGTTGTGTAATAATGCTGGTTATATTCAGCTAAATTAATTAAAATGTTGTTGTGTGAGGTCTGATGATAACAATAATGGTGATAGAGTTGTTAAATGCCTGCATGTGTTCCATAAATATTTAGGGCCAGATTATGATATTGGGTGGATCGCCGTCCAACATCTGAGGCTGCGGTCCAACTGCTGCATAATGATGTGGTCGGTCGGAGCGCAGCAGGCGGATAGACCGACCGACGCCTCCGACAGGCTCAAGGAGCCCGTCGGAGCATTGGTCAGAGCGTAATCCTTACAATTGAGCCGGTGCCTGCGTAGGTACCACCATAGGTATTACAATGTCCCTTTTCCCTTTTGGTCCGACCGCCATGTAAAGGCAGACTTTAATGGCCCCTAGGAGGGCCCCCGTGGAGGTTCGCTATGGGCCCAGGGGGGCACATGTGGTGCCCTCCATACATCCATGCACCTGCTTGCCAGGCACACAGGTGCATGGATGTTTGAGAACTGCCCTTTTCCACTGCAGCTTGTGCTGCAGCCCTTTTTTAGGGCCATAGCACAAGCCGCAATGGAAAAGAGCCGTTTTCCGACCTCCTGCACGGCAATTGCATTGTAAGCTGGCATGTGGAACCTCCGACATATAGTCGATCGGACACCTGCCCGAGGCAATGGCGGTCGGACGCTCGTCAGACCGCCATCGTAATGAGGCCCTTAGTGTGGAATCTACTAGATCGTGAATGTGTTTATATTCCTTTTGGCCTTTCTTCTCAATAGAATAAAAAAGAGAAAGTAATTAGGCTGCTTGAATCGGATAAATTATCTTATATAAAATATACCTGACCTTGGCTTAAATGATTGACTAACGTACTCTCTGCCTAGTTTTCCCTCTGAGTTCTCATTTTCCAGAGCGATTAATAAGCACTGCTTTCTGCAACAGTGAAAATGTCAGCTCGATACAACACATCGGGGCTTTTTGGGAATTGACTGAAATTCGAATTCAATGGTGAGGTGAGCTGTGTGGGTGTTGTAGACACTGAGTTGTATACTGACATGATGTAGAGGTCTCAATTTAGTATGCCTTTATTAATATCCTGTCTTATACGGTTCACAACAATCCTCTGGAAAACATGTATGAAAGTTCCTTGGAATAATAAATTTCAAATACATATTTGTGCCAGGATTTACAAACACTTTGTGATGGGTTTGCATCACAGAAGTGACGCCTACCCAGTGCAACGTGTTGTGGTGGGATTTTCTTTTCAGTGGAAATCATGATCTGCGTTTGGAAAGTTGCTTAAAGTAATGCAAAGTAGAGCTATGCACTATTTTGCAATATTTTATATCAAGGAACATACCATGGGTGGTACATGGTTGTTCCCATGAAACCTCCCATGGGTTTTGATGCAAATCTTTATCTACAAACATTTGTAGACAGGGACTTGTGCCAAACAATTACACCTACTTGAGACCAGTGCTGTCTTAAAGCATGGGCACGCTGGGCGGTTGCCCGGGGGCCCCACAGGCATAGAAGCCCCATGCAGACCTTAATTTAACACTAATTTTCCGTTAAACTTTTTTATTTGTACAAGTGGTTGTTTAGGCAGGGTCCAGTGCACTGCTTTGCCCTGGGGCCTATGATGCTGTTAAGATGGCCCTGCTTGAGCTGGGTGCAACAGTGGAGCAAGATTTGAAAGGCCTCCGCATTTTTCCTACTTTGTATGTGTGCTGTGTGGTATGGAACTCATGCAAAGTGGGACAGTAATAAAGCTTAGGTTTTATACTGGAAGGGTCCACCTCCAATACAAAACCTATCCTTGACAGAACACACAGGGGCATATTATCAAGGGCTTTATCGCCGATTTAGCGGCACTTTTTGCCGCTAAATCGGCGATATTTTTAACGCCCTATTAGCAAGCTGTCGCTAACAGGCGTTAGCGACAGCTTTCAGGCGTTAGAGGCCGGAATTACATCGCTTGCATGTCAGCGATATTTATCGCTAATGACATGCAAGGTAGGCGTTCCCACTAAAAGCGACTGTAAACAGTCGCTAACACCACTAACCCCTATTATCAAGGCAGGCGTAGCGATAAAATAAATCGCGCTAAGCGCGTTTATCGCTAGATTTTAACACCTGCTATTGACTATGACTTACCTGTTTAAAGTATAGGAGGTGGATTCTAATGCTGAATCCACCTAGCAGTAATGCGAGAATATCGCTGGTTTTCCAGCGATATTCTCGCATATAGCCGCTATCGCTGGAATAATCATCGCCATAGCGCTAATTGTTGCTAATACAGCGTTAGCGTGGCGATATATTCCAGCGATAGCTGGCGATAAAATATTTCGCGCTAAGCGCGCTCTGCGATATTTATCGCATTTTGTTGCTAATATGGCCCACAGATCCTTGCATGATGGTGCGTTAGCCCTGAGGAAGTGAATCTAAGCTATAGCACTGTTTTTTTATCATCCTTTGACGCAACGCAATTCAGCGCAGCAGGTTGAGTGCCTGCTAATTCGCAATGGATGCATTGAGCGACAGTAGCATATGTATCAGGACAGGATCATATTTTGGAACCCTCGAGCTCCATATGAGGCATGGTTAGCTCATGTTGACATGGTTTTTACTTTGCATTCTTGTTCCCAATGTGTTGCAACTTGAGGGCTCAAGTGTATGGTAAATGAGATTAAATTGTCAATTCATGGCTTCCATGTCTAGGGCTACCTCAGACTATCCATACTAAACTAAAGCCATTGTGGGAAAGTGGAGAGAGACAGCAGTGCCCACACAGCACGTGGCTTCCATCTCTCCAGTTAAAACATATATTAGTGTTATTTTTAAAATATGCTAAAAACTGTCAAAATACAACTAACGTCTCTCTTGTGGCATGAAAGCATCAGTTGTAACTGTGCTGTGATTAAAAAAAATATTTAAGCACGGTCCCAAAATAATTGGACTGAAACCAAACTTTCAAAATCTATGTCAGAAGTAAGCTGAATTGATGTATAGCAGGTCTCCTATTGCAAGTGTGTACCAGAGTAAGAGGACTTTTGTGATACCATCTCTTACCTTAAAAGTAAATACACACTGTAATTTATCATACTCTATACATGTCAATAACGATGAAACAAAATGCGCATTATTTTGCATTTTTTTCTTTAGTTTGTTTGTATTCCCTTTTTATATCTAGGGACTTTCCGCAATAACATTTGCAACTGAGATGGTCACGTAACAAGCATTTGCAATGCAATAGGTCTCGCATTTACGAGGGTTTCAACTATTGGCATTGTAAATGACAATGCCTTTTATTTATGCGTTGTTTTAAAAACAGATAAATAAAAGGCATTGTCATTTACAATGCCAGTAGCTTAAACTCTCGCAGATGCAAGACCTATTGCATTGTGTTTGGCGTTAGGAGAGAGGGCGTCCTGCCTGCAAGAGCAGGCAGGACAAAGTTATCTCAGAAAATAGTGCTCGAAGGCTGTAATTAAAGCCTACCGAGCAACAGTTACACTCGTAACAGGGGGTGTCCTCATGGGAGGTTACAAAATGAGACACAGCGATACTAAGGAGGTACTACTAAGCCTACTGACCAATGAAAAGCCACAGTTTACAATGGACAATGATACAAACCAATGAAAAAGAAGGGCGGAGAGTGGGCGGGGCTTTAAGTCCATATCTCAATACAGCATGCCTCGCCGAGCAGTGCATGCGCATGCGCTGCCCAGGCTCGACCTAAAAAGGAGTTGCTTATATATGGTAGACTAGGCAATGAGACCCAGCGTTTCATGTGAGAAAATGATTAGCAAAAATAGCATATGACAGAAATTCTGTATAGTAAATATCGTTTGCAAAAAAAGAAAAATACTGTCCCATTTCACAATATTTTTTCAAACAATAATAAGGACATAATTTTGCTCTCAGATAATATGTTAGTTATGATATTCTGGTATGTCAATGAGACTCAGAAACCGTTCATAAGATGTGTTTATCACATAACTTTTTGCAGATTTGTGTATTTACAGTTAAGAACCATGCATGCAGTAGGGCGGGGTTTTTGGCTCCAGCAGGTGAGGAGAAGTTGCTGGCTCTGAAGAAAAGAAAGTTTTGATTGTTCAGTGATTAGTGTTTGAAATCTAGGGAGGTGAGTTTTGAGTGCCCACTTCAAATTCTAAAAGGGATAGTGATTCTCTGAGTTGGTGTGAGAGGTCCAAGAAGCAAGCAGTTAGAAGGATCTGTACCAGGATAGGGCACACATGGGTCTGGGTCTGGTTAGGTGGTGATGCTTTGCTGAGTGTAGGGAGTGGGCTGGAGGCATGGACCAGCTGAGTGAGGTCAGGAAATGCTGTCTTCTAACACTGGGGTAAATAGTTAATACTGTGCCTGCACAACTGCTTGATACTGCAGGAGTGATTTGGGTATGTTTTGTGCTAGTTTTGCCATTTTAAAGATTTTTTCAACGGCGTAGAACTGATACTGAAGCTTCTGCTCTGTAAACTGTTCAAAAAGTCTGGATTTTAATGACATCATATTGATCAGGTATTTAGTTGCCCAGAATGGTGTTTTGCTGAGGGATTCTTCTAATATTTAGCAGCTGGAACCCAGTGGCTGTAGTGGTGATGTTAATGTTAACCTGAGCCTCATGCTTGAGCTAAGCTGAATGCCTGTAGCAGAGGGTAAATGTATCGATGTGACTGAAGGAAGGGCTTGAGGGAGGGTACCACCTGGTGCTGAGCACTGAATTTGATGATTTCCATGATAAGGAATTAAAACGTGGAGAGCCATCCATTGTCCAATACTAGTGGGACAATCAGAAATCTTTGTTTGGAGGAGGGTCTTGAAAGAACCAAAGTTGAAGACATGAATATCATCTTCAGATAGAGAAACTAAAGGATGAAAAAATTTCCACAAGGGAGATGGCGTAAAAGTAAAGAGTAGGGGGACTCGGACAGGCAGGGTGCTGCTGGTGAGAACAGAGTGGAATGAGAATAAGCTGCCGGAGAGAGATGAATGCAACTATTATAATGCTCTTCGCTGGCTCCCTGGAGGCCATGCACCTAAGAAGACTTGTATTTCCGTTTCAAGAAAGTTAATGCATTGCGGCACATTGTGTTTGCTGTGTGAAGGAAATGTCACAATAAGTACATTGCACATTTTCAGACAGATATTACACACAACAAACCCCTCTTATGTCCATAACAACTCAGGGCCAAGTCTGGTGAAGAATGAAGCCTGGCGCAAGATTACTTTGTTAGTGCCAATTAGGCACTCACGTGTACCATGTACTAGTGTGCACGTGAGAGTAGGCGCGCCCTCTAGTAGAAGTAGTGGCACCCAAAACTCTCTTGTCTTTTAGGCGTCCATTGGTTATGTTCCACTCACTGGCAATATCTCTCATCAAGGGCTGTAATTAAAAGGTCATTTGGAGAGATGAAAGCTGGGGGGGCCCTGCCCACAACTCCGGGCCTGTGGGAGAGAACTCCCTGACCAGCCTTTGGGATGGCCCTATTCTTTCTTTTCCCCCACAGCGCAGGTCATCTCACTTTACCCCCTGACAAATACCTACCCTCATCTTTGGACGAGGAGCAGGGGGGAAGACGCTGTAAATATGTCATTGGGCGCTCCTCGTTCTGTGCCTCTATCAAGCGCTGCATTAGCCAACCGCCCATCTAACATGACAATAAATTGCATGCACAAGTCAACAATCTATGTTGGCGCATTATTTGTTGCCAAAGCAACCACATGGAACCTTTTTGTAGAACCACCTGGTGCTACCTTCAATTAAAATGGAATGGGCCTGTCATTTGGGTTGATTTACGACATTTTTGCTGATCACACACAACTAATAATGTGAAAAGATATCAGCGTAGATTAGTAGGCTTGAATTAAATAATATTAATCATTTACATAAATAGTATTAATATTATTAGGACGTAATACAGTTAGTCTTTCGAGCTCTTTTCCCATTTCCCTCTTTCTTTCACACCCCTATTTTTTATCAGTCTCCCTTTCTCGCCCCACCTATTAAAGAATGTACGGTACGATGGCACTGCCCTCTTCGAAGCCTCCAAGGTTCAGTTCTATAAGAACCCGATTAGTTCTATGTACATTGAGGGATTGCAACATATGGAGAGGGAGTGTCTACAGGCGTGCACTCATAGATAATCCATTGCAAGTGCAAATATTCTTTGTGGTTGAAAGTGACTTCAGCGAAGTGTTGTACAGGGTCTCAGATCAATTACCCCATCGCACATGCAGGCACATTTGTCAAAACCATTATCTTGAGTGGCTGTAATCCACATTAGCTACTCACACCTGTTTTCTTTCAGTCCATTTCATTCCGGTGTTCTCGAAACTTCCGTACCCACACGTTCTCTCACATTACATGACTCCAGTGGCGGCTCGCAGAGAGAGAGGCGGGCTGGGGCGGGGAGGGCAGGTGGGGGTAGGAGTTGGACATACGACAGACAGGAGTAAGGTAGCAAACAAATAAATACAACTATTTATCTTGCGCTCGCTGCATCGCTGAGTTGGCGATGCAGCGAGCGCAAGGTAAATAGTTTTATTTATTTATTTACTTACTATACTCCTGGCTGTCGTATGTCCGACTCCACTACCCCCCCACCTGGCCCCTCCCCTGCCGCACCGCCCCGGAGCACTCCCTCTGCAGCCGCCACTGCATGACTCCATAGAGAAACCGAGCAGACAACAGTTCATGGATCCATGGCACCTCACCAAATTAAATCAAAGGACGTTTGCTGAGTTTGGAACCAATTCACAGATGCAGGAACAGACAGTTCTCAAAAAGTTGGCCTCAAACTGCACACTGACTTTTTGCGGCCAGTCTAATTTTGTAAAGCGTCCTATGCACTAATAGGTTAATGTGGCAAATTCTTCAGCCTCTGTCTGGGGTGGGAAGAGTAGCAGAATGTCCTGTCCAATAAATATTATTTAGCAGATCGATATTTATGACTAGGGACTCTGGAAGGATATGGGAGATGCTGCATCACCTCCAAAAACGCTTGGGGTGTACGAAACTCGTGTAATTTGCTGTAGTGTCATTACGCAAAATTCCTGCGAAATTACGAGCAATTATGCGAAAGGCATCTCACAATCCAAAAAATATCTGAATGGTCCATTAGGGTAAAACTTCAACTAAAAAATGTAATTATGAGTTGATTTCTGGTCGTTCATGTTCTAAGCACTGCCGCTCACGTTCGGGTTTGTAGTTTTGCACTCATAAATTACCCAAGCAGTATATCTTGCATTAAAAATTGTCCCACAATGTGGTGTTATTGTGTAATCTCGGTAATTTCACATAAATTTCGCTACACAAATTTAACAAAATAACGCCAATTACACTGCTGCAATCAAAATTTCGCCAAGGCCTAAAAACCAAGCATTTGCAATGTAATCGGTCTCGCCTTTGAGGCCTTATAAGTAATTGGCCATGCAGCACATTGTCTGCAGGTGGGGGCCAGAAGCAGCTCCACCGGGATGCGGGGAAGGGAAACAGTGCTCCAAAATGGCCATGCTGTTCTTGTTAAATAGCCAAACAAAACAAGCTGGAGGCCAGCAAAAGCCTCTGGCAGCACTTTGAAAAGCACACTTACTAAATGTCTCGCAGAGCAGCGCATGCGCTGGCTCAGACGAGACCTAAAAAAGGACAAAACCAGGTTCAATTATCTAGGCCATTATAAAATGCAAGGCTGGAACAATTACAAGGAGATGGGTTAAATGTTTGTGTCTGCAGGGGAAAATCATCTGTGAAACCACAAGGGGTCGACCAGCCCGGCCCAATATCTCAAAAACAAAAGGAATGTGTTGGCTAGAAAGGTAGAAATAAAAGTACAATAACCTGAATGTCTAATTGGCAGAAGGAATGAAGTAAAGGAAAGAAAAGGAAGGAAGGAAGAAAGAAAGAAAGAAAAAGAAAGAGAAGTGTTACAAGTGCTGCAAATTAAACACAATAAATGCTGGTTTTCTTCCTGGGCAAAATTTATTAAACAACCTTTGGTGAAATTGAGCCTAGAATAAACGTGTTCTCAAGAATTGTCTGCTTATAAATGTACTTGTATAATAGCAATGTGTTATGCAGTGTAATACCAGCAGTCAGATAAAGGACACTCCAAAAGGAATTTACAACAGTATTGGCCAGAGAAAGGAACTCATAAAGTGCGGAATGTGGCCTTTGCCATTACATGGCTCACTGGTATAACGTGTCTTGCTGTCACATCAAACTAAACACAAAGGGAACATCAAAGTAATAAATTAGAAATAAAAGCATTGGCACAGAATGGGACTAGCTTGTGTGCGGATGTGCTCCCTGTGAAAGAGCAAAATGCAGTCACTCAAAGTGAAGTTATCCAGTGGCTGAAGTGGGCACAAGCAAAATACAAACAGACCAATGGGTGTAGAACGCTGGCTGAAATCCCCTTTAAATAAGTATACTGTACATATGTTTTTTTTTTATTATTAAAAAGTATTTCTAACGCCAAAACTAATGAACGCCGTGGATAACAAAAACACTGACAATAGATTGTGACATTCTCTCCATCTTAACGACACACCACACAGGTCACTCTACCGTCACTATGTAAATTTGTCAGACACTGGCCTCTGCAGATTTGAGGATAATCGACATGCTTTCGGTGGATATTATCCACAGTTTTACTTCGACATAGGAATCTGTGTCTCAAGCTTAATAAAGATCTTATTTAATGGGCACAGAAATCCCCATGGGATATGAAAATCAGAGATATCATGTCAATTGTTTGGGAAAACATATTTTGGTGTAACATAAATATAAAATTAAAATTGCAATTAAAGATAATTAAAAGCAGGAGTCCGCCTTGCCTGTCCCACTTTAGAGTGTTGTCCAGGGCATTCCTTAGTTTCCCAAATGTTTTGTTTGTTGGGCTTTACCAGGTTTTAATCTCAGTGTGTGCAGAAATCAGGAATTGTGGTGCAAGAACATATCAAGTGAACAATCAATGGCCAGGCTCCAAGACAAGGATGTAGAATGTCCAAAGAAGAGACATTTCCTCCTTCCCTTTTAAATTAAAGGCTGCAGATCAGCAGCGGACCCTGACATCCTTGCCCTCATTAAGTCTTCAGTGTGTGGACAAGTTAATGGCAGGCTGCAGTTGTGATCTTCCAGCCGGCTCCAGGGAGAGCTAGGGAAGCAGAGCATGTGTGCCAAGACTTCGAGTGCCTCTTTATTCCAGCTGGAAAGCAGCAGAGCCCTGCACACTGTACACACGTGGGCCTGAGAGTGAGGGGACGGTGACATGACCTATTCAAAATTTTGCACTGTGGCCCACATTTAAGAAAGTGTTTCAGAGGCGCTCATGCTATGCAAAAGATAGCATGAATTTATTTAACATTTATAGGCCCGCATGTGCATTGCTAAGATGCCTGTGTGTGCAAGGGCACGTTTGATTTAGATGGGGCGAGGGCATGAGTCAAATCACCGGAAGAGACATTTCACAATTCAGAGTGGGAGTATCTGCACAGCAAACCAAGGTTTTATTAATGTTGTATTCGAATCTGTTTCACATTACACTATAGGCCAGGTGGATGGCAACGCTGTGCCTTGCAAAGTCTATGGCCAGACGAGAGCCCCGCGCTCACTGTGCCACAGGAATCAAGCAGGCCCCTGTGCCAAGGCCTCCTGACTAGGCCGAACCGGTCCTTACTGATCTTCCTGTCTGGAAGGGACTCGGTCTGGCAGCTGGTTCAGACTGTTCTTACCGGACTATTGCATGTGCCTGGTCTCTGCCTAGAGTGGCACACAGGGTGAATGAGGTCCGAGAAATTCCCAGTGGATGACATCAATCCATGCATTCCATCAATCGCTTTGTTGCTTGTTTGTTCCAGTGCTTTACAAAGGACCGTGTCAGGAATATTGGGTACTATTCTGGCAATCCATGACTGCGCATCCTTTTTGTGACCCCGCTGTGACCCTCATTTCTGCACACGCGGCTCACATTCATAAACCCCTCGTTCCCATCCGCTGCTACAGCGTCGAAATGCAACATTAAGGTACCTTTTCATGCTTCTGGCCACTGTAGAGTGATGTATCCAACTGACTGATTTACTCACTTGTTCTGGACCACTGGGATTGTAGTTGCTGAATAATATACCCCTAATCTATTTAAAGCGCTCTGATATTCTCCGGGATTAATCTACATAAATAAACAGCCTCATAGTGTATGTGTGTGTGTGTGGGGGGGGGGCAGGGGTCTTCGTCCCACGTGCAGCAGAAGCCGAGCCTGCCCCCTGGTGCGCTCTGCGCTCATCTGTACTAGAGGCCGAGACTACGTCATGGACATGTTGGTACACGGAGGTGTTTACGGGGCGCAGCAAGGGCTCGCCATACGTATGGCATGGGATCCCAGCCTGAGCCCACCAGGTGGCGGCACACAGAGGCTTTTAGGGGGCGCGGGGCAATGTGTGGGCACTTCACGGCCTGTTTCAGCAGCATAGCACCCTGAGGTCAATACACCCAGAGGCAAAGGAAAATCGCACATGCGCCATATCAGCCTTTTAACTGGCTTCGGTGTTCCCCGAATTATTGTTTGATTCACGTCTGGTGATGCAGGGGGACCCCAACTGGACAGGTGCAGAACAGGCGGCGCCCTCCAGGTCACGACAGAGCTATTTGCCAGAATACACATTTTGACTGACAAGTGAAAAAAATACATTTTGCACCAACTGCTTGACCCGGATTTCAGTGAAAATATCGGAAACAGCACTGTACAGGTACCCCACTGTGGGTGCAACAGGTGCAGCGGCACCGGGGCACTCTGGACCGCAATTATGGATGCTTTTTGCTACCAAACTGTGGAGATGAGGGCCCATTTCCCCTCCTTGTATGAGAGCCCAAGTCACCCTTGCCACGCCACAACTGCCAGCGCATTGCATTTAATCCCACCCCATGTGCCTTGGTGGCGCAGACTTTCCTCCTATAGATTTCACAAATTGTGCCAACTGATTACAAATTTGTGGATTACAGAATGTGGTCTGCTGCTGCCAGTTCATTGGCTGAGGCATTTCCGTTTGAGTATGGCACAGCAAGCCCCTATTGGCTGATCCGGCGCTATTAGTTAGCCAATGTGAGTTAAAATTCTGCAGTCGACGGAAACAATGGGAAAGCAGACATTGAGAGAGTAAGAGAACAAGCCACTGAAAGCATAATCGCATACGTTTACAGCTTCATGCTCATTAACGTATTTGTTAGCACTCTCTTTGGCAGATAAAGCCACTGAGGCTAATGGAAGCAGAGTGATTTCATCTCGCTATGTTTACCGCATCCGTGTCTTTTAGGGGTGGTGGGGGCCGGCAAGTAGTGTGTGGGAGGGATAGGAGGCGGGGAGAGAGAGGGCACAGCCAATCAGTCAGCCCTTTTCCACTGTGACCTCCCTGCAAGCTGTGGACTCGGGAGATGGAGATCAGTGTTCGAGCCTCAGTGCTGTAAATATTTGTAATTTTTATTAAATCACTTATTGTCTGCCCGCGCTATATAAATGCAGAAATGTTAACAGCAGTGAAACAGACGGCCGGGCCATTTCCTCTCGCTTTTGGTTACCGCATCTGTGTCTTGTAGGGGTGGTGGGGGCGGGCAAGTAGTGTGTGGGAGGGATAGGAGGTGGGGAGAGAGAGGGCACAGCCAATCAGTCAGCCCTTTTCCACTGTGACCTCCCTGCAAGCTGGGGATCCGTGTTCGAGCCTCAGTGTCGGCTCAAAAATGCAGTAATGTAATAAAAAAAACAGCTATCGCAACTGTAGATGTACAAATGTAATTACAAAAAAACACAAGCTGATCCTCGAGCAGAGATAACTTATCAGCACAGCTGCCCCCGAGCGTTGCATTGCGTGTGAACTGCAATGAACAGGAAGTAAATAGTGCTCATAATCGAATGTGAGTTCCTTTCCTTCCTCTCTAACACCTCGCAGATTCAGCAAACCGAAAACAGCGCTGTGTGCCCGCGAGCAGAGGGCTAAGAAAAGAAGCTGCGAGGGGTGGGAGGAGTTGTGGGAGGCACGGGGAGAAAATAGTGCTAGTGCTCACAATTTAAACAAGCATTTCCAATGCAATAGGACTCGCATTTACGTGAGATTTATTGCATTGGAAACGGGAGTGCGGGGGGCGAGATGGCACGAACGGGAGTTGGGGTTGCGGGGGGCCCGAGAAGTCACGGACTGCGGGAGGGGGCGGGAGGGGGGGGAGACAGGGAAGAAAATAGAGTTGTAGTAAAGGGGCCAATAGCCGGGGAAGGATACAAATGACGACATGGCCGTCAGGAGGAGGGACTAACAAGCCTAAAACCAATCAAAAGGCAGGATTTAGGATCTAAGCCAATCAAAAAGATGGGCGGAGAGTGGGTGGAGCTTCCACGAAGCTTCCACGCTATAGTGTATGCTGCATGCCTCGCAAAGCGAGCAGCGCATGCGCTGCAACGCTAGGCGAGACCTAAAAAACCAGGAGGAGAATGAGGCCTTTACATTTTATTGTTGGCATTTTGCATTTGCTGTGCACTCAAAGACAGCAGTCAAATGTCATGCCATGTCTTCTGACAAATAGCTTGATTATTCTTTTAACATGGAGATTTGTGTTCTACTTTTCTTTCTCTAACTGCAAGGTTAGGGGAACGTGTAATGTGAACCAAGTGACAATCATTTTGGGGTACAGGGAGTGTGAAAGGAATGCAGAGCATTCCTTATGAGACTCCCACTTTCATATCAATATGTTTAGTGACATTGGTATCTGTGTTTACCCTCAAGTATTTTTTTCACATTTTATCTGCTCTTATCCATATTTTCTGGTCCGTAATAATATAAACTAGCCAGTCGGATTTGTGTGATACCTTAAATAGCCATTTCCAACAATACATTTTAGCACAGATTTGTTAAACATACATTATTATGTTTATTGATTTTTATAATGCTTAAACTTGTTGGCTTCCAAGGACTGCAAATTCTAGTACTTAGTTACCATATTATGTGCATTGGAACCTGAAGTCCTCAACAAGAATGCATGCTTACCCACACTGCCCAACTGTATGTAGATAACCTAGTAGTGAAAATGAGTAGGTAATAATCCTATGAGAAATAAGTGATCAATGGCTTTATGTACAAAAACTTTGCAAGCATGGTTTGTGAATGCAAAATAGGGTCTTTGTGATGTACTAACAGTAAGAAACCAGTTCTTAAAAATAGTACGTCTTAAGAAATAAATAGCAATTTCTTGAATTGCAGTTCCTAATACTGATTATTAATTTGCCACTGCCAAATAGCAATTCACAAATTCGAAGTAAAAAACATTCACAAATTGCACATAGCCTCAAAAACAGCATATTGCTTGTGCAAATTACCATCAATTGCATTGCAAACTTTCACAATGACACCACTCTGTGCTATTGTGTGGAAGATGTATATCAAAGAAGCACAGTAGAAGACAAGGCAGAAGAGGAAAGAGATAATTTTCAGGCAAGAGGATTACTCTGTTGAAACAGTTGAGGAGGTGTATGCCAGATATAGGTTTAGTAAAGAGATAATTCTAAATCTCATAGATGGTTTGGATCCCGTTATAGGTGGGCATACGCAACACGGTGGAGAAGTACCCACCCACCCACATACATATTTTATGTAATTTACATCTCTTAGCATGTGGTAGCTACCAACGTTTGGTAGCTATTGGAAGGGGCTATTACAGAGTGTCTTCTTATGTCTGGTGTTTAGGAATTCACTTGATGCGATTTGGAAGGATTCAATCACTTTCCCAAGCGTTTCTGCTGAGTTGCAAGCTTGAAAGGTTGAAATCTATGGCTCATTTCCTACAAGTTATTGGATGTGTGCATGAGAACCATATTCCCTTAAGTTAACCCTCAGGGAGTGAGTATATGTATAGAAATAGAAAAAGCCAGAACTCTCTAATATACAGATGGTGTGTAACGATGCATGCCTAGCCACTGCCCTTCTTGCTAGATACTCAGTAGCACACATTACTTCTATATCTTTCCTTTTTGCTCTATATGAGTGGCTAGCGAGAGCAGATATGGGAGACGGTTGGCTGTTAAGTAAGCGTGTATGAAAAAAATATCTCTATTCTAAATAGATGTGAATTTTTATCATTGTGGCAAATAATCCTTATGCCATTTCAGGTGACAGTGCATATGCTATACCCCTGTGGACAATGTCACCATACTTAAACCCACGTGCACCTAGAGGAAGATAACAAACCAAAAAAGGCATCAAAGTGTGGATATTTTGATTATTGCAAGGAAGATTAACTGTCTAAACTAGTATAGCTTGCCTAGGGTAAGATCTTGGTATTTGTTGTAAAACCATAGCCACCTCTGCCATGTTGCACAACATTGCCCTCAGAAATGGACATCCATGAGATGCTGTAAGTGATGACTGTTTGTGATGACGATGAAAACCCTCCTCAACTCCCAACCCAAGAACAAGATACCACAAGAATTGCAGAGGTTGCATGCAGAGTTGATGCTACCAGAAACTACCTTTGAGGTCCAAATCTTTTAAGTAATGTATAATAAATTACAACAACTACACCTACATTTGTAACCAAAGAATTATGTTTATTCACAGGATATAATGAAGAAGATGAGCATAAAATACGCAAACATTTACTACAGGAGGAACAAGCATTTGCAATGCAATCGGTCTCGCCTTTGGGACCTTATATGTATTTAGCTATGCAGCACATTAGCCTGGGTGTTGAAACATCTACTGTTCTTTAACATGGAGGGAAAGTAAGCACCAAACTGCATGACACGCCAGGTAGGGGAACACATGGAGAGAAATTTTGCCTTTCAGCAGGAAATGGTATAGTCCAAAGCTCTGTTTTTAATATAAAATCAGGGCCTTCGGTGGTCATATCACCGAAAATACAAGATTTGAAAAATATTATTGTCTACGGGTGCTCGTGGAAGACAATTTCTATGGACTGGAATCTAGAGAATGCTAAAGTGATTCTGGTATTTTACTGACCTCTGCTGGTCGTTTTCTATCAAAAAAGTTAAATAGAGGCAGTTGCCAGAAAAATAAAAAGAAAGTCCCTCAGCAGAAAGCAATTCTGGTATTTTACTGACCTTGACTGGTCGTTTTCTATCAAGACAGTTAAATAGAGGCAGTTGAACAGAAAAAAAGTCCCTAAGCGGAAGCAGACAATTCCTAGAGCTGATCTCCAGAGCCCACAAAGTACATACACATATAAGTATATACTAAAGTATATACAAGAGGTCTTGAATGCTCGACCTAAAAATGAAGTAATTAGATTTTCTAAAGGGCTGATCTTAGATGTGAATTAATTTTGAACAATAATTCAATACCTTTGTGTGCTCCTTTGCCATTCTCTGGTTGATCTCTCTGTCATAAGCTGTGTGGCACTTTCTTCACCACCCGGACTTCAAATTTCATTGACGTTCCTGTCGCACTTGTCCTGCTGCCTTAGGATCCCGAATTGCTGCATTAGATGATTGAATCTCCTCTAACGTGTTGGTTTTGAATGTGTTGTTGGTGATGCCTGTGTGCTGCAGATTCCATAGCAGTCTGTCTGCACATATCCTTTACTGCCTCAGTTCATTCACGATGCCAGTTTGAATGGCTGCAGGTCCCTCTGTCATTGTTTTTTCTAGTTTGGCCGCTATTCTACTTAATTCATTCTATCTATTGAAATAACACAATATGTGTACTTCTAAGAGCCCTTCTGAGGCATAGTCATCGTAGGTCTGTGGTGGCAGGGCTGATGATGTGATTGGTGAGTGGAATGACTGGCTGTCTAATATGTGGTGTGGACGTTTCTGTTGGTATCAGAGTAACCAGCCATTCCCCCTGCACCCCTCCCCCAGCTGACGTTCACTACGACACGATAATTATCCATCATCCTCTTTTCATCTGGGTTCTGCGAGTAGGTTGAACTGTCAGAGTGATAAAGTGTCTATAATATATATATATGTTTTGTAAAAAATATTTTGGGTGAATGACACCACTTAGATTGTTATCACTTTAAATGTAGCTTGTAACATTTATAGTGGTCAAAACTTAAAACAAATATATATGTTCTTTCCAGGTGTATATTTATCCATGAAGGTCACTTAAGAGGAAATTACCATTGGACTATAACTGTTAGTGGATGTGTCGCAGGGGACTACATTACCCATAATGTATTGTAGTTGATATCTGGAAAATCCAAGATAGGTCATTTCAACAATTATCATGGTATTACTAAAAATAATGAAATTGGGTAGACTTTTTGAATGGTTGATGAGCTCCTAATGAGTTTCTAATGAGCGAACATTTCTTTAAAACAAAAAATAAAGACTTTACTTGGAGTATTAGCTACAGCGGCTGATTTATCAATGGTATAACTCCTGAATTCATTTCTTCCATGGCAGTGGGTGGTGGTACAATGCTATGTCCTTTACTCGCTGTTGCAGCATCCTGCCTCCTGCTAGCAAGGCGTGGGAACGCAGGGGGAAAACCGCCTTTACAACAAAGTCTTTACCATGCAATGCCTTTACCACGCAGCCTTTATCACACAGGTAAGTACCAAGCAGGTGAGTATTTGAACCTTTACCATGCAGTTAGGCATTTATTTTTTAAATAACATAATTATTATGTTATTTAAAAAAAAAAAAGTTTAGGTGCAGTTAGTAGTAAATGGAGGTATGGGGAATTTTAGGGTTTAGGGGTGGATAGTGGTGGGTAATGGTAGAGGAAGTTAAGGGTAATTTTAGGACTTGGTGGGAAGTGGTTAAGGGGTAAGGGTAATTTTAGGGTTTAGAGGTGGGATGTGGTGCAGGGAGGTAAGGATATATTTTGGATTTAGGGGTGGTCAGTAGTAAAGGGAGGTAAGGGTGTTTTTAGGGCTTAGGGGTGGGCATAGATAAAGTGAGGTAAGGGTAAGTTTAGAGGTTAGTGGTAGGTAATGGTAAAGGGAGGATAGGAGTAGATTAAAATATAGTGGGTTTAAAATTTAAGCTATGCTTACTTTACATATACTTAGTATGAATCCTAATGGGATGCATCATAAGGGAACGCATGGTAAAGG
This sequence comes from Calotriton arnoldi, assembly GCA_963921515.1. Taxonomy (NCBI): domain Eukaryota; kingdom Metazoa; phylum Chordata; class Amphibia; order Caudata; family Salamandridae; genus Calotriton; species Calotriton arnoldi. Next base: position 2,181,747 of record CAWUFW010002426.1, on the reverse strand, counting down.
CATCTGCATGGTAAAGGCTGAGTAGAAAAGGCATGCATGGTAATTGCATATGTTGTAAAGACATACATTTGAACGCAGTTCATACTACCCTTAAATAATTTCATTTGCAGGCAAGTTGGTCACTGAACCCAATTCATTGTCTGATGTATCCTGCTCCATATTTATTTTTTTATAGCCTCTGGAACATTGTGGGAGGCTTTACCAAGATGATTGTCTGGTTCGGAAACACAATCCTTGTCAAGAATTCCAAGTTCTGCTTATTGAACTTACGCTTTCTTTTTCTCCCAACCTACTCATGTGGTTCGTGGCTACATATGGTAATTATATATCCTGCTGTGCTATCAACAAATTCCTATCTGTGCTCTGCAGCTGAGCTTCCTGTATTTGATGATATTGTCAGTGCCTTCCAGTGCAACTGTCACTATTTTCAACTAATACCCAATTTCACAATTTGCGATTCGCATTTTGTGATTAGCAAGTTATCGCATTTTATGAATGAATAAGGTTTATACATAGGGTTCTACATCCTTTCAATGAGCGCAAACAGGCATGATCAAGAAAAATACATTTTGGGGGTAAACAAATAGATTTCAAGCAGAAGAAAAATGAAGCAGGATTGCAGTTGAGGGGAAGAAGAGTGATTCTTAGTCAGGGCTGAGAGATAAATGGGCGGTGGGTAGGAAACACGACAGCACCACACTACATTTTGTCAATCTGTACGACTGAAGAAAGGCTTAATGACCTTGTAGAAAGCCAATCGAAAGGCCAATTTTCCATTTTTCCAGGTTTATAAATAAAAATTATCATGAAATTAGATGTTTTCAGAAAATAAAAATCAGTAAAAGCAGAAAACAGGGGGGCTTATTTGTGAGAGGCATGCACTGCCAGAGTGTCACTTTTTGATGCTCCGGCGGCGCAAGCTTTTCAATCATATCTGTGAGGCGATGCAAAGCCACTCTGCATGGCTTTGCATGGCCTCATAGAAATGGAGTAAGACAAAGCAGCACAAGTCATTGCCTTGCCGTACTCTACGTCAACAAGGTGTTCTATGGGCGTTGCTGTGGGTTATCCCACGCAACACCCATGGATTTTGATGCTGCCCCATATTTACTTAATCACGTAAAACTTGAGCATACGAGTAGGTTGGTCCCGGTCGCCTCTCTGTTCTCAGAGCAGTTTTTGTCCAAAGCATTTTAAGTCTCAGGATTTGTATTTTGGCTATCTGGGCACCTTTAACACCACCACTATGGTTCCGGGACTTAAGGGATACCCTTTGGGGGGGTTAGGAGTCACTCTAACCGGGTCCAGGTGCGGGTTCAAGAGGTTGGAGCCTTTTCTGCCCCATAGGCTCTGATCAAAAGCTCAGCCAACTAACCCTTGGAGTCACTCTGGTAGTCCTGGGTTCAAGAAGTGGAACAGGACTCAAACGGCAGGACAGGCATCCAGGCTTTAAAGGCTGGCTTTAGGGAGCAAAGCAGTCTTAATGGGTGCAGCAAAGCAGTCTTGTGAAATACACAGCAGTAGGGAGTCCTCTGAGAGTCCTTCCTCCGGTCCAGAAAGTGAACTGAAGAGGGGTTTGAGAGTCGTATTGTACCTGGTGCCTTCTTTGAAGTAGGAAAGGTTTCTAGAGAATTCCCTTTGAAGTTCTTGAAGTTTCCTGCCTCTCCTGCCCTGGCTCCAAGCTGGCTGCATGAACAAGTCCTTTGTGTGGAGGTAGGGCACAGCCTATTCATTTGCAAGTGGGGCTATGCCCAGCTCCACTCCCGAATTCTGCCAGTGATGGCCCATCCAGGCACACCTAATCCAATCTATTGTGTGGCTGTGTGGGAAGAATAAAAAAGTCCAACTGCACCCTGTCATGTGACCCAGGAACAGGCTGCAGTCACAAAATAGGGCAGGAAAATGGCAACTTTCTAAAAGTTGATTTTCAAAATTGTAATTTAAAATTAAAGGGGAGTTTAAAATTACAATATCTTAGACACCAAACATGAAATAATACCTGCTCCAAATAAAAAATTTGCACTTAATTAAATGTAATAAGGCAACCCAATGCTAATCTATGGGAGAGGTAGGTTTCACAGTATTGAAAAATTACCTTAGACGTTTTTCAGTCCCACGACATGTAAAACTTAAAAGTACATGTCCAACCTTATAATTACATTGCACCTTACCCAATGGGCTATCTAGGGCCTACCTTAGGGGTGACTTACATGCAATAAAAGGGGACTTTAAGGCTTGGCAAGGGCGTTATATTGCCAAGACGTATTGGCAGTTTAAAACTGCATTCAGACTGCAATGGCAATCTTGGGACATGCTTTAAGGGGCTATTTGAGTGGGTGGCACGGGAAGTGCCGCAGACCCACTAGTAGCATTTGATTTACAGTCCTGGGTATCTGGTATACCACTTTACTAGGGACCTATAAGTAAATTAAATATTCCAATCAGGTGTAAGTAAATTTTACCATGTTTTAGTCAGTGAGCACAAGCACTTTAGCACTGGTTAGCAGTGGAGTCCTAAAGCCAAAAAATGAATTCAGCAACATAGAAGGGTGAAGGCAACAAGTTTGGGGGAGATCCACCGTAAGGCTGGCAGGTCTAACATTGATGATTAATTACAATTATTACAATGAAAACACGTATACTCAGGTTCATAGATCATACCATAGCAATGAGAAATTTACCTTAACTAAAATTACATTAAGATTATTCATTGAGCAAACCAAAAGAAAATTGAACCTATATAATTTCAATCCAACCTCTCTATATAATTCTAGCAGTGCAAGTGATTAGAAAGATGCCTCTGGATGAGTGAGTGAAAGAAATCATTATATATTTTGAGGTTGCTCTAAACCTTCAATTTATGGTCAAATATCCAAAACCCAGATTGACAGAAACTGGGATTTAGGATTTCTCCAAGTTTATATCGCATTTACTAAGGTTGTAAATCTGGCAACATGGAAGATTTTCTCTTACAATGCCTTCAGGTCTAGGGTGGTTCACTAGTAGGAAATTGGTTGAAAACCAAAAGTCGTATATTTGTCAGTATTCACAACTTTATCGATGATATGCACACCCAATTATTGCTCATAACATTACAACAAAAATTGCAGAAATAATTGTGCATATTAGGGGTTTCCTGATTAAAATTGAAAAGAGAAAAATGAAATGTGTTAATGCATATCCCCACCACACTTACGCAAATCGATTGTCTGCATTGGGGGGAGTCTAAACAAGTAACTGTAGGGCACCAAAGTACTTGTGAAAATCTGCTACTTGCACAGACTCTTGTGAGTGAATTTTTGGGGGGAATCCCAAAAAGTCAAAAATCTACTAACAAGGTAGGAGGAAACCCCAGTTTACGATCAGTAGATTTCATACTTTTTAAAGAGTGACCAAGGAGGAAGGAGCTTCTTGACATGGGAGTGGGCCCTTTGGACGACCACTCATTGTTAAACAAGTTGGTTTTCAAGTGTCCTTTCAATTTTAGGTGTTTTTCTTCCATTGAAGACTGATGGGTAGAAGGTTTCTTTAAGGAGGGCCCCATGCATCAAATCTTACATCCTGTCTCAGGAAGCATTTGAGACCAGAACCTGATAAAACATTCTTAGATGAAGATCTGATGGTTCTTCCTAGGACATAGGCCTCAATATTTCAGACAAAGAATGCATGGGCTTGGTGGTGTTAACAAGTATTTATGTCATTATTTATAAAGCTTATTGTTCGTAATTCCTTTTAAACTAAATTCAATATTATGTATCTTGCTTTAGGTTTAATTCAGAGAAAAAAGTAAATATATGTAGAGTTTCCATATTAGTACAGATTAAAAGCATTAAACATTAAAAAGAAAATATAGGTACTTGTCTTGAACAAATATCAACACTATACTTATGCTAACCAGTGGTAAAGTGCTTGTGCTCCTCCTTCAACTTGGTAAAATTGGCATACTCCGGATTGGCATATTTAACAGTTATAAGTCCCTAGTATATGGTAACAAGGTATACAAATGACCTGTAAGTTAAATGTTGCAAGTGGATTGTTGCACCCATTCGACCTTCCACTACAGTGACAATGTGAACATGACTGCAAGCTGTCACCAGTAGCCTAGCTATGCAGTTTTAAACTTCAGATTTAACCTGTCAGAACCCATTTTTGACAGGCCTAAACCTTCCTTAAATATTAATAAGATCCCCCTATGCCTTATTGCCCATAAGGCAGGATATTTGTTTTTTAAAAATAGGACATCTAAAAGTTTAATGTTAAAAGTCCTTACACTGAAAAAGTCCTAAAAGCTATTTTCACTGTGGAAGGGTTGGCTGTTTCATGAAAGCATTCGGATGCAATAATAAGTTTAATAAATGTTATCTTCACATAGAAAACAGCTACACATTTTTAACTTGGTAAAATATTTATTACAAGCCATGTTGACTGATGAAGTTGGATTTCTAAAAAAATATATTTCAGAAAGATGGCTTAAAAAGTTCCCTTTGTACTGCCTGAAGTCTCCGCAAGCTAAATCTGCATTTCCTTCTCCTACTTCAGCCCACAAGTAACTAACATTTAAATAGGCTTAAAGGAAGTATGGACTTGTTCATGGAACAGGGCAAAAAGCGATGGGTGTGCTCTTTACAGGATGGCCTACGGGTTGGGCCCAAGGATTTGATTAACTTAAAAGAGCCCTACCCTGTCACTAGCAGTTGTAGCAAACACCAAGCCCTGCATTTTCATTTGTCCCCCAACTAGACTGGTCTCCATCCCAGTAGGCCTCTAGCTGACATCACAGTGTCAGATCCTGCTGAAGTGTCAAGGCCTGTTTGATATTCTGCTATAACATGTGGGGCGCACTCCAAAGGAGGGAAGCAGAATAGAAAAACTATTTGTATGTTTCCAATGTCTGGTTGCTGAAAGCTCAGCTTTGTTCTACCAGATGCCTGTCTTTGAGTTTGTTGTGGTTACGGAGGCTGGCTAAAACCGGACTTTAGTTTTAGATGTGGGAGGAAACCAATATTACCATAGTACACTCCCCACACAGTTAAGGTTTACCCCACTGGTTGAACTGTCCCCAGGGTTCATTCCTCCCCACTGGCTCATGCCAGGCATAAACGTGGCTTCTTCAGGCACCCACTTCAGAACACTCCTGGACCTTTTGAAGATAAGAAAAGGACTTATTCTGCAGTCTGAGACATAAGAAGAGCTTAGAAGGCTGGACCTGCTCTCCCTATTGTACCCAGGACAAAGAAGTGGACTACACAGCCACAGAGACACAACAAGCTGCAAGAGGCCTTTTCCTGGAGCTACTCAACTGATCAGCAGTAACTGGCTGGACCCATTTGTTGGCCACTGCCTGCCACCCTGTGAGTCTCTAAGTATTTCCCCTGATGTACTGGGGGGCTTTAGAAGTGTACTTCAGTGGTGGATTAGGACTCAAAAGACTAAAGTCAGAAGATACAAATTTTAACCAGGACGAACCTGGTTAGTGTACCCGACCCTCACTCCATTGCAGTCAGTGTCGAATTGCACCTAAGTCCTGTTCTGCTGCAACCATTGACTATCATTTGCACTTTGTGCTTTTTGGTGCTATTTCTTTTTTTTTTTTTTATTCAATCATATTTCTGGTTCCCCAATTGGATTTTTGTAATGTGGTGTCTATTTTCTTAATTGAATTTTACTAAAAAAAAAGTATTCATTTTGGGGACTTTTATAGTGGTGCATTTTGACTTGATTACTGGTTAGTATTGCATTAATTCTTTATACATTGACTCTATGTTGAGCCTGTCTGCCCCTTGCTATAGCTACCAGTGAGTTGAGCTCAGATTTATTTAGTGACTTTAGTGGTTCACCCTGACAAGGACTGTGACTATTACTTGAGATGGGTACTCACCCCCCTCAACTAATAGCCCAGTTTTTTTACGAGTCTCACCATTGCTCTAGAAGTCTACAGCTGACTCCTCTTCTGTCTCAAAATATCATTTTGTCACTCAACTCCCATTCTTCTCAAAACACTTGAACAACTCGCTCTTTATTTTTTTTTTCAACATATTACTCAACACACTTTGGCATGGATATTGCACCCTGAAATTCATGCTGAGTTGCTTAGGGTGGGGTGGTTTATATCACATATTTTAATTTCTTTTACTCTGTGCAGATGACAATCAACTCATACTCTCCCTCTCAAACATGACCTCAACAAAAGAAATACGCTCCCTGCCTGCATCACCGAAGTCACTAACTGGATGAAAGCCTAGTGTCTCAAGCTCAAGTGCCAAGACAGAAGTAGTGATCTTCGGCAAGAGCCCCTCACCATGGGACTTCAACTGGTGGCCAGCCGAACTTGGACCATACCCAGAACCCACGCCAGGAACCTCAAAATAATCATCGATAGCAAACTGGATAATACCACACAAGTCAACACCATCACTGCATCCTGATACCACACCCCTGAAGATGCTGAGGAAGCTCTATAAATGGTTCCCAAGCAACACTGGAGAAACTCTCACTCACGCCCTAGTCACCAGCAATTTGGAATATGGGAACACTCTCTATTCCGGAGTCACCAAGCAACACAACTCAGGCCCCACCTACTTGAACAGTCACATCTCCTTCCACCAACCACCTAAACACCTCTTCTCCGCAGGACTCCTACTCACACACAGATCCAGATCAGGAGGACGTGCGTTCTTTTACTGCGCTCTGAAGCGTGGAACAAACTCCAACTTCACATCAGAGCCTCCTCCTCTTTTCTTCAAGAAGCTGAAGACCTGGCTTTTCAATTACCAACCTACCCTAGACAGGGCTAGACACGCACACCTGCTTAGCATCAGGATACCCTGACAGGTGATAGAGTGCTTTACAAATACACATAATATTAAGTAACTTTGTGTTTTATTTGAATAAATGGTCTTAGCTGCTTGGTCATTTGTTGTATAGAACTTAAAAAGTGTAGCAGTGTGTCATTTGCATGAACATCTGTGCACTTCATTTAAATAAGTTCTCAGGTGCCTTAAAAGGATTTTAGAAAGGATTTTTCATCTAACATTAAGTAAAGAGCTAAATCAATGGTTGGTGGGACTAGCCACATCCTCTAGCTTGTGGATAGGAAAAACGAAACTATCTATTTAAGACCAAGTGATTTCATCAGATAAATAACCCCTTGAAAAAGAGAAGTGACCTGACAAAAGACTATTTGATTTAATGACAACAGAACCAATTGGGAAAGCTTTTTCTGTCAGTAGTTGTGTTTTAATCTAGACTTGGACGTGACATAGCAAAATTCCTGCAAAAAGGTATGCATGCGCTCTGGGTAAAAAAAAGTTCAGGCCTGGTAATTTCAGAGTAAGTCACTTCTCATGCAGGTTTAAGACACAACTAACTCAAAACAAACATTAATGTAGGAGGTTGAAGGTGAAAACATGACTAGGATGAAAAATGTCAAAGATTTTATTTTGTTTTGAAGAGTCGAGGAGGTTGTTTTAAAGGACACTGGGCCCACACCCATTCTTGGGTGGCATGCTTCATCAATGGCCTCCTACATGTTTAAATCACAAATCAATTCTGGTAGTGTGTTAACTGCACCTAAATTTTATTTAAGGTATTGTTAAAGATAAACACATGCACACAAGATTAGCTTTCAAATATAATAATAATTAAGGAAAGTGTGAAAAGGTCAGGAGACACACACAAGACGAGGTTGTAATCCAAATTGTTTGTTACAGGATAAAAGATATACAGCCTCATCCACAGTGATCATTTTCTCTCTCTCAGGTTTTTACAACTGAATAATAACATTCATTGAGTACTTATATTCAACGGACCACTCTTGAGCCCATCGTTGAAAGTAAGTACTCATTGAGTACCCAATAAAAACAAATTCTAAATTGTTCACCTGAATCCTCACGTTAACACTAGGAACTGAATCATGGTACAGCCCATTATCCTCTGTAGTCTAGGAAGCGATAATGTTGAGGCCCCAGTTCCTGTGTGATAATTCCTGCCAATTCCTTGTTCTTTTCCACAGCTCGTCGCGAGTGGGAAAAAGTCAGGGGACACACACAGGTCAAAGTTGTAATCCAAATTGTTTATTACAGGATACAAGATATAGAACCTCATCCATAACGATCTGTCTCTCTCAGGTTTTTCCAACTGAATAATAACATTCCAGGCAAAAACAGGGAGATGATGGATGGAGCGCTGAAACTTTTCAGACACTCACCCCCAGTCACAGATCTGGGTTGAATCCATCATCGTTCTTTAGCTCACTTCGCCACCCCAGTTCAGACCCAGCCATATGCAAATCAGTCTTGACCCTGTTCCTCATGGGAACAGTCCAGCCCGAACTGCCAAGCCAGATCTTTCCTGGACTGGAAACAAGCATTCTGGGACCGGTTTGGGGGTTCTGGGGTGGCGAAGTGAGCTAAAGAACAATGATGGATCCAACCCAGATCTGTGACTGGGGGCGAGTGTCTGAAAAGTTTCAGCGCTCCGTCCATCATCTCCTTGTGTTTCCTTTGTTCGCCGTAAGTTGGCAGGGTATGCCCAGACGTGGGTCCCTTGCTCACTTTGCCACTGAATTCAAGCTAGCCTGGCTAATGAGGGGTGTTACCGTAAATGACAATACCAGGCATTAGTCCAAAGGGAAAAATTTATGGGGGGAGGAGCAAAGGGCGGAGGAGGTAGATTTTTCTCTCAATAATGCACTTTAACATAACAGTTCACGTACTGATTACGGCGGAATTATTGTGCGGTGGCACTTTGTATTTTGTAATAATGACAGTGAAATTGAAATATAATAATTTTTAAAGAACAACTAAGGAATGTTTGACTAAATATTTTAAGAATTGAGTCTGGGTAATTTCCTTTGCCATTAGTGAATTATGGTACCCTTTTCATTCAGAGCATAAAATAAGGTCAAATTATAAAAGGATGCAGATGCACAAGCAGTTTATTCATGCTCTTTGTGATGTGAAAGATACTAAAATGGTTAGTTTGTTTTTGACCACACGTGAGGATTTTAATTAATAAGATTTAAGTTTTAATAACAGTTTGATATCATGCCAATAAGGCAATACAAACATTACATTTACATACATAACATTAATTAAAATGCATCATACTTCTTAAAATCTCCATTCATCATAAATATCTTTTTTGTAGCCTAAATAAAATTATATCTAAAACCTTCTGCTAATCATGTGATCAAAACATTCCAAAAAACTAAAAGCAGTGATTACCTACCATATAGCAATTTCTTATTTATATGCAAAATGTAATTATTTATGTGCAAAATATGCAAATGACAAATCCACTAATAATTATGCAAAATACAATTAGAATGTGCAAAGTACAATTAAACTGGGCAAAAGTGGACCTCTCATTCTTTTTACAAATTATGGGAAAAATTAGATTATGTAGGTTAAAAACAGTAAAAACAGTACTCAGATCATAAGGGTAAGATATTCTGAGGAACCACACTTAAAGATTTATCTATAGAGTGACCTATCAATAATATTTGTGCAAAATACAGTAAAAGCAATACCCGAATCATAAGGGCAAGTTTTTATGAGGAAACATACACAAATATTTACTATTTATGCTAAATACGATTCTTTTTGTGAAAAAGACAGTTATAACTGTAATATTTGTGCAAAATACAATTGGTTTTGTGCAAAATGCAGATGTAGTAGAGGAGAAAATGGATTTCACATCTCATTTTCAGGCAACCTGAGCAAATACAATGCGGAACCATCCTATTCCTGCTTTTAGCTATAACCCTAGTCAATTAAAATCAGTATCACAGAGACCACAGTACATAGATACATAGATTGGTAGGCCAAATCTCGACATTCCATAAAAATAAATCTAATGCTATGGGCTACTCAATTCAGCTAGCCATTCAGCAACTGCAGTCACAAATTTCCCAATAGCATAGCACAGTGTTATATTATTGCACTTTAAAATTACTTACATTAAGGGCTTGATTTAGATCTTGGCGGTACGACTGCCGACCCGCCGCCGCGGAGGGACTGAGTACCACGCTGAGCTGACAGTCATCTACCTGCCATATTTAGATGTATACGCGATACACAGAAGACTGCAGTGGAGGCAGTCTTCTGTGCTGGCGAACTGCCTGCTTTTGCCGTCTCGATGGCGGGGTCCTGCTGAGCAGATTTGAATTTCCTGTTGGGCTTGCAGTGTCCTGTCAGTGGAGTACTGACGGGTGCGACCGTGGTGGTGGAGAGACAGGTAAGTAACTTTTTTTTATTTATGTTAAACACATATATATGTTGTGTATGTGTGCATATGTGTATGTAGGTTATGTATAGTGAACATAATTTGAACATTCTGCAATGCACCCCACCAACCTACACACACCATGCAAAGTATACCTGCACACACCACGACCACCTACCTTCGGGTCCGTAAAACCAGGAGGCTGGTCCATCACGGTTAAGGTACAGCAGGTAAGGGGGGACCTGGGCAAAGGAGTAAAGGATGAAATCACAGGGTGTACCCCCAAAAATTTGAGTTTTTATCCCTTTTTCGTCCCATTCCGCTGGCTCGAATTTCCTTTGAAATAGCCCACATCCAAATCTGGAGGACGGGAATCCTTGCTGGAGTCTCACCCGCCGCCGCCTGCTGCAGCCCATCCTGCCATAGGGGTGGGGAGCAAAGTCCTGGCAGCGGTCTTCTCTTCCATTGCCAGCCAGCATCTAAATCGGGTGGGCGAGCGGACTGCCAGGGCGGCAGATGGGAAGACCGCCAAAAAAGCCCACTCCATCGTGGTCCTGCCAACATATAAATCAGGCCCAAAATCATGCGTTGAACCTGTAAAATTCTAAAAATGGAGCAACAGACTTCTAGTTTTATTAAAGCATTTGCAAAATACAGTTGTATGCGGAAAGGAAAATGGCACGATTTGACAGAAGGGACAAATACGACTGACCACACCAGCCTGTCTAACCGACTTCCACTTTATAAAGGACATGACCTGCCCCAGCCTGACCTTCAGGGCCCACTTCCTGATATAGACACTTTTATGTCTCGCAGATACAGCTGGGAATGCCCACCACAGTCCGACTCCATTAAATGATGCAGATTATCTCTATTACACACCATCTATATCGCCCTTCTTCAAGCACTCTTTTATCAGATGTTTTATTATTTGTTTTTGCTGTACTTTAGACATACTTTGCAATTCGTTCCTTCCTGAAATATCCAAAGAAGACTCAATCAGGCACATGCATCAAACATGCCATTTGCGATTCCTTATTAGCGAAAAATAAGGATTCGCTAATAAGGAAGCGCAAATGCCTATGCATGTAGGAATCGCTGAGAAAATAGCGATTCCTAAAGATTCCTTAATTGCGACTCGCAAATTGCGAGTCGCAATTAAGGAATGGCTCCCCATTCATTCCTATGGGCCTACAGGCCCATAGGAATGAATGGGAGATTGCATGCGCAATTTGCGAGTACCAATAGGTACTCGCAAATTGCGCATGCAATTTCAAGGGTGCAAGGGTGTCAAAATGACACCCTGTTGCACCCCTGAAAAAGTGATGTGCACCAAGTGCATTTTTCACAGTTTTTGCAAATTACCATGAAGTTCAACTTCATGGTAATTTGCGCCCCCTAATAGCGAAATCGCTATTCTAAAGTGGTTCTTGCATTGCATTTAAGGAATCGCAAATTGCGATTCCTTAAATGCAATCGCAATTTGAGAACTCGCAATTAATTGCGAATTCTCAAATTGCGAGTGCCTTGAACCTTGATGCATCGCAAATGCCATTTTTGCTGGCGCAAACGGCCGATTTTTGCGAATCGCACCGTTTGCGCTCGCAAAAATGGTTGATGCATGTGCCTGAATATCTTGAAGATTAACAACCCATTGCCTACATACTTCTCCTGCAGGTAAGATTTTATTTGCCTTAAGCAACCCTCCTCCGACTTTTAAGAGACAAGCCCAATAATTAAGGATCCACTGTTTGTATTGAAATAATATGTTAGTGAGGCCCTGCTCTAATTTCGGGGCACTGTTCACAGATCCTTTCGGCAAGCCTAGCCATCTTTTCCAGATAATAGGTTCGATAATCTGCAACCGCCTTATATACTTTGCTGCCCTGGCCTCACATACGTACAATTGTAAGTTTCTGTTAGGACTGACTTATGGCCCAAAGCAAGATCCAAACTATGTAAAGCACCTCCAATAGCTTTGGAACGCACTTCCTGAAGATCTATATGGGGATTAGAATTTAGGTTATATCTGAAAAGAAAACCTAAATATCTGTATTCTTTTACCACCTCCACTTAAACACCCCTTGAATCTAGTGGACAGCACCCTTCCTTTCGAAAAGACCATAACTTTCATTTTAGCTGTATTTACTTTCAGATCACTGGACTTACATTATTCAGAGAAGACATCCAAATGCCTCTGAAGACCAACCCATATAAGATCCAACAACACAGTATCATCGGCATAAAACATGACTGAACTGGCATCAGATCCTAATTTTGGTGGAAAAGATAGAACCTGGTTTAATCCTACACTAGCATCCGCAATATCAATCAATCAATCAATCATGTCACTTATAAAGCGCACTACATACCCGCGAGGGTCTCAAGGCGCTGGGGGAAGAGGGGGGTGGTGCTGCTACTGATCGAAGAGCCAGGTCTTGAGGAGTCTTCTGAAGGCCAGTAGGTCTTGGGTCTGTCGGAGGTTGGTGGGGAGGGTGTTCCAGGTCTTGGCGGTGAGGTGGGAGAAGGATCTGCCGCCGGCGGTCATTTTCCGGATGCGGGGGACTGTGGCGAGGGCGAGGCTGGTCGAGCGGAGCTGGCGGGTGGGGGTGTAGAAGCTGAGTTGTCTGTTGAGGTAGGCTGGTCCGGAGTTGTGGAGTGCTTTGTGTGCGTGGATGAGGAGCTTGAAGGTTATCCTCTTGTTGACAGGGAGCCAGTGCAGGTCTCTCAGGTGGGGTGTGATGTGGCTGCGTCGGGGGATGTCGAGGATAAGATGTGCAGAGGCGTTCTGGATGCGTTGCAGCCGTCTCAGGAGCTTAGCCGTCGTTCCTGCGTAGAGGGCGTTTCCGTAGTCCAGCCTGCTGGTGACGAGGGCCTGGGTGACTGTTTTTCTTGTTTCAGTGGGGATCCACTTGAAGATCCTGCGGAGCATTCGGAGGATGTTGAAGCAGGATGAGGAAACGGCGTTGACCTGCTTAGTCATGGAGAGGGTGGGGTCGAGGATGACCCCTAGGTTGCGTACGTGGTCGGTGGGTGGCAGGGCTGTTCCCAGTGATGTTGGCCACCAGGAGTCGTCCCAGGCTGAAGGGTTGGAACCAAGGATGAGGACCTCCGTCTTGTCCGAGTTCAGCTTCAGGCGGCTGGTCCTCATCCATTCGGCGACGGCCTTCATTCCTTCGTGGAGGTGGGCTTTGGCGGTGTGAGGGTCTTTGGTGAGGGAGAGGATCAGCTGGGTGTCGTCGGCGTAGGAGATGATGTTGAGGTTGTGCTGTCGGGTGACGTGGGCGAGGGGTGCCATGTAGATGTTGAACAGCGTTGGGCTGAGGGAGGAGCCTTGGGGTACGCCGCAGATGATCTTGGTGGCCTTGGATCGGAAGGGGGCGAGGCGGACGCTTTGTGTTCTGCCGGAAAGGAAGGATGTGGTCCAGTCCAGGGCCTTCTCTTGGATCCCGGCGTCGTGAAGGCGTGTTCGTAGTGTGTGGTGGCAGACCGTGTCGAAGGCGGCTGATAGGTCCAGGAGGATGAGGGCTGCTGTTTCTCCGTTGTCTAGCAGGGTCCTGATGTCATCGGTGGCGGCGATGAGGGCGGTTTCGGTGCTGTGGTTGCTGCGGAAGCCGGACTGGGAAGGGTCCAGGATGTTGTTCTCCTCGAGGTAGCGGGTCAGTTGTTTGTTGACGATTTTCTCGGTGACCTTCGCGGGGAACGGGAGCAGAGAGATGGGTCGGAAGTTCTTGAGGTCCTTGGGGTCTGCCTTGGGTTTCTTGAGTAAGGCGGTGATCTCGGCGTGCTTCCAGCTTTCCGGGAAGGTTGCTGTCTCGAAGGAGATGTTGATTATTTTCCGGAGATGGGGCGCGATGGCTGTACTGGCTTTGTTGAAGATGTGGTGAGGGCACGGGTCTAGCGGTGAACCGGAGTGGATGGTGTTCATGATCTCGCTGGTGTCCTCGTCGTTGATGTTGGTCCAGGAGAGCAGGCGGTTGGTGGTTGTGGGGGCAGTGGTCTCGGTGGTTGCCGGGCGGTCGTGGTGTTGAAGCTGTTGTGGATGTCGGCGATTTTGCGGTGGAAGAAGGTGGCCAGTGAGTCGCACAGGTCTCGCGACGGCTGGATGTCGTTGGTGTTGGAGCTGGGGTTGGAGAGTTCCTTCACGATGTTGAAGAGCTCTTTGCTGTTGTGTGCATTGTTGTCTAGGCGGTCTTTGAGTGAGGCCCTTTGGCGGATCTGATGAGGTGATGGTGACTGCGGGTGGCGCTCTTGTGGGCGGCGTAGCTGTCCGCTGTCCGTTCGTGGAGCCAGATCTTCTCCAGTTTTCGGCATGTTCGTTTGGAGGCCTGGAGGTCTTCGGTGAACCAGGTGGCTTTCTTGCTGGTGTGGCTGTTGGGCGGATTCTTGAGCGGGGCGAGGGTGTTGGCGCAGTCGTCGATCCACTGTCTGAGGTTGCGGGCGGCGGTGTCGGGGTCGGAGGGTTCGGCGGGTGTGCTCAGGGCGAGGGTTGTGGTTAGCTGGTCTTCCGTGACTCTGCTCCAGCAGCGGCAAGGCATTTGTTCGGTGCGGTGGTGCGTGGTGGGCTTCCTGTAGGTGAAGTGGATGCAGTGGTGGTCAGTCCAGTGGGGTTCGGAGGTGTGGTTGAAGGAGACGTGTGGGCTTGCAGAAAAGATGGAGTCGAGCGTGTGGCCGGCGGCGTGGGTGGGTGTAGTCACGAGCTGTCTGAGTCCGAGGGTGGCGAGGTTGTCGATCAGGGTGGTGGAGTTGGTGTCCTTGTTGTTCTCGAGGTGGAAGTTCAGGTCCCCGAGGAGGATGTAGTCCGTGGAGGCGATGGCGTGTGTGCTGACGAAGTCAGCAATGGAATCGCTGAACTGTGGTCGGGGTCCGGGGGTCTGTAGCTGAGGGTTCCTCTGAGGGTGGTGTTGGGATCGGTGTGGATCTGGAAGTGCATGTGTTCGGCGGTGCTGAGGGTGTCGTCGGTGTTGGTTGAGACTCTGAGGGTGTTCCTGTGGACGATGGCGATGCCTCCTCCGACTCCGTTGGTGCGGTCCCTGCGGGTGATCTTGTATCCGTCCGGGATGGCAATGGCGATGTCGGGGGCTGAAGCGGGATTCAGCCAGGTCTCCGTCAGGAATGCGACGTCTGGGGAGGTTGAGTCGAGAAGGTCCCAGAGTTCGATGGCGTGTTTGCGGGCGGAGCGGGTGTTGAGGAGGATGCATCTGAGGTAGTTGGGTTCTTTCCTGGGCGGTGGTTTGGCGGGGCGGGTGCTGGCGAAGCTGCAGTTCCGGCAGGTGAAGGGCCCTTGGGTGCGCTTCGGGGTGGCCTGGTAGCAGGCGTGATCTTTTCCGGGGTTGAGTGCGTGGAGGGTGCTGGCGTCGTATCGGCGTCTGTTGATGTGGCGGGCGCGGGGGATGCCCGGACCAGGGGGTCTGGCGCTGGGAATATAAACTGAAAACAGGAGCGGAGCCAAAATATACCCCGATCTAAGTCCGTTGTGGATGCTATTTTTCTAGACAGAGCTCCATTGCCCCTTATTCCACCCTCGTCCATGAGCCTTCATGTACTTAAATTATCAGCTTTAATAAGCCTGATGGACATTTCCATTTAGTATCTTTTCCCTAAGTAAACTCATCTTTTCCCAAAGTAAATAAGAATAAGACAAATGCCTTTGTTCCCAGTTAAGTTCATGTTAGTTTGATCTCGGTTAAAACTAACAATACATTGCTAAAGAAACTTGTTTTGCAATGCACAGATTAGCCACATTATTAATGCACAATCCCTTTATAATGGAATATGCTTGAAATATCTTTCTGTAAAATTCATTTAAAATATGTGTATACTTCCCTGTTACATTTTTCACGAAAGATCCATTAAAAAAATTTAAAAGGTAAGCGAAATATGCACATTTTAATGTGAAAGTCCACATAAAAGACCTCAAATTGAATTAAGTGCCAAAGATACCAAAAAATTCTCTGCAGAATATTTTTAATTTGTAATTCACTGAAGATTTAGCAGTTTGCAAGATCATTGACATATGCAGGTCTTGAAAACCTGTGCATTAAAGAAGCAAACAGGAAACTGAATACAGAAGCACCCACGGAAAGGGTGTGTAGTTTCTGGCTGACGCCAAATATAGCTTGTTTTTTAATAAGGATTGACAGTGCCAAATGATTAAGGTAATATGGCTGAGTGGGGGATGCCCGCGGCTGGTCCAGTTCTGGCTTCAGGTAGGGAACACGTGCGTCCGGGTGGTACCATCTATGTGCATATTGGCATTGAGCTGCCAGGAAAGCTGCCAGGAAATAGAGTTGTAAGTCAGGCACTCCCAGGCCACCCGTTCATATGGTAATGTCAGAGTGTCCCAGCATATGCAGGGTCGGCTGCCCGCCCAGATTAGTCGCAGGAGATGGCTGCACAAAGTTTGAAAAAAGGAGTGTGGGAGTGGTATCTGAATATTGAGAAAGAGGTAAAGAAACAGAGGGAGCACGAACATTTTGATGATAGCCACCTGGCCAGCCATGAATAGCGGCAGTTTAATCCACCTCTCGACTTGTACAGCTAGGTTTGCCACTGCAGGTCCATAGTTTAATTGTAATATCTGGTGCTTGTCTCTGTGTAATTGAATGCCGAGATATCTGGTATGTCCCTCTGTCCACTTGAGAGAGTGGACGGTCGAAACCAGTTGAGTGGCGTCCGTGAGTGGAAAGAGCTCTGATTTGGCCCAGTTCTCACTTGCCAACTTAACGTTGGCAAACTATGCATGAGGAAAACTTCACCAAGTGTTTCTGGAACTCTGTGCTGCTGGCGCATTGCAGAGTAGGCAAAACGCCGCGAACTCCGCCGTCGGAACGGAGTTTACTGCCCACCCCTAATCTGCCTTTTTCCAATCAAACAAAAATGTAATAAGTTAACCCGATGTTATCCAATGGGAGAGATAGGCCTTGTGCTAGTGAAAAACAAATTTAGGAGAATTTCACTACCAGGACATGTAAAACCTACAAACTCATGTCCTACTTTTTAAATACAATTCACATTACCATATGGGCCTTTAGAGCCTACCCTAGGGGTTACTTATATATATTAAATAGGAAGTTTTGAGTCTGGCAAAAGGTATATTTTGCCAAGTCAAATTGGCAGTTTTAAAACTGCACTACATGCTGCAATGGCAGGCCTGGGACATATTTTAAAGTGCTACTTAAGTCGGTTGCACAATGTGTGCTGTAGGTCCACTGGTAGCATTTGATTTACTGGTCCTGGGAACACGTAGTACAATATACTAGAGACATCTAAGTAAATTAAATGTGACAAACATGTGTAAGCCAATCTTACTGTGTTTTAGGGAGAGGCACCTTATTAGCACTAGTTAGCTTTGGCAAAGAGCACAGAGTCCTAAGGCCAACAAAAACAACATTCAGAAAATACGAGGGGTGAAGGCAAAACATTTGGGTATGACCATGCAGAGAAGGCCAGATCCTACAGCCAGTGTGTCTGGTTTTATTATGATAATACACACATTTGTACCTGTATGTATTTGCATGTGCTAGCACATTAAAATCAGACATTTTGATGTTGCCATTGTTTTTATATGTCAAGCTGGCCTGGCACTACAGATGTATTTGAGGGATCAACTGTTACGTATAATTTACTTTACTTCTGGTTCCTTATTTCTAAATTTCACACCACAAAATATAAATAATTACAATTGCATGCATGTGTTCTTGTGGTGTGAGCATGGCTGCTTGACTGTATATCTACCGTGTGTATGCTCCAACACAAAAGTTCTCTATGTGTGGCTGAAGTGTTAGCTTTGTCAATGCTTGTTATTGTAAGAGCCATGTTCAGGCTTCTGTGCTAAATCCATTTTTTTTTTAAATCCCAAGGGCAAATTACATTTGCGCAAAGTGCTTGACGATTTTGAGTGCTCAATTTTGAGTGCCAAACAGTTTTGGTGTTTATTTTCCAGTTTACCACGTCACCATTGTAGTGATGTACAGCTCATAAATTGGATTCCAAACGTTGATAGTAAAAATAATAACATGGAGGCCCTGATATGGACTAGATTGTTAGCCTAAACAAATAAACTCTTTTGAAGGAAATAAGGTTAAAGCTAAACCTTATTTCAACAAAAGCCAGAAAATGTCAGTACACCTTGTTCTGGTAATAATTGTAACAGTTCTTGAAAATGAAAGGATGATTCTTTCTTATGCAGTCAAATCTCGCGAAACTGATGCAAAAGCATCATATGCATCATACTGTTCACTACTGGACCACGAGCATTCGTTCAGAATGCACGAGCTCCTCCCTCAGCTTGCATTGCATACAAATTAGAAATTGGCAAATATTAACCTTTTTCCGAATATGGAAGTCAAGGGGTCGTGGCTATGAATAGCGAAGAATAGTGGGAAATGTCTCCACAGTGAAAAAAACAATAAAAACACTGAATCACATCATGCTCAGCTTTTAAGGATTGGAAGCCTTATGTCGTAAACATTTGAAACCCTGGAGCAAATTTGAATTTTTTTCATGCAACGCAGCGTGACAACCTAAGCTGCTGCATTTTGTGAAAATGAGAGAGGACAGTGCCACATCTACTAAGATATGCCGCTACTGCCTTTTTCCCGAACACTAGCGCAATAATAGCCTAACTTGCCACACACACACACCTTTGCACCATAGTGCAAAGGTGTGTGTGAGTAATGTTTAGAGTAGGCTATTTACTGGCAGTGTGCCATTCCATTACAAAATACTATGCTCAGATATACTTTAACACTTTTCCCACTTTGTATGTATGCTGTAATAGTGCAGCACATATGCAAAGTTTGAAAGAGTAGGAAAAAAATATTTTCTCCTACTGCACCCCTGCCTCAAGGAGTCCTACAATTGTTAGTAGATAGGACTTTGCATCACAAACCAGAGGTGGTAGCATAGGAATGCTATTTACCTTATTTTTAAACAACTTTGCAGTGTCCTGCGCTGGAAAGTGAATAGTTTGTGTAGCAGTTTGCATCACTTTTTGTGACTTTGCACCGGTGCAAAGCCTTGATAATGTTGCCTCCATGTCTTCATGACTTCAAGAGCTTAAGCCAAAAAAAAAAAATGTATTTTTCATAAGTCCAAAATGTCCGTATGCTTGCATAGGAACTGTAATTCTTCAAAATTATTTCAATAATGGTTTGTTTAAATTTAAACATGTTTTAAAAATAAATAAGCAAACTATTTTCTCTGTTTACCTACCACATTGTCACTGCATTGCTCTTCATATTAGAACCAGCTAAAGACCTTTTATTTTGTTTTGGGTTTTGTCAGAGTTTTTCTGGTAGCAAGGAGCACAAAGTTCTCCCTAGTAAGCCCAATTAGCAATCCACTGCTAAGGAGTGTGGTGCCGAAATTGGCACAAACAATCTCTCTCTTTTGCACTGATTTTATTTCTAAATTCGGTTTTAACTATCAGCCTTTGAAATTCTATATACCCAATATGTGTCCATTGCGTACACAGTGTTTCCTGAAAACAAATAATAGGTGCTATATATACCTTAGAGTGTTAGGCCATCTTGAGTGTCTTCATTTCAATTCCATCTAGCACCATTCCTTGATATAGCATTCAGTAGCTCACTCTGTCTAGCTGAAGGGCACAATCCTCTAGGAATCAGAAATCCTAGTTTGTATGCTTGCTTACAATACAGATAATTCAAGGAGGGATTCTGTGTGTAGCAACCGAGACATCTCATTGTCAACTAATCTTGACATATTCTTCCTAACCTGCAATTCTGTTGAGTTGCTGTTAACCTCTCTATCTGCGAATGGATTGATGGCAAATTTCTACACCTTTTCTTTCTCCCTCTTTTATATGGTTTGTATTCCCAATATTTTCTTGCCGTGTTTTCTTGGAGGCCTTCAGACTGCAATGAGAAGCTGAACTTCCCTTTTAGTCTTTCTTAAGATATTATTAGAAAAGTATCTTAAAACAACAGAAAAATGTTCCTCTGTAAAGGATCTGGGCTATACTGTGTTGTCCTCCTCGTGTTTTACCTCTGCACAGAGGGGGATTTCATTACTGGCTCGGGATGGTAAATGGGGTGTGCAACACTAGAGAGTGGATTCAGGGCGGTTGGTGGCTCCTAGTGACTATCCAGAAGGACAACTCTTGCTTCACCATTTGTGTTGTCTATGGTCCGAATACGGACAATCCGAGGATCTTTGATTTTTTTGCTGACTGAGTTCCACCTTTGGACGACACCCTTTATTGTTTGTGGTGATTTTAATATGATGCTATGCTCTCATAGGGATTCCTCATCTCAGATTTCGGCCCTTGACATTGTTCTTTCCAGCTGGGCATTTGGGGGCAAACACAGACCCAGGAGGATGGCGGGCTGTACATCAGCTTATCTCCTCATACGTGTAGGTTGACCTTTGGCGCTTTAAACGACCTATGGATCCACGCTTCACGTTTTATTAGGCTCCTCATAAATCCCTGTCATTGCTAGATATGTTTCTAATTAGTTATATGCTGGTTTCATCTTCTAAAATGTCTCTTAATCCAAAGGTCATATCCAACCATAATTCCCTATCTCTGTTTATCCAATCTAATCGGCCTATCCAGGGATCAGGGCCCTGGGGTGGACTTTCGAGCTTTAACTCCTATTAGACATTGGCTATGCCAGCGCTATGAACTCTCACATATGAGAGTTCCTAGAGTTTAATATTGGTTCAGCATCACCCTCAGTTGTCTGGGACGCATGTAAGGCCTCATGCCATGGACAAACGCTTCAGATTGTGGCTCGACAATGAAAGGCGGCTATGGCAGCACAGATGAAAGACAGACAAACTCTTGCCACTTTAAGAGTCCAATCTAGGAATTAGCATTCCAGCTAGGAATGGGCCCGATCGGAGGCTCTCCTCACTCTGCGGTCATCCCTCAGGAAGCAAATCTGGGATAGTGTGGTTAAAAATTATCGTGCTAGACAGCTGAACAGCTTTGAAAATAGTGAAGATATGGGGGGATCCTTTCTTTTAGAATAAAGGATGGTTCCAGCACTAACACTATTCATCAGATATGGGGTGAGAATGGTGAGCTGGTGGTAGATCCAACTGCTATTTGAGATTTTTTTAGATGGCTTTATCAAGCTCTCTACAGACACGATTACTTCATCCACGATGAAACTCTTCAATTTACTTGGCGGTATCTCCAACATAAATTTAGCCAGATTGAAAGATCAAGGCTCAAAGCACCAATAACTCTTTCCGAAGTAGAAATTGCTATTGGTTTGCTGGCTAAAGGTAAGGCCTTCAGTTCCAATCAGATCCCGCTGGAATTTTACATCATCTTTTTGCATATCTTGGCTCGGATCCTTAGGGATCTATTTAACTCATTTGAAACGCTTGGCTGAGGTCTTGGGGAGAGACTAACATTGTTATTTTTTTTTTTAAAAGGGAAAGATCCTGTGGGTCATACCACCCCAGCCTTCTTATCAATGCAGATTCGAAGATTTACACACAAATTCTTGCCAACAGGCTGTCTGCAGTTATCTCGGGTCTGGTCAATCCAAACCAGCATGGCTTCATACCGGGATGTGACACATCATCTCATGTCAATACAGTAATCACGGCCATGGAGACGGCCTCCTCTAGTAGGGGACCAGTTGGCATGATCCTTCTAGACGCCTAGAAAGCCTTTGACCGAGTCTCCTGGCCCTTCCTGTGGGTGGTCATGGAGACCACGGGGCTAAGCTCTGGATTTATTTCTAGAATTTTACTTTTTTATATCAGGCTGTCAGGACGGATCTGCTGCGCCTGTGCCCGCTCAGATCCTATTACCATCTCACGAGGCACAAGGCAGGAGTGCCCTCTTTCCCCCCAGCTTTTTTCATTATATATAGAGCCCTTCATCCAAAACCTGAGATTGTCAGAGGTGATTCAGTCACTGTGGATACATTGGCATGAGTTTAAAGTTCTGGCATATGCAGACAATCTGGCCGTTTTAACCCTTACTCTGATTATAGGTTTAGAGGCAGTGGTGGCAGTTGCTCAAACATTCAGGAAAGCCTCTGGATATAACCTTAACACAGCCAAAATGCAGGTCTTGTCTAATGTTACTCCCTTGGGTCATGACAAAAGATGGGTACAGACGGTTGTCTATTTAGGGACACTTTGTTGCTAATCATGGTCAACATCGTTGAGAATAATTATGGAAAACTTTATCAGCACTCAGCTAATACTTTTACTAAATGGAACCATCTCCATCTAGGTTTGATTGGATGCTGTAATCTCATCAAAATGATTATCCTACCAAGGTTCCTTTATGGGTTTCATTGTATTCTGCTTTTTCTTCCGGGGTCTCTTCTTTAGCAGGATCGAGGCTTTATGGCAGAGGTTTATCTGGTACTATAGGAAACCTCAGTGCAATATTCAGCTTCTTCAACAACCCGAGAAGGGCGGCAGGGTCTCGCTTCTGGTCTTGCAGTTTTATTATTTTGCCTAATTTTTTTTCTCTGACTCTGCTTGGCTCTGGGTCGGGGGACATGGTTACAAGGGCAAATGCTCTCTGACTTCTTGCGATTGGGGGAGCCAACCATTCCAGGTGTAGGAATCAACGATACAATGTATTTTAAATGGACTAGATTTAAGACCGTAAAGGTCTTTCATCTGTTTTGGAGTTCCCTAGAGTGAATATTTTCCTATCTTACTGCAGTTAATCAGCTAACCTATCTGGGACATAATCCCAACTTACCCTCCTGTGTGCATGGATTTTATCATGAGAACTGGTAGAGGACAAAACTCTTCACCCTGGGTCAACTATTTGAGGGCAGACTGTTTCTCTCCTTTGCGAATTTGCAGCAGCAGTATTCTCTTCCTCACACTTGTTTCTACAGGTATCTCCAACCTTCAGGCTTCATATTTAGCCTCAATGAAGTTGAGATCTGGTTCTCCAATAATTCTTTACTAGAACTGGTACCGAAGGCTCCAGCAAAGAGAATCATTGGCCTGTTATATAAGCTAATCTATCAGCACTCCCGAGGATCCATTTTAGGATGGAGATGGAGCTGCCTTCTCAATACAGCAGTAATGTCCGGCGATCTGAGGCGCAGTAATATTCTAGCGCAGTCAACTCTAAACATGTTGAGTGCTATGGTGCATCATTTTAAATTCATCAATGACTTTTATTATACTCCACACCGCCTCGTAGTTATGAAGCTTCGGGCGGACGATTGTTGTTTCGGGTGGACTTTCGGGGACCCTAACATGGTTCATATCTTTTCTTCCTGTTCTTGCCTGTGCTTAGATTGGGACTTTGTTTTTGGTAAAGTGTATAGCCTCTCAAGTCACCGAGTAGTGACGGAGCCGAAACTGATTATCCTGGGCCACTCTCCGGCTATCCCTCCTTATTTAACAGGTTTATATTTGTTTTGCAATCTCTCTGGCCAGACTTGTGCTGGCACGCTCTTGGCTCTTCAGTGAATTCCCTGAGCCTTGGAACTGGTGATGGGAATTTTTGAATATCACCATGTTGGAAATTATTTTATTAGAGAAGGCACCGCGAAGGTGAAGGCTGAGGCGTATATGGGATCCAATTCAGCTGTGGTTGATGGATGCACTCGTTGGCCTGGACACTCTAGATTAATATTTAAACTCTGTTTATCTCCATGCTGCTCCCCTCTTCACCTGATAATGTATTTTCTATTTTGCTAATTACCATTTTGACTGCTACCTGTAGAATGTATTATGCTTTATTATTGTTTTATTCTTGTGCCAGGTCTCGCCATTTATTCTGTTCCCTAACGCTGATGTATGTATGTTTCTCATAACTTTATTAAAAAAATAATTAAATATAGAAATAACAGATAAATGTTGAAATTTCTAAAAAGAAAGGCATAAATCCGTGATAAAACGACTTAAATCCCGAAATGCATTGGATATTAAGCCTTTACAAACAATGAACTGCACAATATGTAATTGATTAAAAAATATATCAAAGGAATTTAAATAAATCCACAGCCTCATAGATCCTCATTTTAAAACGTGGTCAATATATTATTAAAATTAGTAGCCCAACTGCACCTCATCTATGGGCCCTTGATCGTGGATAGATTCCACAGTTACTGCTATATGTCTTGCTTGGACCAGTCTGCCTACATCTTGTGGCATCAGCACCCACAATTATCAGTTCCCGTTTACAAAGTGAGGAAACACTGTTACTGAATTGAAACAGTTCAATTGACAGATCAGGTACAAATTATAAAGTTGCAACATAGAGTTTATTGTGTATGTATTTTAGAATGTATATAAAATGTGAGAATTCAGTTTGGAAAGATGAATGCCTCTCCTACATAAGGAAGCAATGTTTGCAAAAAACAATGTCTTTTACTTCAACCATTTGGACTTTTGGGAGGGTTTCACCTTTTGTCACACTTCAATGAGTGGGAGCCCACATTCCCCTTACCAACACATCAACATTACTTTTATAATAATACTTTTTTGGGGACCTTTTCACAGCTTGGTACTGCTTAATTTCTTTCTCCAGTTCAATCACAATACCACACTAATTGGGGACAACAATATCGCACTAATTGGGCTCTGAACCCAACTGCTGTTTTACCATTTGTTTGGCTCTATGTACATTTCTAGTTTTATGCGACTCACAGGATATCTAGAGTTTAGTGTAGACCATGTAGTCCTACACATAGCAACAGTGGCGACTGGTGACATTTGAAAGTGGTGGGGCTTTAAAGTTTGGGATGAGTTCCCTGTGGCAAGCTAGCTTAGCGAGCGGACCTAACCTTTATAAGGAGGGTTCGGGGGGGGGGGTTCTCCCCCTGGGAAACTTTTAATAAAAGAGTGGGAAGATTGTGCAATTATAGTTAGGACATCATTAGGGCACAAAATAATTTAAACCTGTAACATGTGACCCAGGCTGATACTACTTTGCAAATTATGGAGCCCCTGGTGGTCTTTTAAGAAAAACACCTCTCTATTCTGAGAGCGTCCATGGTCCTATCGTAAGGCAGAATACAAAACCCATGTAACTGTAAGTAGTACAGAAACACACCAGGACAGCTATGACTTTATAACTGTTGAAACGTTCTTCCTGACGTCCATCCATCAGCTCACTGAGCCATTATTTCAGTCGCTACACTACTGTATATTTTTTCTCTATACTTGGTCAACAATGTAATTGGATGTGCCACACGTTGATATTCAGAAACGAAATATTATAACATTTACAAAAATAAACATTAAAGCCTCATCAAGATGATTGGTGTGTCGATAAGGCACCCAGATACAGATGAAAGTTAAGCCTGTCTGCATATTTATTCCTACCCTCTCTGAGACACCCATTTAATTTACCTTAGAAGAATGAAGAATAAGGTCATACCTGCAAGGATTCAAATTTATCTTTTGAATTTTACACACAGCTTTTTACAGTGAGTGCATTACCCAGTAAACTATTCGACCAGTATTAAAAATTAAAGCTACGCTATACACAATGATCTCTGTAAGAAGTGCATTTAATCCGCAAGCCGACCTTACATAGAATATGAGCCTGTGACACGTTGGGTGCATACAAGGCTCATGTTAAAGTTCCAAGGTATTTTATGATGATTTAAACCTGTGACCAGAGATTACATGGTGATCTCTAGCACATGCCTTAACCACTCAAGCTATCTTAGCAGTATTTTATCTGGTGTCTTTTTGGATAGACATTACATGTCTTAATCCCCTTGGCATCTTCAAAATACAGACTGTGACCTATAAAGTGTCCTAAGAAAAGCTTTGCAATTGCATTTATCCTGTGACTCTTGGGAGGGGGAACACTAGGTAGAAATATTGCATATGGACTGGTAGTTAATAGGCAGACCATAGAGGACCAGGTCAGCCTGGCCTACTGCGCAGTTTGGCAGTGCCAGAAGGGCCAGCTTACAGGGCTTTTTGGGCTGTTTTTGGGTCTGTTATATGGTCTTGTGGGACAGTTTTTACTGTTTACTTCCCTGATAATACCATAACTCCTGTACAGCGTGTCTGTACAAGTTGAAAACTACTCCAGCTTGCAAATGTGGGCCACATTTTTAGCTATCTGATTCGCTAATGGGGGCAACTTTAATTTTGGGTTCTGTGCCCATTTTCTATCTCAATCCATTCTTGAGGTGGACTGCCACTGACTCTGCTCATCGTCTCACCTCCCTTCCTGACTACACTCCCTTTTTGAGCCTCTCCCTTTTTTAATTTATGGGTTAATGGAGTAAATATTTTTTTTGCAGCACAGAAGTGAGTTAAGGAGAGATGGGAGGTGATTAGTATCTGAGAGGAGATGGAAGCATTGGAGTGGACAGGAATGTGGGAGGATAACAGGAGGGGAAGCTGTGCATTTGAAACTAGATGACCAATATCCTGAGGGAATATACAGTGATTCTGAAGTTTCAGTGCCCTATGTGTGCTTGACGTATGAGAAGCTAGGATTCGTACCCTAGTGAAACCTAATGCCAGAAGAAGGGAAGGGGTGTGAGCTATAGGCTAGATCTGCCGACTCTGGCACATGGGGAACAAGTTTCAAATCGTGGCCTGGGCTCATCATGTTATTCTGCCCAAAAGAGGAAATTGGTATTAGGCCAGTTTTCTGTGAAAGAGCTCTGGTGCCCTTGGTTTGCAAGCGCTATTGAAAAAACAGCAAACAAAATGCAACAGCATGAACAGGCTTTATCATAGACGCCTTGTCGACCTTCATCACAATATGCCCCTGCCTCTGTGTGGACAGCAGCAAAACAAACTCTGGCTGACTGCTTTGAGATATAAAATGACCTTGTGGCCCCAGCTCAGCTGAACCACATCGAATTCTTCTCACAGTCAGCAATTTACCATGCACTTACTGGTTTCTTAGGAATGGCACAAACTAATCTCTTCTGAGCATTCATAATCAGTGACAGTGGCATGCTAGTTGTTATAAAGTTGTGTATGTAGTCCTGTGACGTGCAGAATGAGTGTGCTGAGGTTGGTACTTACTTCAGCGGCTGGCTGAATGAGCGCGATGTAGTGGGCACGTACTTCAGAGGATGGCTGGCTACATGCCCAGACTACTGGTTAAACTTTTGAATTGGCATGATGTTTTCTTCTGAAAAAAAGCAAACAAAGATGAACTTACTGAAGATTAAAGAGCTCTGCTGAGCCTAAACACATCCCGAGAGCCACAGACCTTTCACTGCATTCTTTTGGTCTGCTAGGGGGATTTGCAAAGCCCCCGAAATCGGTTCTCTCACTATCTCATATTGTGAGGGCGTAGACTCTGGATACGTGAGAGTACTAGCTAATATATCTTTTTTTTTTTATCTTTTTTTTTTTTTTTTGACAGAGGGTACAAAGCTCATCAAAAGAGTAGAAGAAATACAAAATATTTTAGAGGAAAATATTCATACTCAACATATGAATAAGCAAAAATACCTGTACATATATTACATCCAATAAATTAAATACCAAATATTATATAAAAAAAATTAGTCATACTCAACATATAAATAAACAGAAGTAACTATACATGCGTTACCTCCAAAGAACATCCTAGTTTATTCAAAATATTTCCATATACGTTCAAATCTTTGCAATGAGCGAATAGTTCTAGTTTTAACTAATGCTCGTTCTCTTTCATAAATGTCTTTCATGAGAGCCAGCCATTGAAATAAAGTAGGAGGATTAGGCGTAATCCATTCTCTCGCTATGCAAAGACGGATAGCAACTAAAACAATAGATAAAAAGCTCCTGATAGCAAAGTTATCAAGCACCTTAAATCCCAACATAATCTCTTTAGCAGTAAAAAATATATTGAATCCTAAGCGTTGACCCACATATTGCGTAACATTCACCCAAAATCTGATAGCATAGAGCAAGTGTAAAACATATGGAGAATGTCAGCTGCCCTTTGCCACACTTAGGACATCTTGTTCTATCCACACCAACTCAACCAAATCCCTGTAATGGTTGTTGCCATTTACTGATTTTCTCAGGAGTATGATATAACATGCAGATAGTACGAAACTGTTGCAGCTTTAAATTGATAGAATGAATAGAATTATTTAATGTATCCAGAGCCAACACAATTTCAGATGTATCCATAGCCATACCTAGGGGCCGATTCCGATCTCGGTCGGAGGCGCACCCAATACTATTCGGTCGGGAAAAAAGCCATGCGAAAGCCAGTTTCCCGACCGATCCGTACAGCACACCGAACGAGCAAGTACGATGCGTACAACAGCAAAAATCCCGGCCGAGCCGTACTCACCCAAACCAGGTCCTGTTCTCCGACCGAGGCGAATCCGGAAACGCCGAATCGAGTCGCACGGAAGGGAAAATGCAGCCCCGTCCGGCCGGACAAGTACGATGCGCTTTCCGTACGCGCCGAACCCGTCGCTACGCACGGCACGTCAAAGCATCCGGGAGAGGCGCACATAAGCTCCGAATCGCGCCACAACACGATCCACGGCTACGAGACAAACACAGCACAGACGAGGACGACGCGAAGCGACGAGGACGAAGCGAAGCGACGAGGACGAAGCCAAGCGACGAGGACGACGCGAAGCAACGAGAAGGACGAACGACACGAACCAACCATGAATCCCTTCGTCCCGATCATACCAATATTCTACATCTACTACCGGAACAGGCACGGACGCGTACGGCGCAGAAGGTAAGTCAGACACCAACCACAAAACACATACAACACGTACACGACACATCACACACATACACTGGGAATCTGAATATACTTGCAACAGCAGCACCATAGGGGCGGGATGCCCATCACCAATGCCACATATGCACACAGGGGCCTGAATGCGCGCCACCACCCCAACCCAGGGGGGCTGGATGCCAACCACCACAACCACCCTTAGCCAGGGGGTGCCAGATGCCCACCACCACTACCACCCTTACCCAGGGGGCTGGATGCCTACCACTACTACCACCCTCACCCAGGGGGGCAGGATGCCCACCACTACTACCACCCTCACCCAGGGGGGCAGGATGCCCACCACTACTACCACCCTTAGCCAGGGGGCAGGATGCCCACCACTACTACCACCCTCACCCAGGGGGGCAGGATGCCCACCACTACTACCACCCTTAGCCAGGGGGCTGGATGCCTACCACTACTACCACCCTTAGCCAGGGGGCAGGATGCCTACCACTACTACCACCCTCACCCAGGGGGGCAGGATGCCCACCACTACTACCACCCTTAGCCAGGGGGCAGGATGCCCACCACTACTACCACCCTCACCCAGGGGGGCAGGATGCCCACCACTACTACCACCCTTAGCCAGGGGGGCAGGATGCCTACCACTACTACCACCCTTAGCCAGGGGGCAGGATGCCTACCACTACTACCACCCTCACCCAGGGGGGCAGGATGCCTACCACTACTACCACCCTTAGCCAGGGGGCAGGATGCCTACCACTACTACCACCCTTAGCCAGGGGGCAGGATGCCCACCACTACTACCACCCTCACCCAGGGGGGCAGGATGCCCACCACTACTACCACCCTTAGCCAGGGGGCTGGATGCCTACCACTACTACCACCCTTAGCCAGGGTGGCAGGATGCCTACCACTACTACCACCCTTAGCCAGGGGGCAGGATGCCTACCACTACTACCACCCTTAGCCAGGGTGGCAGGATGCCTACCACTACTACCACCCTTAGCCAGGGGGCAGGATGCCTACCACTACTACCACCCTTAGCCAGGGGGCAGGATGCCTACCACTACTACCACCCTTAGCCAGGGGGGCAGGATGCCTACCACTACTACCACCCTTAGCCAGGGGGCAGGATGCCCACCACTACTACCACCCTCACCCAGGGGGGCAGGATGCCCACCACTACTACCACCCTCACCCAGGGGGGCAGGATGCCCACCACTACTACCACCCTTAGCCAGGGGGCAGGATGCCCACCACTACTACCACCCTCACCCAGGGGGGCAGGATGCCCACCACTACTACCACCCTTAGCCAGGGGGGCAGGATGCCCACCACTACTACCACCCTCACCCAGGGGGGCAGGATGCCCACCACTACTACCACCCTTAGCCAGGGGGCAGGATGCCTACCACTACTACCACCCTCACCCAGGGGGGCAGGATGCCCACCACTACTACCACCCTTAGCCAGGGGGCAGGAAGCCTACCACTACTACCACCCTTAGCCAGGGGGCTGGATGCCTACCACTACTACCACCCCCACTCATAGGATGGACAATGCATGACACAACAAGCACACCACAACCTAGGGAATGCAAGATTAAGACATCCCCCCACCACCATGACAAGCGTGTGAGCAGGCTGTGTCAAATGCCTACAACACCGAACATGACATTGAACATACAATGTGACCCCCTAGCACATGTGCCACACATATATGTGTGTGGCACCCACAATGCAAGCAGCCCATGACCATTGTGGCAATGGGGCCTAAACCCCCATCATCACAGTGACCAAAAGGCAAGTGTGGGGTCCATAGCTGAAGCACATTTTGACCATTGTGGCAATGGGGTATAAACCCCCATCATCACAGTGACCAAAAGGCAAGTGTGGGGTCCATAGCTGAAGCACATTTTGACCATTGTGGCAATGGGGTCTAAACCCCCATCATCACAGTGACCAAAAGGCAAGTGTGGGGTCCATAGCTGAAGCACATTTTGACCATTGTGGCAATGGGGTCTAAACCCCCATCATCACAGTGACCAAAAGGTAAGTGTGGGGTCCATAGCTGAAGCACATTTTGACCATTGTGGCAATGGGGTCTACACCCTCATCATCACAGTGACCAAAAGGTAATTGTTGACAAAGAAAGAGCTGCAACTGCCAAACTGCATGGATCATTCCTGGTCACAGAACCAAAAACTCATCTGTGGCAAAGTAGTGTATGTGTCCCATTGCAACATAAATTGGGGGAGCCAAATACTGCAGTGCAAATGAAACATTCCTTTGGCCATGTGCAGACAAACAACACCCATGGGGGCTGAGACCGTCAACAGTCATCAATGACACAATGACAGAAGTGACCATCAGAATGCAGAACCACATATTTGCACCAATGGGCACACAAATGCAGATACCCTGTGGAGACAGCAGATGTGAGGTGAACAGATACCATACCATGGCAGCAATGGGACACACAAACCATGATCACTGTGCTGACCGATGACCTAGGAGTCCCAGGGACAGCAGGGGAAACACACCAAACAACATACAGCCAATGGCACACCCAAGATATGCCAATGCAGTGGTGCAGATGCACAAACACAAACAGGCAGACCAACACTGTCATCATACACAGCAGGTGAGGGGTGGGGGTGCCAGTGTCC
The DNA here is from genome assembly GCA_963921515.1 of Calotriton arnoldi. Lineage (NCBI taxonomy): Eukaryota > Metazoa > Chordata > Amphibia > Caudata > Salamandridae > Calotriton > Calotriton arnoldi. The sequence continues at coordinate 2,150,197 of CAWUFW010002426.1, read as the reverse complement.
CCAGGCAACAACACAACACATGAGGAGAGCTGAATACCAATCATACAGATGTGCATACACTGCCACACTAAGGTAACTCATGGATCCAAATCCCCTATGTGGGCAAGCAGGCATTGACAGGTGAGAGGGAGCACAAAACACACATGTCACACAGGCACGTAGGAACAACAACTGACACAGCAAGTCACAGACACACCACAGCACCACCCCCAGGGCCCCCACAATGTGGTGACCCTGGGCTGAAGAAAAATACCACTGTGATGACAAAGCTAAATGTCGTTCACACTGTGAACCACAGTCAGGTGTCCTGAGCAACTAACTACCATCACACCTACACAAGCACAAATCAATCAGCATGGCCAGTAAGCCAAGGCCAACATGGAGGCAGGGGACTAGCCGGGCAACAACTCTCATCTGCACACACTCAAGACCACACCCCTCGACCTCCAACAATGTGCAGCAGTGAAGTACACATGCACTGGTGACATTGCACATGCACCCATTACTATTCCAGGGTGGTGGGTGGGAACCAAGGTGTAGAAACACATCACACATGGACACTCAACAAGACTCCTGAATGTCTGACACACTGCACACTACGCTGTACATGGACATGACGGCAATACCACACCGACCAATGGGATCCCAGCCACAGTCACACACCAATGAAGAAGCCAAGGTCACCCACAAAGAACACACATAGACAACAACCAACATTGCAGCCCGGACCCTAAGGAGTGCCAGCAGTCACACACACAACGTGTCACAATCACTGAAAGATAACACAAACTGGAAATCACATGACAGGGGCAAACAACAAGTGCCAAAGGGAAACCTGACTGTGACCCATCTGCGTCAGCACACAAACTCTGCCCTGACAGCAAACACACCTATGGGTGACACCCTGATGACCAGTAATGTGCCATGCACCCACATCACAGAGAACACAGGGAGAAGACTTTGGGGGAACATAGCTCAAGTCAGCAAGCATCACAAACAGGTACAACACTAGGGATCACAGCATGCGCAGATGAATGGAAGTGAACACACAGACATGCACATACAACACACACCTTGGGCGCAGGCAATGTCACACGTGTACACACTGCCATGAGGGGACTCCACTCCTGTGTGAGGAAAGCTGTGCCATATGTTGCCTCAGTAGGGCCCCATCATGTCAGCTGAGCACTTGGTCACACAATCAACAATTAGCACCAAATGAGGGCTCCCATCACATCAGCCTGGTCATGGATGTGCCAACGGAATCATCAGCACAGATCCAACACACTTGTATAGCAATGTTGCACTGACTACACGGATGAGTCCCTCCCCATTGATGCCCAAACCTGCATGTCCACTGGAGATGGCAACACGGTCAGGGAAGTAGACAAATGCAACGATGGCAGGCACAACAGATGTGCAGGGGTGGAAGCCACAGATATGAAATTGCCAATGTAAGTAGGAAACCCATTGCCAAATACTGAACACATGACACCCTCAGATGCTGCTATTGATGACATGGATACACCACATGATAGGACACATTCCCCCTGGACCACATGGGTTCCTGCACAGTAACACTTCATAATCATGAGACCAGATATCACCATCACTGCAGCAAGGGCATGGTTAGCTGCACCAACAACATGTACATCTGAAGCATGAGCACTAGAGAAAAGAAAGTTGCTTTATTCAGCATATGTGTTGTTTGATAACGACGTCCAGAAGAAATTAGAGCAAAGGCCAATGGCCAGTCCATTGTCAAAGTTCAAACAGGGTGACACTGGCAGATGTCACCCTACGCATGCCTGCACAATACCAGGGACAATCCACTAGGAGGGGCAACCGGGGGGCAGGCCAGGCACCGCAGGGACAGGATCAGGGCTCACCAGGGGAGTCAGGGAAGGGGTGTTGGGTGCTGGAGAGCCACTGACAACTGCAGTGGAGGTGTCTGACATGGTGTGTGCCGGCACAACTGGGGGGCATGACACAGATGTCGTGGGTGCCGGCACAACTGCAGTGGACCCTGCAGATGGGGTGGACAGGTCCGCCACTGCAGTGCCCAAGTCAGACAGGGCGGTAGTGGACTCCACTGCAGTGCCTACCTCCAGGGGAGGAGAATGGGGAACAGGCAAGGTGGGTTGGACAGAGGGGGGACACCCTCACCACATCAGTGGCACAGACAAGCGCAGCGGGGGGTGTGGTGCTGGGAGAGCAAGTGGCAGGGGGAGAAGGCCGGAGCATCTTGGGGATGGTATATCTGTGGGTGGGGGAACCTGGGGCAGGGTGTGGTGGGGGCACCTGTGCAGTGGGGGCCTGAGGGATGGAGGACGGAGACCTTGTGCCTGAGCTGCAGGGCGGTGGCGGGGTCTTGCTCTTAGCACTCCGGGGGGACTTGCGGGTGGGGGCCTCAGTCCGTCTGCGCCTGGGGGAGGGTGTCCGGGGGCGAGGGGCACTCTGCTCCGTGTGGGTGGGCTTCCTCTTCCCCCGGGATGCTGGAGCAGCTTCATCGGTGGGGAAGAGGCCGAGGTCACAGAGGAAGAGCTGCTGTGACTTTGGGGTTGCAGGTGAGGCAAGGGAGGGTGCTTTGGAGGGAGAGGGAACTGAGGACTGCGCAGTGCATGTGGATGCGTGTGTGTGTTCCAGGGCCCCATCCCCTGTGAGTCTGGCTTCAGTCCCCTGAATGTGCGTGCGTGTGCGTTTTGTCATTGGCGTGTGTGTCAGTGTGCTGGATGTGTGTGTGCTGGTGTGTGCCTGTGCCAGTGTGTGTGTGCCTGGGATGGGTAAGGTGCTGGGGAGTGTGGATGGAGCAGAGGCAGGAGGGGTGAGGGACCGTTTGAGGAGGGACACTGCTGCCGTCAGGGAGGAGTCCATGGACCTATTGCCCCTCTGTAGGTCAGACATGCCCGATGAGATGCCCTCCATGAACGACACCAGCTGAGTCAACAGCGCGGTGTGCGCATGGAGGACACTCAGCATGGCTGTCTGCCCTACATGGAGCTGGCGAAGGAGGTACACAGACTCCTCACTCAGGGCAGCAGGGGACACAGGGGCAGGGGGTGCGGTGCCTGGCCCAAAGGAGACACACTCCCGGACATGGGAGCCTCCACGGACCTGGGGAATGGGAGCCGATGGGAGGGCGGTGGTGGTGCTGGTGGTGGCGGGGACAGCAACACTAGCTGGGGTGTGGTGGCTGCTGACACCCGCCTCCACAAGGGAGTCATCCTCCGAGTTGCTCTGGTCCTCAGCTGAGGTGGATGCTGCTGAGGACTCCTCGGTGTGGCTCCCCTCGCCCTCCGTGCCACTGGGTCCCTCCGACCACTCCTCGGCTGCTGACCCAGTCTGGCTCTCCGGCTCCTCCTGGTCCGTGGAGCTGTCCCCTTCCGTGGCCGTGGATGTATCTGCAAACAATGGGGAAACAGACAGACATCAGTCACCTGCACATAACGCACACACCACTGTGAGCACAGCACATCACAGAGCAAGCCCTGGCATCATTAGTTGTACATTGCTAAAAGTGCACTAATTGAACAGGAGAAGTCAATTGTCAGTCTGATGCCAAGCATGGCACTCACATCCCACATGGCCTTGCACCCATCTGTCTGGTGTCTGTTGGATTGCAACACCCCAGTGTTGACACATGCACCAAGTACACAGTAGTTGGACAGTGCAGAGGACACGGTGTGGACACATCACAGCTCTTGCCACTGAGTCAGTACAGGTTTACGGATGTAAGGGATGCCCAGAGTCAAATAGGAAATGCATGTGATGCATACCAGCGACAGACACCATGATGCACCCATGTCCTGATAGCCAGCGCCACTATGGTGTGCATGTAGCACATGTCACTCCCCTGCAGGATCACCAATCAGTAGACACATGCCATGGCGGAGGCATGACTGCAAAGTCATACATCACTGTCTCAGTGATGTATGACTTTGCAGCCAGACAACAACACTCTGCACTGTGTCACAATAGTAGGTCATGGGGAATGCAAGTCCTGGAGCTGCACAAGTGCACATGTACATCCCCCCACAACACATCCTCTTAACCCTCATCTGTCCAGGTCATACCTATTGGACATATGGGAGACCTGTGACACTACCCTCTGAACCTGAGCCCCTCACACTCTGCTGTGCATGGGGAACAGCTGCCTGAACTTCACATTTACATGCCCCAGTCTGCATGGGCAGCTGATCAGACACCTATGTGTCACACAAGTATCGTCTCCTATGGTCACATCTCCAGTGGCATGCTGAGCCCCTACCAAGAAACTCCACAGCAGTCCTGGCGACTAATCCACAGCACACTGACACAGAGGCAGACACCTGAGGGGTCAAATCACTGTGCACAATGTGTCCTCTGATACACGGGAGTGGGAGTACAGAGTGTATTGTATGGCCTGGAGTAGGCATGACTGTCCAGCCCCACATGAATGAGGGATGAGCCCTGGACTGTAGGCAGCTGGCTAAGTATGTGTGACACACGTCATATACATACTCCTGGGGCCCAAACATTGTTCCCACCCGCAGCATGGGTGTGTGCCAGGTACCCCAGCCACATGTGGTGGATCAGCTCAGCAATTGGACCACAGATCAAAGTAACACGCTGAATACATGTCAGAATACAGGCATTGTGTAAGCAATGGACCCACCCATGATGCCCACCACAGAGTCAGGGAAACAGATGCTGTCTCCCACCTTGAGTCAAGCAAACTGCAAGGACACAGTCCTAAGTGACAGAATTCCCTGCATGTAAGGGCCACACCTGGGTATCAGATGAGGAGTGGGCAGTGCACAATAGAGGGACATGGCTCCTGGACAACATGACTGCTGTACTGTGGCAGTTCAACCTGGCCCGAGGAGGGCACATAACATGTTAGACAGAGTACACAGTGCAGTCTTTGACTCACCCCCTCCTTGCTGCTCTCTGGCCTTCAGCTGCCCATCCAGGTCTGGAAAGACCACCGCCAGGATCCTGAGCATGTGGGGGTCAGGGTCCGTGTTCCGCCCCTCCTGCGAGGAGGCGACAGCTTCAGCTGGACCCGTGCAATCCTCCGGGTCCAGCCCCGAAGGTCCTGCCACCTCTTTTGGCAGTTGCGGATCCGGCGCTTGTAGACCCCCACGGACCGGACAGCCCGGACGATGTCCTTCCAGATCTCATGCTTCCGATGGGCAGAAGCCTGTCAGGATGACAAAGTGATAAGGCCATTACTACACATGCAACATATCCGTGCATGACACAGTTGCATATACATGTCGCAATCACAGGGGCACATGGTGTACCCAGGCAGTGCACGGCTGCCCATGGACAGTTTTCCAGAAGTCACTACATGGTATCATAGCATGGGGAGTAAAACCCTGTTCAGAAGCACTGTCACTGCACCATACCTGTCCAGTGCAAGTCACTACACACTATGGGGGGTGACAACTACTCAGTGAGCCTGCTAGCCAGTGGTGTGCTGACTCTCAGCCTTGCTAGTCAGACAAAATGCACATTCAGAAAGGCAGTGCACAGAACACTCACCTGCTCCCCTGGTGTCCCATACAGCTTGCTGTACTGTGGAAGTAGGCTGTCCAGCAGGGCCTGGTTCTCTTCAAGGCTGAAGGCTGGGGCTCTCTCCACAGTACGTGCCATTGCAGGGTCCAGAGGGGCAGAGACAGCAGCAGTGCAGTGGCAGATGTCGTCCTGGAGCATGTAGTGCAGGCAAGTGGGCTCTCAGGGGAACATGCAGCAATATATATGTGCTGGAGAGGCAGATACTGTCCCTTGTGTCCAAAGTGATAGGTCCAAGTCGTTTGCATCTTCTGAATCTGGCCAATCCATGGAATAGCAGCACCAAAACACGCCCACAGCATCCTTCAAAATTTCAACTTCATGACATACATGATTTTGCAACATTGTTGTGGGTGACCAACTGATTTTCCAGCAACCGACTCGTTCGAATATTCGAAAACGCGTCCGTTGCCAGGCAAGCCCATTGTCAATGGGTGCGCACCGATCGGTCCATTGAGGTACAACGCGCACAGGGGTACAACGCGTACCCGCACACATTGAAAGCAATGGGCCGGCCGGAGGCACCGATCGGTCCATTGCAGTACAACGCGCACAGGGGTACAACGCGTACCCGCACACATTGAATGCAATGGGCCGGCCGGAGGCACCGATCGGTCCATTGCTGTTCAACGCGCACAGGGGTACAACGCGTACCCGCACACATTGAATGCAATGGGCCGGCCGGAGGCACCGATCGGTCCATTGCAGTACAACGCGCACAGGGGTACAACGCGTACCCGCACACATTGAATGCAATGGGCCGGCCGGAGGCACCGATCGGTCCATTGCTGTTCAACGCGCACAGGGGTACAACGCGTACCCGCACACATTGAATGCAATGGGCCGGCCGGAGGCACCGATCGGTCCATTGCAGTACAACGCGCACAGGGGTACAACGCGTACCCGCACACATTGAATGCAATGGGCCGGCCGGAGGCACCGATCGGTCCATTGCTGTTCAACGCGCACAGGGGTACAACGCGTACCCGCACACATTGAATGCAATGGGCCGGCCGGAGGCACCGATCGGTCCATTGCAGTACAACGCGCACAGGGGTACAGCGCGTACCCGCACACATTGAATGCAATGGGCCGGCCGGAGGCACCGATCGGTCCATTGCAGTACAACGCGCACAGGGGTACAACGCGTACCCGCACACATTGAATGCAATGGGCCGGCCGGAGGCACCGATCGGTCCATTGCAGTACAACGCGCACAGGGGTACAACGCGTACCCGCACACATTGAAAGCAATGGGCCGGCCGGAGGCACCGATCGGTCCATTGCAGTACAACGCGCACAGGGGTACAACGCGTACCCGCACACATTGAATGCAATGGGCCGGCCGGAGGCACCGATCGGTCCATTGCTGTTCAACGCGCACAGGGGTACAACGCGTACCCGCACACATTGAAAGCAATGGGCCGGCCGGAGGCACCGATCGGTCCATTGCTGTTCAACGCATCACTGTACATGTGACTGGCATATGTCAGCATGCCTGTCTCAGATGGACATATGCCAGCCACAGATAGCTCCCAGGGAGTGAGGGGCACACCTACATCACGACAGCCTGTCCAAACCTTATCATAAGGCATGTAAGGCTGCATTTCCTATTGTGTGTATGTTGGTGTACATGTTGTCCTGTGGGTGTCACCTGTGGGCAGCCACCCCCAGGCTGTGCACGTGTTAATGGGGACAGGATCCTGGGTGTTACGTGTACGTGACCACTGTGATGTGCAACTGTTCATATCTGTGCATGTGCCATGGTCACATTTCACAGTGGTGTTTGTGTATGTCATGTCACATACCCCGTGAGTCCCATGTGGGACGGTATGTTTGAGCCAGGGTGTCCCAGTGGCACAATAGTGATGGCCCTCCACAGTCTTTGTGCATGTAGTGTTTACAATGTCTCTGATTTCATGTGCACAATGGGAGACAGTCTCCACATCCACGTTGTGTGTGCATGGACTCTGATGTTGTGCGTGTGTGTCACAGACGTCCATGGCTCTCCTGCCATGGCAAGTGTGGCCACTACCTGTGGGGGTCATGTTTGTTTTGTTGTGGTGTACACATGATACTCCAGGTGATGCCAGTGTCCATGTGGCATTACAGGGTCCCTGGGAATGTGCCTGTCGTTGAGCTGTGGTGCCTGGGGCACATCTGTCCTCACATGTCACTGGGGGGTGACTGTGACACAGCATCATGATATCCAATGGGCCAACCTGGGACAAATTGATGCCACCTGTAGGACCGTGTTGACAGATGTTGGCCATGTATGTACCATACATGTCGTTCCGGTACTGCACACTTCATGTAGTTGTGCCTCATGATGATGTATGTTGGGATCTTGAGTGTGTTCAATGCCGCATATGTGGGGTGACTGACGATCTTGCTTACTTCTCCTCTGCACTGCAGGGCTCCTGCTGTCCATCGGCCATTCCCAGACCTGGCAACGATGGTGGAACGGGACAGCATCCGACGGTACCGCTTCACCAGGCAGCTGATTGAGGATTTGGCAGTGCAGTTGTCCCCACATTTGCAGCCTGGCCGGCCGTATCCTACAGCGCTGACCCCCAAGGTGAAGGTGATGGCAGCCCTACACTTCTTTGCCACCGGTACCTTCCAACATACTGTGGCGTCTGCTGGTGGGATGTCACAGACCATGTTCAGCCGTGTGCTCCGCGATTTCTTGGCGGCAATGTTGCTCTTCCTGAACCGGTACATCTATTTCCCTAGACTGCGACGACTCACTGACGTGAAGAGTGACTTTTATGCCCTGGGGAGGATGCCGCATGTCATTGGCTCCATTGATGGGACACATGTGGCTTTGGTACCACCACAGGCCCAGGAGCAGGCCTACAGGAACCGCAAGCACTACCACTCGGTCAATGCACTGGTGGTGTGTCTTGCAGACATGACCATCACACACGTGTGTGCCCGTTTCCCTGGTTCAGCACACGATGCCTTTGTGATGAGGAGTAGTCGCATCCCCAGGTTGATGGCACAGATGCAGAACCAGCGTGCCTGGCTTGTCGGTGTGTACTGACTTTGTGCCATTGTGTGTGATCTGATCTGTAGTATTCCGCCCACTTTTCCAAGTCAGCTGATGTGCACTTGTCTGTCCGTAGGTGACTCGGGATACCCCAACATGCCGTGGTTGCTGACACCCTCAGGAACCCTGTGACACCTGCCCAGATGCGCTACAATGAGGCACATGGTCGGACCAGGAGAGTGATTGAGCGGACCTTTGGTCTCCTGAAGAGCCGCTTCCGCTGCCTGGACAAGACCGGAGGGTCCCTCCCATATGCCCCTGCGAAAGTGTGCAAGATTATCATCGTCTGCTGCATGCTCCACAACCTGGCAGTGCGGAAGGAGTTGCCTCTCATCCAGGATGACGATGACCAACATCCGCCACCTGTGGAGGATCCTGGCCTGGACCACGATGCCAGTGACGATGATGATGATGATGGTGATGGTGATGTCCGCACACAGCTCATCACCAACTTCTTTAGCTGAATGTGAGTATCCTGAGGTGTCATGTCAATGATGTGAGTTGGCATGATGTGTGGGTGGTGCTCTGGTGCTGTTGGAGTGTGTCCATGGGCTACTTGACTGGATGTGTGTTGCGATGTGTGCTTACAGGTGGGCTGTACTCCCCAACAGTGTTCACATGCTAACTTGGTTCTGGGTGGGTATCTTGTAACATGTATTGTGCATGAGTTTTGCTGTTCTGTCCTGTACTCCATTGCTTTTGACTGTGTGTCATTTCTGTCCTTCACAGGGTACTTTCAGATTCGTTTGGTCAACTGTGTCCACCGACGACGTGATTGCACATCCAGGCTGGTAGCTGTTGTGTCCCTACAGGTGATGTGCGCCACACCCATGGACTTCCTTCTGTCTACAGTTGTTGACTGTGTGCCCGCTACCAGGTGGGGTTACCTTGCATCTGTAGTGGTTACGGCATGTTGCTACTGTGTAATAAACCTGTGCTTCACTTAGTGATGTGCGTTGTCTGTGGTCACACATTTGACTGCCATTTGCTTACTGCACCTGTGGGCTACTTGACTACAACTGGGAATGGGTGTGGTGTCTGTGCATTGCACCGTCTTCCCTGGCAACATCAGTGTAGGCAATGAGTCAGATGGCCTAGGTGTGTATGTGTTGTGTAGCCCTGGTGGTGTGTCTCCCTCATATGTGTCACGTTGCCTGTACTCACATGCCTGTGTTGTCCTTGCTGTTGCAGTTCGCATACACAGTGTAATTTTGTTGTTCATCATCCCCATAACAGCACCCACGTTGGAATCACGACAGAGGCAAGTATGGTGTATTATTGTGTTTATTGTGATACATCTGTGATAATAGTGCATAGGATGGATTGTGCTGTACATGAATCTTGCAATCCCAAGTTCCTAGATGAATAGAAAGTCCAGGTAGACAGGATCCCCAGTATCGGGGCCACAGTTGTCTGACACATTGTTCCAACTTGTACTCCCCATGCAATGTGTGGGAGTAGTGTTGCCATCAACAGGGTGAACAGTCTGTGCACAAAGGCGAAAATCCAGAACAGGTTCAGGCTTCCTGGGAGTTGCGCTTGGCCATCAGCCTCTCACTTTCCCCTCCTCGGACGACCCCTCTTCTTGGGGGGGCCCTCAAGTGCAGGCTGCTGCGGTGCAGGGGACTCTCCGCCAGAGTCCTCCTCCCTCCCTGTGGCAGTTGCAGTTTGTTCGGTACCAGATGTTGTTGGCACACAGGGAGGTGTGGACTGGTTGCTGTTCATCTGGCGGAGGCATTGTAAAATGTCCCTGTGCACCGCCGTCATCTCATGTAGTACATCCCACTTGGACTCCACGCGGGTCATGTGGGAGTCCACACGTGACATGTGGGAGTCCACACGTGACATGTGTGACTCCACATGGGACATGTGGGAGTCCAAGCGGGCATGATGGGCAGCCTGCTGCTGTTTGATGTCTCTGAGGAGCCCCACTACCTGGCTGAGCTCTCCGGTGCTGGACTGGTACGCATCAGCTATGCGTACCAGTTGTGGGTCTTCATGCACACCAGCAACGTCTGCAAGCAGCGACCTCTGTCTCCCACCCCTCCCACCACCCCTGCTGACATGTGCAGTGTGTGCAGTTGCACGCACAGATAACCCTGGTCCACCTTGGGGGTTGGTGGTGGTGGTGGTGTCCATGGCCCCAGGTTGGTCCAGGGTCACTGCGCTGGTGTTGTTCCTTATTCTGTCCATGTCGGCAGGGATGGTATTCGTGGTGACAGTCGTTGGAGGGGTGGGTGCAGGGGGTGCAGCTGGTGGACCTGCTGTTGCTGCAGCTGGTGGTCCTGCTGGTGCAGCATGTTGACTTGCACCGGATGTGCCAGGTTGTTCTTCATCGTCCGAGGAGGACAGAGGCTGTACGACGCCAGTGAGCTCGGCATCCTCTTGAGCCTGGGACTGGGACTCCTCAGCGTCTGCTGCTGTGTCCCTATCATCACCTGTTTTTGGGAGACACAAACAATGTATGTCATGTTTCTGCAGGCATCAGTGGTTGACACACCTGACAGTTGTGACTGTGCCTCGGGGTGCGGGCCTGTACATTGTATTGTCCTAAGTCGTCACAGTCAGGGGTTGATATTGGTGTGGCACATTGTCCTGCATTATTTGGGCATTTCTATGTATTCTCTGGGGTGTGAACATGGTCTGCATTGATTGTGTTTGGTTGACAGCCAGACCTCCTTCCCACCCACCCACCCACCCAGTCAGTTATCCCACCATGGAACGTGCTTGCATTGCAGGGAGTGTAAGTTGTCTCTCAGGATGTCAGTCAGTGGTGTCCTGCTGTTTGTTGGTGCACAGTTGGCAGCAGGGCCTTGTGCTCCCCACAGCAGTAGCCAGTGTCAGCCATCTTGTGAGTCCTTCTCCACTCCCTGTGATGTGAGCATGGTTCAGGGTGGTGTTGATGGGACAGTTGTGGGGGTGAGCTATGTCTGTGACTGTGACTCCCATCATGCTATTGCCTCCACCCCCTTCCCAGCATGCCCATGCTTCCTTCCTTTTGACTCTGCTTCCCTGTGGGTTGGGCTGGCTGTGCTGACAGGATGGCTGGGAGTGTTGTCCTGGCAGTTGTTTGGCTAAGAGTCCCAAGAGTGTCCCTGTGCTTCACACAACATAACCCAGGGTGGTGGTGCTTTGTGGGATCTTGTGTTAGGATGGAGGGCATTGCATTCTACCAGGTGGGTACTGTGGAGTTTGTGTTGGGGGGGTGTGAGGGGAGGTGCTGGTGACTATAGTCAGTGCTGCAAGTCCCCCTTCCCACCCAGCCAGCCAGATATCCCACCATGGAACGTGCTTGCATTGCAGGGAGTGGAAGTTGTCTCTCAGGATGTCAGTCAGTGGTGTACTGCTGTTTGTTGGTGCACAGTTGGCAGCAGGGCCTTGTGCTCCCCACAGCAGTAGCCAGTGTCAGCCATCTTGTGAGTCCTTCTCCACTCCCTGTGATGTGAGCATGGTTCAGGGTGGTGTTGATGGGCCAGTTGTGAGGCTGAGCAATGTCTGTGACTACGACTCCCATCATGCTATTGCCTCCACCCCCTTCCCAGCATGCCCATGCTTCCTTCCTTTTGACTCTGCTTCCCTGTGGGGTGGGCTGGCTGTGCTGACAGGATGGCTGGGAGTGTTGTCCTGGCAGTTGTTTGGCTAAGAGTCCCAAGAGTGTCCCTGTGCTTCACACAACATAACCCAGGGTGGTGGTGCTTTGTGGGATCTTGTGTTAGGATGGAGGGCATTGCATTCTACCAGGTGGGTACTGTGGAGTTTGTGTTGGGGGGGGTGTGAGGGGAGGTGCTGGTGACTATAGTCAGTGCTGCAAGTCCCCCTTCCCACCCAGCCAGCCAGATATCCCACCATGGAACGTGCTTGCATTGCAGGGAGTGGAAGTTGTCTCTCAGGATGTCAGTCAGTGGTCTCCTGCTGTTTGTTGGTGCACAGTTGGCAGCAGGGCCTTGTGCTCCCCACAGCAGTAGCCAGTGTCAGCCATCTTGTGAGTCCTTCTCCACTCCCTGTGATGTGCGCATGGTTCATGGTGGTGTTGATGGGACAGTTTTGGGGCGGGCAATATGTGTGACTGCGACTCCCATTATGCTATTGGCTACACTGACTTGGCCAGCATACACAGAATTCCTTCCTTTGAGTGGTCTTCACTGTGTGTTGGTGTTGTTGTGGTGGCTACATGTGTGGATGTGTTTGTTAGTTCTATTTGTGCCACTGCCTAGCTGTAGTTGTGGTTGTGTTTGTACATGTGTTGGCACAGTTGGATGTGACTTTTTTGATGGCATGTGTTGTGTTTCTCTGACTGACATACACATTTTGGGATGATTCTGTTCTGGTTGCTGTGTGATTGCTATGAGTGCATGGTTTGACTCTCCCTTGACAGTGATGTGTGTGTGTTTTGTGGCAGTATATTGTGTACATTTGTTGTGTACTCACCAGGCTCTGGGATGTCCTCTAGTCCATATATGCTCACTGGCGGTAGGATGGCCCGCACCTTCTCCTCCCAGGGCCTGAGGTATATTGGCTTGGCAGGAGGGCCACTGCCGGTGTGTTGGCTGTTGATGTAGTCTTGCTTCAGCAGTTTCCGTACCCTCCTGCGCACGTCATACCACCTGTTCTGGATGTCGGTCTTTGTGCGCCGACATGGTGATTGGGCGTTCACCCTGTTGATGATCCTCTCCCACATCTTGGTTTTCTGCGACATGGGGGTCTGTTGGACCAATGTGCCAAACAGCTGTGGCTCTACCCTGAGGATCTCGTCTACCAGGACTTCCAATTCACAATCTAGGAACTTGTGATTCTTCTTGGGGGGCGTGGTGATGGTGGGTGATGTGTGTGTTGGTGTGCAGGTGAGGGTGTGTGGGTGTGTGTTGTGCTGGGTGTATGTGAGGTAGGTATTTGTTGGTGTGCTGCTGGTGTGTGGCTTGTGTGAGGGATGAGCTGTGGGTGTGTGGTTGCTTTCTCTTGGGTGCTGGCAGTGGAATGGCATTTGCAAAGGCTCATGGTAGTGATTTGTGTCCTTTATATAGGTGGAGTTGTGGGTGTGTCTTTGTTCTCTGTCCCCACCCCCCCAGTATTTATTGGCTTGGTAATTGCTTGTTTGGCCTTTTTTTGGTTGATTTTTCCTTTGTGCTGTTTGTGTATGTTGGAAACGTTCTTGTGACCGAGTCGGACCCTGCATTGGTCTCGTACGGTGTTTTCCGTTTCGTTCACGCTGTGTTTGTGCAGTTTTGTATGCTGCGTACGCGTCGGTCGCGGTGTATTGTGTTGCTTCGGCTCGGTTTTGTATGCGTGTCGGTCGTACGGCTTGTCCTCCGTCCGACTCGGTCGTGTTTTTCGCGCCTTGCATCGTACTTTGCGGGTTGGAGTTGGCGGGTACGATTCGGTCGGATTTGTTCCGGGTGCGTGTCGGTCGGTTGGATTCGCGTGTTTTTCCGGCCGGATTGCTATTTTCCGAGCGGCTCGGTCGGTCGGCTTGGTTTCCTGACGTGTCGGTCGGATTTATCGCGGCTTGCATCGTACTTGGCGTGTCGGGCGCCACTGGTACGTGTCGGTCGGTAATTTTTCCGGCTCCGAGTCGGTCGGTGCTTTTTCCGGCCCGAATCGGAATCGACCTCCTAGTGTCCAACTCTGCTTGTTAGCTAAATGACTAATATCAGCACTTTTCAGATGGCAAAGCTGTAAATATATTGTGCTGATTCTGGCTTTAAGAGCAAGATTTAAAAAGTATGTTAATAGTACATGAGAGTGTGGGAGTTGCAGCAGTTGTTGTTTTAGAAAGTAATCTCTAAGTTGCAAATATTTGAAAAATGACTGTTGCGGAAGATCGAAAGAACATTGCAAAGATGCAAAAGTAGAGAAGCCACAGTGATCATACATCTGGCCCAGTCTTTCAATTCCAAATCTTGCCCAACTACAAGCAGTAGAGTCGTGAAATATGCTCGGGAGAGATGGATTGTTCCATAGTTTAAGGTGTTCATGATTGATAATATCTTCAAATGTAAGTGATGCATAGTCAAGGATTTCGTACCATATACGAACCATATCCCTAATAGTCTTAAAGCGGACTCTCTTATAATAATTAGGATCATTAATCCTATACAGAAACATTTTGCTATCTGTACCAAGCGCTAATACAAGGCCAAAGTATGACTGTTTATCGGTTAATAAACTTTGTAAGCGCCCAGCAAATGCTGCCCAAAAATAAAGTTTAAAATCAGGAAGTTGTAAACCTCCAAACTTGTAGGGAAATTTAAGAGAACATATCGCCTGGCGTGCTTGCTTATAACACCAAATAAAGCTACTGATTCCGCCCTCTAATTTTTGAAAAAAATAATTGGGGACCCGAATGGGATAGCTCGAAATAAATATAAAAACTTAGGTAGAATTGTCATTTTAATTATGTTGTTCCTACCAATGATAGTTATTGGAAGTTTGTTCCAGCTCTTAAGTTTTTTTATAACTGAGTGGAGTAATGTTTCGTAGTTAAGTTTCCATATTTGTTCTACACTAGCAGAGATCCGAACCCCTAAATACGTTACCACAGTGCAGCCTCCAGTTTTAGGTGTAGTTAATTGTATATTATGCAAAACTTGGGTTTTGTGTGCGTTTAGTTTATATCCTGAAAAACAGCCAAAGATTCCCGCTTCTTCATGTATAATGCTCAATGCTGTTACTGGATCAGAAGTAAAAACCGCAATATCATCCGCATACGCGATAGCCTTAAGGTAGGACATTCCATTACTAAATGGGATAATGCTAGTATTCTGATTTAATGCTGTAATAAATGGCTCTGTATATAGGGCAAACAGCAAAAGGGAGAGTGGACACCCCTGCCTTGTGCCACGCTGTATCGGAAATATAGCAGAGTGCAAGTTGGCATATACAAGTTTAGCTTGTGGATTATTATATAATGCCCGAATCCAATTAAAAAATCGTCCTGGCAGACCGTAATTGGTCAGTATCAGCCATAATACCTCCCAGACCACCCGGTCGAATGCTTTTTCAGCATCTAAAAGAATCATCCCCAAGTTACTGGATGTCCTATCAGCGATATCAAAAGCAGTTATGGCTGTATTAACATGTGCAGTAGTATCCCTACCAGTTATAAATCCATGTTGATGTTCGGATACAAGACCAGGCATATGGGGCGCCAAACGGTTGGCCAGCACTTTGGCAAAGGTTTTTGCATCAGTGTTGATGAGCGATATTGGGCGATAAGACCCACAGTCATCCGCCGCCTTCCCTTTTTTGAGAAAAAACCCAATATTGGTCATATCCCAAGACTTGGGAACTTCCATACATTCCCCAATCTGATGCATAACCACACCCAATAACGGAAGAATAGAACTTTTAAAAGTTTTATAAAATTCTATTGGTAAGGCATCGTCCCCAGAAGCCTTGACGGATGGTAACGCAGCTATAGCAGATTCCTTCCATAGTTATATCTTGTTGAAGAAATTCAGCTGCCTCCAAGTTAAGAAAGTGGGGGTTCCCTGATTGTAAATATTCTTCCACCAAAGTTACATCGACATCATCGGGCTGAGTGTAAAGCTCTGTGTAAAATTGAATAAATTGTTCTAAAATTGTATTAGTAGTGTTATGTACCTGACCATCTCTACCCCTAATTAGATCAATCCGAGTTTTTGCTTTTTTATCTGCAGTCTGGTAAGCTAATATCCTCCCGACCTGATCCCCGTACTCATATTGATTAGAGCGGTTTTTATTAAAAGCAGCTGCAGCCTTCTCTTTAAACTGCCGAGTCAAAATCGCCAGTGTATTTATCATAGAAGAATATATTAACTCGCTATTTGACCCCTTAGACATCAACTCTCCTGCGTGCGCTAGCTCTAGTTTTTTTAAAGTATCACAAGCTTCATTCAAACTATTTTGAGAGGTCTTATTCAAATGATAAATATACTGCTGAGTAGAGCCACGTATGTAAGCTTTCATTGTGTCCCATACAATAAAAGGAGAAGCGGTATTCATATTGGATTGTAAAAATTCATTAAGAGCCCCTTGAGTGTATGAAATGTATTGAGGGTCAGACAACAAGTACCTTGGAAATGAAAAAGGCCGACAGCTCTTCCCCTCAGTTGGAAGCTGAAAACAGGTCAAAAGCGGATTATGATCAGATGTTATCCGTGGGCAGACCTCTATTCGTGACGTAGCTAAAAAACTATTACTCACAAAGATTAGGTCTATTCTTGAGTAATGTCGGTGGGGCCCAGAATAGTAAGTAAAACCCGGTAAAGTAGGATGTAGTGTCCGCCACAAATCTGAAAGCCCATGGAGCCGAGCTAGTTCATAAATTGACTTTCGAACCCTACTCATTCTAGGGGAAGCAAATCGATTTGTTGAATCGATTGCATAGTTTAAAGTACAATTAAAATCCCCCATAATGATTATTTCTCCCTGCCAATCAAGCAGTTCCAACATTAGTTTATTAAAAATAGCGGGGTCGTCCAAGTTTGGTCCGTACAATGCACAAAGGACTAATTTCTTATGGCAGATTTCAAGCTGCAAAATGACCCATCTGCCACCTGGGTCCGAACTTTCTTGAGTTTCTTACAAGCTAGGCATTTATCCTTGAGAATTGCTACCCCTCTGATTGCTGCCCCCTGTGAGGTGCATTCCATCATCTCAAAACCTAACTGTTTGAACAGGCCTCTATCCTTGTAAGCCAAACCTGTCTCTACCAAAATTACCAAGTGTGGTTTATATATCTTGAGCTCTTCTCTGACCAGCTGTCGCTTGGTAGAAGAATTTAACCCAGCCACGTTCCAACTGATGCATCTAATTACCTCCATTATAGAACATATAACAATTCGGGTTCATGCCTAATTTTTACCTTTGCTGGACATTGTCCCTCAAAAAATTTGATTTTTTTTTTTAGAGAACCAAGGTTTTTTAACCACAATCATAAAAGAAATAAACTCATTACACTTACACATTTGAGTTTTGTAATTTATCTCCTCACTCATTTTTAGTTTGATCTGTACCCTCTGGTTTTTACACCCCCGATACCAGTGCTTTTCAGTGTACCACCCATCGAATAACTGATAATCAACCCCCACCCCTGAATCAGATGCGATTCCCCACCCACCCAGTGTCCTAAAGAAGGAATCACCCCCACTAACCTGCTGTCGATCAAAGACAGCATAGAGAAGCAGTGCCCTCCAAGAAACTCCCGACTTTAATTAGTAATAATAAAATAATTATATAAACAATTTAAAGAAACACAAAAAATATAGGAAAAAAGCAACACCCCAAGTATCGCAATTCACAAACCATATATCAAGTGTCCCAGCAGAAACTACTTAATACTTTCTAATCATGTAACTATTTAAAGCTCTGTTGCAGTTTAGCAAGCGCCATCTTTGCCTACTGATCCGAGTAGTAGATCTGTGAGCTGCCGTCTCTGATGACCTTCAATCGATAAACCAAGGCCCCCAAAGCTTTCCAAGAGTCAATAAGCTGCCTCATCCTCCATCTCTTATCCATCGTGATTTTACATAAATCGGATCTTGCAATGATGGAGATTGATTCAACTGACACTGGAGTAGTAGGTCGAGCCTTGATTGCAATAGCCTGGCGCAGCAAATAGTTACCAACGTTAATAAGAATTGGTCGAGGTCGACGCAAATTAGACTGATCTGCTTGATTAAGAAAAATTGGCAGCCTATGAGCTCGTTGTACTTGGGAGTCCCAATCCCAGTCTGCTAAGTCAGGGAAAGCCTTCTGAAATATTTGAATGATGAATGCTCGTGGGTCAGAACCGTTTCTGCCTTCCGGGATCCCAAAAATTCGCAAAATATTCCGACGTTGCCGGTTCTCAAGATCTTTGACCTTTAACTGCAGAGCATTAAGTTGGATAGCATGCTCTTTAAGTAGCTTAGTGGAATGTGAAACTGCATCCTCATTATCAGACAGTCTTTGTTGCAATGTAATCAATTAGGTTGTAAGTTCGGCCACCTTACCAGTTACAGCAGCCAGTGATACTTGAATATTAGCATTATCCGCCCTAAGCTGTGTATAGTACTCCTGGGCTTCAGATCTTTGCACTAATAGTGCCTGCATGATTGAAGCTAGTGAAGGTTCTGATGTTGATGCCGCTCCTAATGCATTTACAGTAGCTGGAACGCTCAATGGATCGGAAACATCCCTCATCAAGAGTACTGTATCAGACAGATCAGCGGCATAAGAGCCCTCAGCAGC
Source organism: Calotriton arnoldi (assembly GCA_963921515.1). Taxonomy (NCBI): domain Eukaryota; kingdom Metazoa; phylum Chordata; class Amphibia; order Caudata; family Salamandridae; genus Calotriton; species Calotriton arnoldi. The sequence goes on along the minus strand of CAWUFW010002426.1, from coordinate 2,131,380 downwards.
ACTAACGTTTTTTGGTAAGTGATCCATTGTATGATAAGAGGAAGGAATAATCTGACCGCCAGTAATTACCGGATTTTGCCCAGAGCCAGATAGCCTCGAAATGATTGCTTTGACTTCCCCCTTCGAAGTCACCCACTTACGTAGGGGGCCATCTTGATTTTTTGTTTTTGCTTTTGAGTATGCTACGGACATTGCGCCACCTTGCTGTTGAAACATATTACTATTACAATTAGGTTCAGTAGCTTTCCGACCAGCTTTGGCTTGTTTGGCAACTTTAAAATTACGTTTTTTCTTTTTAGCAGACTGAGGTTTAGTAGTCTCTTCCAGCGAGTGACCAGATGAATCATCATTATTCATTGAAGACGGAGAAGAAGAAAACCCATCCACAGTAATAGCCTGCAATTCAGCATGCCCACTGTTCTGTTGAGCAGTTCTCAATATAGGTAATTCTGCCATTTTCACCGTTCCCTGAGCCAACAAACACGAAGATTCTAACAGATCTATATCCCCCTGCCGTGATAGTTCCAGTTCAGGATTTACTGTTGCAGCTGGTAAACCACTCGTAGGCTGGAAATTAGTTTTTCTAATTTCAATTAGGCCGGTAGGAACGAAGTCTGCCAATGCTACAGGCCGATATGTTGGCGGCATAGGCATAGTGATGACTGTGGCATCAGTTAAATCAGTTGAATCAGTTAAATGCCCACTATCTGTTAATGACAAGACAGAAAAACCTATAGAGGCACCAGCGTCATCACTCACCTCGATAGGCAGCGGATGAGACTTTTTTTTAAGAAGGAAGATGGCGGATTGACTCCGCCGTGAGAAGCAGCGTCCGATGAGTGCTCCCGACTTTTGACTGACATCTGAACGATGAAACTGCTGAGCGCTGTGTACCGAACGCAAAACATTTAACTTTGAACTGCAGTCATTAGGAGATATTGGCAACCAGCGGAAAATGAGAAGCAACATAGTTTACTTTTAAATGCTTCGACGAGAGTCCCGGCATTTACTTCTTTTCGTAAATACCCGGAGCTGCGCGCACCGCTGGAGTGGTCAGCGGTGCTCTGTGTTTTACTGGCCCGGCTTATCGACTTGCTTGCTTCCGGCTTGGCCGCCTATGGCTGCTCCTAAGTCGAATGTGCCGCGGGTTGGACGCTTAACCCGTAATTCTGCAGCGGTCTCTGCCATCAATTTTGTTACGGATTCGACTGATCGCACATTGAGGAAGGGTGTTCCGCGAGTGGGCTGACCGGTGATGAAATTGCTTAGTTCTGGAAAAGCTACAGATTTCCTCGCAGCAGTGCCCGAAGCCGCCATGGCAGAGATGGTGTTGGAGGCGGTGTAGCGTGGGCTGGGGGACCCATCTGAGGCGAGGTCTGAATCAGTGAAAGGAGCAGAGTTGGAGACTGCTCTGGGAAGAGCTGCTGAGACACAGCCCGATGGCGGTTCTGAAGCCGGATTTCCAATGCCTTCATTGCAGGCAACCGGTAATAGAGTACAAGCTATTATATCAAACCCTAAAGATTCCCATGTTTGTTGGCATTCGGGCACAGGTACCTGGGCACGCCCTATGCTCTCAAAATCTTGCACCCAAAGAATAGGTTCAAAATTCAGGTTAGAATATTCACCCTGGCCCACCCCTCACACTCGCCGGTAGCAAGCACATCTAGAAATGGTAATGAGAGTGAGTGCAACCATTTTAATAATGTATTTGTTGTTAGTTTACTGCTGCACTCACAGCAGGCGTGCGACGCTCCTCCGCCCTAGAGGAGGAACCGCCGCTGCATATCCACCATTGATGGGTCCCTAACTCCCACTTTTTTTTTTACCCTTTTTTATCAGTCCATTTGAATGTACAATCTTGTTTGAGGACTGCCTTTACCCCCGGAGGGCTGCCCTGCAGCCTGAGGACTGCACTACTCTCTGAGAAGGAAGACTGGACCGGCTCCCTTAATCCTACGCTAACCTGAGTGGCATCAAGGGTCAGTTGGCTGAACTCCTGTCTGAGCTACAGGGACACAACAAGCTCCAGAGGCCTCTCTGCAACGGCTTAGCTGACCTGCTGCACTGGACCTACAGCTGGACCTTGAAGAGCCCAGCTGGTCTCTGCTTAGATGAGTTTCTGATCTCCGAGAGGTGCCTTCCCAGGTCCTGGATACTAGGCTAGCATAAGTTGAGCTCCTCCAGTGTTGAGACAGAATATCAAGTTGGAAATGTCGACTCACACAAATATCGAGTTGGAAATATCGTGATTCAAAAATATCGACAACAAGAATATCGTGGTCAAGAATATCGAATTTAAGGTAAGAAATATTGTTTTTTTTAAATATTGAAGTCATAAATATTGTTTGCAAAAATATAGTTGTTTAAAATATCGATTTTTTTTTTTAATGTTATGTATTTTAGTTTATATTTTGTGTATGTGATGTATGTTTTTTGTATAAGTATTGTTTATGTTTTTAATAGATGTGTTAAATTTTTAGCAGTTATGAATTTTATTTTAATTAAATTTGTCATTTTCTAGTTCCGTAGCGGGTTGTGGGTTTATAGGGGAATAGGGTGGTAAGTAATTTAATTATAATAAATTAATGATTTTTTTATTTATTTAATTTAGATTTTATAGTGTTAATTGTGGGAAGTAATGTATTTGTTATTAATTGATAGTTAATTAATATTAATTAATTAATTGATAATTAATTATGGTAATTGTATAATTTATTTTTAGGTGCGGGTTGTGGGGTTTATAGGGGTAAAGGGTGGGAAGCAATTTATTTTTGATTAATGAATAATTAGTTCCTAATTAATATTAATTAATTGATTGAAAATTAATTATGGAAACTGTGTAATTAATTTTAGGTGCGGTTGTGGGGTTCATAGGGGTAAAGGGTGGGAAGAAATGTATGTTTAATAATTAATAATTAGTTGTTAATTTATATTAACTAATTAATTGATAATTAATTATGGTAATTGTGTGATTTTTTTAGGTGTGGGTTGTGGGGTAAAGGGTGGTAACTAATTCATGTTTAATTCATTAATAATTAGTTGTTAATTAATATTAATTAATTGATTGAAAATCAAATATGGAATTTGTGTAATTAATTTTAGGTGTGGGTTGTGGGGTTTATAGGGGTAAAAGGTGGTAGGTAATTTGTTTAATTAAAAATTTGTTGATTATTAATATTAATTAATTAATTTATATTTAATTAGGGTATTTGTTTATATTTTTTGTGTGGGGGTTTTATTGTTATAGGGGTACAATGTGGGGAGTAAATTAATTTTACTTACTTTATAATTAGTTGTTAAATACTATTAGTTTTTTAATTGAAAATAAGTTGTAATTGTGTAGTTAATTTTTTTATAGTTTAAGTTTAGCTGTGGGTTGTGGGGATTATAGGAGTAAAGTGTGGGAAGCTAAATAATTTTTATCAGTTTTAATTTGTTTTTAAATTAATAATATTTCTTTAATTGGTAATTAATTATGTTAATTAAGGAAGTACATTTTGTTTAAAATTTTGATGTGGGTTGTGAATTGTGTGGTGTTATAGGGTAGGAAATAAAAAAAGTTAATTTATGTAATAATTATTATTTTTGTTTCTAAATAATTTCTAATTAAAAATATTTATTTGTTTGGAAATTATTTTTTATTTTATTTAATATAATATTTGTAAGTATTTGTCATATGTATTTAACATTATATATGGTTTTTTTAATTTTGTAATATTGAATATATTTGTATTTTAATTTTTAACATATTTATATATTTTTTAATTTATTTTTTAAATATTTTTGTTAACATTTTGTTTATTTTTAATTTTGAACTGACTGGAGTGAGAATATCAATTGTTACTCCTCTGCAATCGAACACTTTCCCTACTGTTGCACTCACTGGAGTGGGAATAGTAATGTTTACCCCTCCGCTATCCAACACTTTCCCTACTGTTGTACTGACTGGTGTGGGAATAGAAATTTTTACCCCTCCGCTATCCAACACTTTCCCTACTGTTGCACTCACTGGAGTGGGAATAGTCATTTTTACTCCTCCGCTATCCAACACTTTCCCTACTGTTGCACTCACTGGAGTGGGAATAATAATTTTTACCCCTCCGCTATCCAACACTTTCCCTACTGTTGCACTCACTGGAGTGGGAATAGTAATTTTTACCCCTCCGCTATCCAACACTTTCCCTACTGTTGCACTCACTGGAGTGGGAATATTAATTTTTACCCCTCCACTATCCAACACTTTCCCTACTGTTGCACTCACTGGAGTGGGAACAGTAATTTTTACCCCTCCGCTATCCATCACTTTCCCTACTGTTACACTCACTGGAGTGGGAACAGTAATTTTTGCCCCTCTGCCCCTTCACTATCCAACACTTTCCCTACTGTTACACTCACTGAAGTGGGACTAGTATTTTTTACCCCTCCGCTAACCCACACTTTTCCTACTGTTACACTCACTGGAGTGGGAATAGTAATTTTTACCCCTCCGCTATCCAACACTTTCCCTACTGTTACACTCACTGAAGTGGGAATAGTAATTTTTACCCCTCCACTATCTAACACTTTCCCTACTGTTACAGTCACTCTAGTGGGAATAGTAATTTTTACCCCTCCGCTAACCAACAGTTTCCCTACTGTTGCACTCACTGGAGTGGGAAATTTAAGTTTGAAGATTTTTAAATAGTTTAATGTTTTAATTTATAATAGAAGGTTTTTTATTATTAGATTTTGTTATTGGTACACACACATATATATATATATATATAAATTTCGATATTTTGTACAACTATATTTTTTACATCGATATTTTTTATCTATATTTTTGTACTTACCTGTTTAAGTATAGGGAGTCGATATTGTTGCCTTCTATATTTTTTCATCGATATTTTTTACTTCTGTATTTTCTGCATCGATATTTTGTCAGTGAACCAGCTCCTCCTGTGAAGAAAGATGAAACTCAGAAGTTTTGGGCTCTTTGCAACTGCGAACGGGTCTGTTGCGTCAAGACTTTGCCCCCCCCATGATGACCGCCAAAGCGAAGCTCCAGTGAACCCAAGTCTTCATGCTACAGCAGCTGCCAGCAACGATTGTGAGTGCAAGATCTGTGCTTCGCATTACAGCAGCGACAGACCTTGATGACTGCGAGGTTCCAGCAACAACCGTCCACGATGCTCGACCGGCTCTTTGCACCACACTGATGACAGCCCACACCATCCGGCCTGCTCTTCCAAAAATGGAACTCTTAGCGCCTGACTTTGCGAAGGTCACTTTTTCAGGGGGACTAATCTGATCTTGGTATCCGGACTGCAGTTCATCGCTGTCGACCTGAACTTGTGACTTTCCCACGTCTAGCACGACCAGATAACCGTGAGCGGAGGCCGCTATGTTTACGTAAAAATTTGAAATAGCTTGTCTCCGGTTCTACTGATTGGAGTTTTTTCGTTCTGGTATCATTTAAAATGTACTCTATTTTTCTAAATTGGTTTGAGATTTTTCCTGTGTTGGGTGTCCACTGTGTTGCTGTTTGTGTGCTGCATAAATACTTTACAATTTGCGTCTAAGTTAAGCCTGACTGCTTTTGTGCCAAGCTACCAAAAGCTTAAGCACAGATTAATTTAGTAACTTACGGTTCACCCTGACAAGGGTTGTGGTTGTTTCCTGAGTGTGGTGTCCACTCCCCTCAGCCACTAACCCAATTTCCCAAGCTGGCTTTGCCAGTACTCGGTGTGCTTATATGTTTCCATCTCATTCTTTGTAGTGCCCTTCATACTCTTTAGGTTACTTAGAGTTTTTTATTTTGTTTTTGAGCTACTGGCACTCTTGTGACTATGTCTCTAACTACTATGATAAATCAGTAAAGTAACAGCTTGCACTTAATACCTCTTTTGAGCTCAATAAATTGGTAAAAACTCAATTAGGTAAGAGTAACTCCTTTTAATACAATTGCTGTAAAATGGCAAAAAACATAGGGCATCATTATGATGGCGGGCGGACAAAGTCCGCCCGCCATCGTTTCGGCAAATGGGACCGCCCGCTATGTATGCGGCAGTCCCGCAAATCCAATTAGGATGCGCCCGCCACACTGGCGGGCGCATCCCGCATTTTTAACATTGCGGCGGGCGGTGCTCTCAGCAGCACCCGCCGCAATGTGTAAAAAGGCATTTGTGCATTTGCATGCACAACGTGGCAGGTACCGCGCGGTGCCTGCCACGTTGTGCATGCAAATGCAGGGGGGTACCTATGGTACCCTCATGTGCACCCCCCACCCCCCCAACACCCTGGGGGCCCGCAACGGGCTTCCACATGCAGACTCCGCATGCCTTTCCATGGCGGCAACGCCGCCATGGAAAGGCACATCACCGCCTGCATCTTGATATGGATGGCGGTGTCTTGCAGACACCGCCACCATATCAATCCCCTTTTCCGCCCGGTCTCCTGTTTGACCGGCGGAAAACCGGCGGACGGTCTTTCCGTCCGCCGGGGTCCCCCCCGCCATCCTAATATGGCGGGGGAAATGAGAGGCGGGCGGAGAATAATGGCGGTTGGATCGCCACCGCCATTCGGGCGGTGGCGATCCGCCCGCCATTATAATAGACCCCATAATTTGCAAAAGCAAGTTATTTTACCATTAGCCACTATTCAACTTAGTTGAGGTTAGAGGGAATATGGTGTTTGAGAGTAAACGTGTAATGGGCAGAAGTTAAAGCGCATCACTAATTAAATTTTACTCCAAAACCGGGCTTGGTCTCTAAGTAAAACATGTTGACTAATCAGAGACCCCTAGAGCATTAAGAAATATTTTTATCAGTACCTAGTTGCAGACTGCACGCAAGACTAAGGGTATTGTCTCCTCTACCATATTTTGGCTTACTCTATCTCAATTATTCTATCTGTTTGTTTTTGCAATAGTGGCATCTAGGTTGAATCCATGAAGTATCCCTTGGCAATAACAACAGTTTGCTATTGGGGTGCTCGGTCCACTTGCAACAAAGGCATTTTTAGCTATTTGGTTGCCCCTGGTGTCTTTAGCAGGGGGAGCTGCCTTCATTGGCCTTAATGTCAAACCAGCCCACAAGTCACATGGAACCTAACTACTGTATGCATAATACAGTGCTTTGAGTCTCAGATTTACCAAAAAATCGGGTAGTGCAGTACTGTGTGAAATTGTATAGTGCAGTAGTATATTTCCAATGAGTTGTGCGTTGATGTCATCAGCTGCTCTCAAACAAAAATTGCTGTTCTAGTGTCACTCTAAGGGACATATTTATCAAGGGTTCTCCTAATTTTTTCCTCTTCTGCAGCAATCATAGAAAGAGAAAAAAGCCTCAAAGGATTATTTTTTGGGCAGGAAGATGTATCTTCCAGCACAAAAACAATCCTGCCTGTAACGCAGGCACCCTTACACCGTGGGGCAAGGTGCCTGCGTTGGCACTAGGTCGCAGTTTGTGCGCCAGGTACAAGTCTAAGGAAAAGGAAAAAAGTGTTTAGGATAAAGCTTCACACTTGCAAACATAGGGCAAGTAGAGAGGTTTGTACCTCTCAAAGTCTAAAGGGGATTTCTCTTAACTCAAACTATGGGAACACCAATATAAAACTAACAGGAGATTTAAGCACGTGTCATCTCTGTTCACAGCACCAGGAACCAATCAGAGCACCACTCAAGTGTATCTGAAACATAGCTCTGAATTCCCAATGCATCGAACTGAGGCTGCCATTCTCAGACTTGAACATCTTGCCATCCTGGTACACAGTGAACAGAAAGCTTCTTTTCGACCATTGTTCCTTCATGTTCAATGTCAAGTCTCTCACAGGCCTCTCTATCAGTTGTCTAATATAGACAGTAAACCTTTCTCTAACTAACGTAAATCATGATAATGAACCTGCAAGGAAAAGGGAAAACATGCTGGCTAAGCAAAAAGCATTTCAACTGAGGGCTGTAGTCTGGCTAACTTAAATGAGCATTTAATGTGCATTTCAAATACATGGTTATACCTGCACACGTGTAACTTTACAAGTACTGCAAAATGTGAGCACAAAAAAAACAGGTTTACATAAACAAATGTAACTTGAAGTGTAAGTGTAAAACATGAATAAAGAATACATTATTCATTTTTAAACTGAACATTAGTGCACATATATGTAAATCTCTAGTTTCTAGAGCGAATATATTGCAGCAATGTGTTTGAATGCTTCACTCACGTCCTTAGCCCTTACCCCCTTTGATTCTGCTGACAATTTATTTTCGTTATCAGACTCTGGGAGTCTATCATATTCAGATGGGGAGGCGTATATTGCTGCGAATGCTGGCAATAGGCAGTACCTCAAAACTCAATGGTCTCCAAAAGTAAACCAGGACAACCACTGCCAAGTACTTATCGATCAGGAGCTATGACTGGTATTTTTGCAACTTCTCAGATGATCGCGCTTGTGACGATGCATTTTCCAGGGGGCTCTGGATCCCTCAACATCGTCTTCCGTATCTGCATCCAATGACGAGCTCCTTTGGAATCCCAACGGTACAGACCTTACTCCCACAAATCTTACACCTTCGGTCTCCGAGGTTTCCAGCTCCTCAATTGTTTCTATAAATGTTCCCGGTACAAGTGATGCTCCGCCTGGAAGTCAGCATTCACAGAGCGTGGATTCCAATCAGGTTGGCTCCCCTACACTATCCACAATATTTGATCTCCTACAGCAGAGTACTACAAAGACGCTCTGGCATAAAAAAGCGCATCTAAAGACGCAAGTCTTTTTGAGGAAGCTCTCCAAGAATATAGACATTCTTCACACGTGTCTTGGCAAGGTAGAGACAGCCCAGGCGGCTTTGCAACCTACGTGGGGGAAGTTGAAACATCCTCTACGCAACACGAATCCCAGCTGATGACACTTTCATCCAGGTTGGAGGATATGGAGAACAGATATCGGTGGAACAATCTCAGAGTGATGGGCATTCCTGATGGAGCCGAAGGGGATGATCCGTGGAGGTACATTGTTAACTTGTTCAGGTAGGCTTTCCCGGCGCTGTGCCACTGGGATGTGGACAGTGTAATTCAAAGAGCTCACCGGTTTCCCTTTCACTTGCCCAAGACTTGGCAGACCTGCTCACTACCCATGGGCTATTTTGATTTATGTTGGTAACCTTATTTTGCGACAAGAGATTTTTCATGTGGCCCAATCTAAGTACCCAATCAAAGCCTGGGGAGTGGAGTTTTTCATCCGCTCGGACTTTTGCCATGAGACTGTGGTTCTGCGTTGGCATCTGCGCTAGCAGATGCCTGCTCTTTTAAAATTGGGAGCAACAGTCTTGCTCATGGAGTCTGCTAGGCTACAAATTAAGAATGAAGGTCATACGTATTACTGTTTTGACTCATTGAAGGTGGCAGAACTACTGAAAAACTGGGAATCTTCAAATTGATCTGCAACTAGCTGTAGATAATCAGGGATTTCTTCCTCTTCCTCTGCTCTACTCTCTCTTCTCGCCTCTTTTCTTGGGAGAGAATAGGTGGATATAAGAGTCTAAATGATGCATGTGAATGTCTGTACCCTCTGATTATTAGGAGGGTTAAAGAAAGAGTGGTGGTGATGGTACCTGTCTTTGGTCTCTTAACTTCTGTTCTCCCTTCTTCTTTGGCCAAGTCAGGACTCCCTCCGATACGCGGCTGGTTTGACCTTACCCTCTCTATCTATCCTAGGCCAGTACGGAAGGGGCCCTTTCATCTTCCTTTTAATCCTCTCTTCTTTTGTGAGTACTCTAGAGTCCTGGGGGTGGGGGGGGCTCTGTGGTGGGGTCTTTCCCTCATGGCTTGAACTAGACCAACATTCTTGCACTTTGGGGAGAAGGCATTACCCTGGGTTGGGCTTTTTCAATGGGGGGTGGGATCAGGGGGGTTGGGTTGTTGTGGGGGAGTTGGTAGGGGGGTGCATCAAAAAGAGGAGCAAATGGTGGAATGGGGTCAATATAAGAATTTGAAGGTAAGCACTAGCATGATGGTCACACAGGTAGGTTATCGCTGGAAGCCAGGATGTATCTCAAGCCTTTTGTGAGGTGCAACTGGTCTGGGTCAGGCTTTAATGATGTCTGGCATTACTAATAGTTATGACCAACGCCTGCACATCTTATTGTGAAACGTAAATGGCATTTAAATGCCTCGTAAACGCAAGCTGATTAGGGAACTGTTGCTCCATTTACGCCTGCATATTGTTTGCCTACAGGAGACACATTTGTCTAGAACGAGAATCCCGCTATTGGAGGAGATGGGATATAAAGTGCTCTCTACATCTAACTTCTCTTCTGCAGCAAGGGGAGTAGCTCTGCTGGCTCACGATAGGAGTTGGATCTTGTGGTGTCAGTGCCCTGGCCCCACTGGCCGGTGGCTTATCACGACTGTAGGAGGCTGGCTTAGTTATATGGTGTTGAGCAACAAGGAGAGGGGCTCGTCAATTCCAAAGGGACAGAGCACCAGTTAACTCAAAAGTTAGAAATTAATGTTCCCTTTGGAAATACTGCATGCAATGCACCCACACTATTCTCTACAAACATTCATCATCTACCAGACTTAATCCAGGTAATACTCCACTCAGGATGTTAAGGCACTTATAAATATATTTAATTGACAATTCCACAATAGTTCAATAGAAATATACAAAATACACAATTTAAAAAACATACAAAATATCTTAAAACCTATGTGTGTCACAATTGTACAAGTTCATTGTATCTCCAACTTCCTCGAGAGGAATATGACGATTCAATTACATTTGTCTTATAACTGTTAATTTGAAATAATAGACAGCACCGCGCAGGGAAATTAATTTCCTGTCTTAGGGGCCTATTAGGATGGCGGGCGGGTCGCCACCGCCAGGCCGGCGGTGGCGATCCGCCCGCCATCTGTTCCTGTTTTACCCCCCGCCATATTAGTATGGCGAGGGGTACCGCAACGGATGGAAAAACCGTCTGCCACTTTTCCGCCGGTCGGCAATCGTTACGATTGCTGGCCGGGCTGAAAAAGCCCATAATATGGTGGCGGTGCCTTGCAGGCACCGCCATCCATATTATGATGCCTGCGGTGGGAATGCCTTTCCATGGCGGAGACTCCGCCATGGAAAGGCATGCAGGAAATTACTTTGGGGGCCCATTGCGGGCACCCAGGGGGGTGGGGGGATGGGTGGCTGCACTGGGGGGTACCTGCCATGCACAAGGTGGCAGGCACCGCGCGGTGCCTGTCACGTTGTGCATGGTAATGCACAACATGGACTTTAACATTGCGGCAGGTGCTGCTTACAGCACCGCCCGCTGCAATGTTAAAGTCGAGGATGCGCCCGCCAGTGTGGCGGGCGCATCCTAATTGGCCTGGCGGGACCGCCGCACCTCTGGCGGTTGGTCCCGTTTTCCGTTACGGTGGCGGGCGGACAAAGTCCGCCCGCCATCGTAATGGGGCCCTTAGTGTTAATACTGTCTTTAGCCAAATTTAACCAGACTTCCAGCTCCGACGCGTTTCGGTGGAGTAACCACAATAATGCCACCTTCTTCAGGACAAAATTGTTTTTGATTCAATCCTCTCTTTTCCGTAGTTTCAAATAACACATCTAATTGATTCTTTAAACCCCGGTGCCGAAGCACTCAGTAGAATACCGCTTCAAAAAACTTTGAGGATTGGCAAATAATTCAATATTATCGGTGTAAAAGCATATATTTCTATTGAACTATTGTGGAATTGTCAATTAAATATATTTATAAGTGCCCTAACATCCTGAGTGGAGTATTAACTGGATTAAGTCTGGTAGATGATGAATGTTTGTATTGAATAGTGTGGGTGCATTGCATGCAGTATTTCCAAAAGGAACATTAATTTTTAACTTTAAAAAAAAAAGTTTAGTTATATGGTGCACACTTATTTAAGTCAAGCACCTTTCACTAATCCATACAACCCTTATGGTGATTTTAGTGGTCTTAGACAACCATAGAAAGCTCTCTAAGTGGTAGCTGTGGAGAGCAGCCTTCAGGCTTAGTCCATAAGGAGTAGCAGAACTAATTATATAGTGTAGGCTAAACGAAAAAAAAACACAGAGTGGTTATAAAAATAGTTATGTTTATTATACACACTCACTAACACATTGGTATATCTCCTACCCGGAGATGTGAACACAATACACACAATATTTCAAAAGGAAACGGGTAAGTAAGCACAAATACACAGTGGTCTACAGGGGAGATCAAACCATATACTAAAGAAATGGAATACGAACTGCGACCGAAGTCAAAACTAGGCCCAGATGACTCAGAAGAGCTGGGGACCCAAGGAACCACCTGAGGTAAGTACCCAGAAACCCCACGAAGGCTGTGTGCAGAGTGGAAACACAGCTGCATAGTTAATGCAAGTCAAAGGGGAAGTCACAGTTGCAGTTTTGACGAAAAGGACTGTTCCCATTGGACCCTGAAGAAACCCTGTGGAATATGGAAGGTTCGGGAGTCATCCCACCCGTGGATACCCCAGGAACCAGGACCTACACAAGGGAAGCCGGGTGCATAGGTGCAAACTGACGTCGGAAGCCGCCTTAGACCACAATGGAGGACTTCAGACAAGATGCCACTGGTGAGGAAGGTAGAAGAGTCCGGTTGAATGCAAGGATGGATTCTTGAGGAGGAGTATCTGCAAGTAGAGGGGACAGAGTCTATGTCACTCGGAGGTGGCCAGGAGGCACGGAAGACCAATGACCACTGATGACAGAAAATGCAGTAGTGATGACGGTGACCTTGTCGCTGCAGTTGTGAGGACCAGGCGACGCTGTGGAAGACCAGGAGCCATTCATGAGCTGTCCCACGTCGGAATTTGAGAACCAGGGAGTCGGTGTCCGGCCGGAGCACCAACAAGCCTTGGCAGCAGCACCAGACGTGGTAAACAAAAAAGGAGCAATGTTGGGACCAGCAAGGTCCAAGGAACTCACCAATTTCAGGAAAGTCAGAGCAGGCCCTGAGCAAGCATGGGAGCCCACTGAAGCTAAGGAAGACCCTCAAGAGGACCCACAGGACGGAGGCACAGGAGTCGCAAGAGGACCTCGAGCTGCTTACCAAAGATGCAGGTCCACGGTGCTGAGGATGCAGGGAGGATGAAGATCTTGGCAGGAAGAGATGCTGCAGCTTCTTGTACCCTGAAGTTCTCTGGAGTACAGAGCCAACAAGCCTTGGACACGCAAAGTTGATGCAGTGCACAGGGGTTCTGTTCCAGTGGTTCCGACGAGGGATACTGCCCTCAAACTTGCTGAGAGGACAGGTCAGGCCTTGAGGAAGTTGCCGAACCACCACCTGTGTCGCTGAGCCTTTCAGAGTCCATGGGACGTCAGGAGCAGCAGACCGGTCAGCTTCGTTGCGGTGCCTGCAGATGCAGGGGAGTGACTCCTTCACTCCAAGGGTGATTACTTTGGGTGTCTATGATGCCCATAGGCCTGGGAATGAACCTGGAGGAAGCTCAAGCACAGACAACGCAGAAGACTGGCAGGAGGACCAGACCAGGAGCAGCAGGAGTCTTCCTTGATGCAGTCTGGGTTCCAGGCGAAGTCCAACGAAGTCCAAAGTGCCCAGACGGTTGAAGTGGAAGTGGTTTCGGATTTGAATCTTGTCCCAAAACGAATCTGAAGAGCCACCCACAGGTAAGCCATTACGTACACCAGGGAAAGGGTTGGGACGATTCAGGGATCCCTCCCAGAGGGACTGGACAGTGGGGAGAATACTAACATGTCCTTTGTCCAGTTTTGCGCTCTGGGGAGCCAACAGCTCCCTGAACTGGTTCCAAATGGAGTATGCAAGGAGTGCACCAAATATGCCCTTCAAAGCAGTCTGGTGGCGCTGGCAAGCACCCCCACTCCAGCCCAATACACTAAGTCCTGTCTGAGAGGTGGTTATGTCAGGACTCAGTCCGGGACTCTGGCAACGACTGGTGCCAGGGAAGACAAAGTAGGCAGAATACTAGGTACAGAGCTGCCCAAGATCACACAGCGAGTCAAAGGAGAAAGGGAATCCAAAGAGGAAGCTCTGTATAAGAGAATAAGAGAGGTAAGACTCAGAAAGGGCAGGCCCTCAGAGGTGATTTGGCATTCAGACTAACTACACCCAGGACGAACGTGCAAGACATATATAATACAACATTAACAATAAAGGGAATGTGGGGTAAAGCACTCAGGAGCTCCACACGGTAAGACTGAAGCTCAGTAAGTTCCTCACCCACAATTGCTGTTACAGATACGGACTGAAAATACCCACATATAGGATATGTATGCAAAGGCAGGGTCTGTGGAGCTTATACCTATGGTGATGTTATAACTGTAACTCAAAGACAATACTCACAGTGAACAAGAAACACCACCTAGGTAGTCAGCTGTGTCCACGGATCCTGGCGATTTTTATTTATTTATTTATTAAACTTATAAGGCACAGCAGCTACCCAAAAAGGGTTTCCCGGCGCCGAGACGGAACAGAAGAACATAAGGCGGCAAAGTTGATTACTGGTTGAAGAGCCAAGTCTTCAGAGATTTCCGAAATTGGGTGTATGCCGTTTCGTTTCGGATAGCTTTTGGAAGTGAGTTCCATAGCAAGGGACCGAGGTAGGAGAAAGACCTTCCTCCCATCCAGGATAGCTTTATTCTAGGCATCGAAAAGTTCCCTTGAGTGGATGAACGGAGGCATCGGGAGAGCACATAAGGGTTGACCATGGCTTGGAGATATTTGGGGGCAACGCCTGTTTTGATTTTGAACATATAGCTCAGGGCTTTGAACTTAATGCGGTTCTCCACCCTGAGCCAGTGCAGGTCTCTCAAATGGCCTGAGACTGAGGTCATCCTGGGTACCCTACAAAGTAGTCTTGCGGCAGAGTTTTGGACCAGCTGAAGCCTGCGCGTCACCGCCTTGTTAGATCCGAGGTAGAGGACATTGCAGTAGTCCAGTCTCGAGGTGATGTGGGCCTGGACTACTGTTTTCTGCGTGGGCTCTGGCAGCATCCAGATGATCTTTCTTAGCCACTTCAAGATGGTAAAGCAGGTGGCTGCTACCTTGACTGACTGATGGTGCATTGAAAGTTGGTCGTCAATGATAACACCAAGGTTGCAGACTTTGCTGGAGGGTCGGGGGAGAGCACCCATCACACTAGGCCAGTGTTGTGGGCCCCAGAGATCTTTGTTTTTGCCCAGAACCAGTACCTCTGTTTTCTCTCCGTTTAATTTAAGGTAATTGGTCTGCATCCAGGATGCAATTTTTCCCAGGCCAAGCTGAAGATGGGATGGCCCGGCTGCTTTGTTCGTGGAGAGAGAAAAGATGATTTGGGAATCGTCAGCATAGGAGAACAGGGACAGTCCTGCTTCGTCTGCGACATTGGCTAGGGGTCTAACATATAAGTTAAAGAGTAGGGGGCTGAGGATAGAGCCCTGGGGCACCCCGTGGGGTAGAGGATGAGTGTCAGAGCTGGTAGAGGAGGAAAAGATTTGGAAAGTGCGGTTTGAGAGAAAAGAGATGAGCCAGCTGAGGGCAGAGCCTCCTATGCCTATAGAGCAGAGCGTTTTTACTAGTGTTGTATGGCATACCGTATCAAATGCCGCGCTGAGGTCAAGCAGGATGAGGGCGACCGTGTCGCCAGCATCCAGATGGTGGCGTAGCCTTTCCGTTATTCCTAGAAAGGTGGTCTCGGTAGAGAAACCAGCTCTAAAACCGGATTGGGAATGGTGGAGAAGCTTTTGGTCTTCAACAAATTTAGTGAGTTGGGAATGTATGTGTTTCTCCAGAATTTTGGAAAAGGCCGGCAGCAGAGAGATAGGTCGATAATTGGAGGATAAGTCTGGGTCAGCGTTGGCCTTTTTAAGGAGAGGAACCACCATGGCATGCTTCCAGTCATGTGGGACCGTGGCTTCTTCTAGGGAGGCATTTAGAAGGTCAATGATGGCAAGTAGAGGTGGTGACTCTAGCTGCTTGAGCACTGAAATAGGCAAAGGGTCCTTAGGTGATCCTGATTTGATACTTCCAAGGATATTTTTAAAAGAGGTTGAAGTAAGAGGGGACCATGTGCCCAGGTTGTAAGGGGGGGGTATGTTGTGACGTAACCTGGTCAAAACAAGCAGAGTCCATTGTGAGTGGTGTGGAAACAGATTGGAAGGCATTCGCAGATTGCGAGGAAGGGGAATTGTCGTGCCCGGAGCACGCTATGGCAGAGTGAATTTTCTCGACTTTCTGGACGAAGAAAGAGGCCAGTTCCTCGCATTTGCGTTTATTTAGTGGAGGGGGGCTGGCTAGAGTGGCAGAGCCAGCCAGCTCCTTCACTGTGTTAAATAGTGTTTTGGAGCAGTTCAATGCAGCAGTAATGGTGGTTGACGCAAATTCGGCACGGGCTAGTTTACAGAGATTATGGTAAGCTTTTTTTGCCAAATTGTAGGTTGATTTTGATTCGAGGGCATAGTTTCTACGCCATCTGCGTTCCAGTGCTTTGCATTTAGATTTTTCGGCTTTCAGAGTGTCAGTATACCACGGCGCAGGCGGGCGGTGGTTATTGGCCTTTTTTTTGGAGAGAGGGAGACAAGTATCTATGGCATCAAGAAGCCATTTTTGAACAGAGTCAGAGAGCATAGTTACCCTTTGTTGAGAGATGGGTGTGGTAGTGCATAGGATGTTGTTCAGGGCAGTTATGTCCAGTTTTTTCCAGTCTCTTGTTAATGACTTTAAAACAGGAAGGGTGGTGGCAGCGTTGTCAGCGGGTGTCAGACTAAACCTGATGATAAAGTGGTCCGACCAGCATATGGGGAGCGCGGAGGGGCAGTGGATGCAGGGTAAGTTGGAGAAGATGGGGTCCAGAAGATGGCCAGCTTTATGTGTGGGGCCTGAATTGTGCAAATGAATGTTCATAGCTGCCAAGTCGGAGATGAAGTTAGTGCTGCTTTTGCACCTAGGATCATCCAGATGAAGATTTAGGTCACCAAAAATGGAAAAGAGGGCGATCAAACAGGAACACGCAAGGCAGTAACATCAAAGGGGTAGAACTAAACACAAGCACAATAGACAAGGAGCTAGCGAGGAGGAGTGCTTAACAGGAAAGGAAGGAAAACACAGGGCACACTTGGCAGAAAGCAGGTAACAAACATACAAGGTAACAGAAGCAAGACAGCAGAATAGAAAGACAGCAAACTAGAACTGGAACCAAGGAAATGGGAAGAAAGGCAGGGACTGGAAAAGGATATACAGAAGGGGAGGCCACAAGGGTATACTAGAATAGTGCAGGTTCAGGAAGCAAGAAAACAAAGTAGCATAGAAGGCAGTGCTGGGGCAGGAACAAGAATTGAGCTAAGGCTCAGGAGTTAAGGTAGCACTGCAGGCAGTGCTAGTTCAGGAACAGAGAATTACTAAAGCTCAGGAGTCAAGGTAGCACTGCAGGCAGTGCTAGTTCAAGGAAACAGGAAATAGCTACAGCTCAGGAAACATGGAGTCAAGAGATAACTGCAAGCAGTGCAAGTCAGGAACAAGAAATAGCTGAAGCCCAGGAACAAAGACTAACTATAGCTCAGGAAACAAGGTAGCACTGCAGGCAGTGCTAATTCAGGCACAAGGAATGGCTATAGCTCAGGAACCAAGGAATAGCAAAAGCTCAGGAACAAGGACTGGTCTCACCGGATAACAGCTACAATGACCAACACTGGACTGAAGGGAGCTGAGGCTTAAAAGAGCTCTCGGTAATCACATGCATCAGGTGTGAGCAGACTAGCAGCAGCCAGCCACAGGTGAGCTGAATTCCTCCACCCATCCTTGGCCTGCAGGGGTGGAGACAAAGCAGTCAATCAATCAATCATGTCACTTATAAAGCGCACTACATACCCGCGAGGGTCTCAAGGCGCTGGGGGAAGAGGGGGGTGGTTATGCTACTGATCGAAGAGCCAGGTCTTGAGGAGTCTTCTGAAGGCCAGTAGGTCTTGGGTCTGTCGGAGGTTGGTGGGGAGGGTGTTCCAGGTCTTGGCGGCGAGGTGGGAGAAGGATCTGCCGCCGGCGGTCGTTTTCCGGATGCGGGGACTGTGGCGAGGGCGAGGCTGGTCGAGCGGAGCTGGCGGGTGGGGGTGTAGAAGCTGAGTCGTCTGTTGAGGTAGGCTGGTCCGGAGTTGTGGAGTGCTTTGTGTGCGTGGGTGAGGAGCTTGAAGGTTATCCTCTTGTTGACAGGGAGCCAGTGCAGGTCTCTCAGGTGGGGTGTGATGTGGCTGCGTCGGGGGATGTCGAGGATAAGACGTGCAGAGGCGTTCTGGATGCGTTGCAGCCGTCTCAGGAGCTTAGCCGTCGTTCCTGCATAGAGGGCGTTTCCGTAGTCCAGCCTGCTGGTGACGAGGGCCTGGGTGACTGTTTTTCTTGTTTCGGTGGGGATCCACTTGAAGATCCTGCGGAGCATTCGGAGGATGTTGAAGCAGGATGAGGAAACGGCGTTGACCTGCTTAGTCATGGAGAGGGTGGGGTCGAGGATGACCCCTAGGTTGCGTACGTGGTCGGTGGGTGGCGGGGCTGTTCCCAGTGATGTTGGCCACCAGGAGTCGTCCCAGGCTGAAGGGTTGGAACCAAGGATGAGGACCTCCGTCTTGTCCGAGTTCAGCTTCAGGCGGCTGGTCCTCATCCATTCGGCGACGGCCTTCATTCCTTCGTGGAGGTGGGCTTTGGCGGTGTGAGGGTCTTTGGTGAGGGAGAGGATCAGCTGGGTGTCGTCGGCGTAGGAGATGATGTTGAGGTTGTGCTGTCGGGCGACGTGGGCGAGGGGTGCCATGTAGATGTTGAACAGCGTTGGGCTGAGGGAGGAGCCTTGGGGTACGCCGCAGATGATCTTGGTGGCCTTGGATCGGAAGGGGGCGAGGCGGACGCTTTGTGTTCTGCCGGAAAGGAAGGATGTGGTCCAGTCCAGGGCCTTCTCTTGGATCCCGGCGTCGTGAAGGCGTGTTCGTAGTGTGTGGTGGCAGACCGTGTCGAAGGCGGCTGATAGGTCCAGGAGGATGAGGGCTGCTGTTTCTCCGTTGTCTAGCAGGGTCCTGATGTCATCGGTGGCGGCGATGAGGGCGGTTTCGGTGCTGTGGTTGCTGCGGAAGCCGGACTGGGAAGGGTCCAGGATGTTGTTCTCCTCGAGGTAGCGGGTCAGTTGTTTGTTGACGATTTTCTCGGTGACCTTCGCGGGGAACGGGAGCAGAGAGATGGGTCGGAAGTTCTTGAGGTCCTTGGGGTCTGCCTTGGGTTTCTTGAGTAAGGCGGTGATCTCGGCGTGCTTCCAGCTTTCCGGGAAGGTTGCTGTCTCGAAGGAGATGTTGATTATTTTCCGGAGATGGGGCGCGATGGCTGTACTGGCTTTGTTGAAGATGTGGTGAGGGCACGGGTCTAGCGGTGAACCGGAGTGGATGGTGTTCATGATCTCGCTGGTGTCCTCGCCGTTGATGTTGGTCCAGGAGAGCAGGCGGTTGGTGGTTGTGGGGGCAGTGGTCTCGGTGGTTGCCGGGGCGGTCGTGGTGTTGAAGCTGTCGTGGATGTCGGCGATTTTGCGGTGGAAGAAGGTGGCCAGTGAGTCGCATCAGGTCTCGCGACGGCTGGATGTCGTTGGTGTTGGAGCTGGGGTTGGAGAGTTCCTTCACGATGTTGAAGAGCTCTTTGCTGTTGTGTGCGTTGTTGTCTAGGCGGTCTTTGAGTGAGGCCCTTTTGGCGGATCTGATGAGGTGATAGTGACTGCGGGTGGCGCTCTTGTGGGCGGCGTAGCTGTCCGCTGTCCGTTCGTGGAGCCAGATCTTCTCCAGTTTTCGGCATGTTCGTTTGGAGGCCTGGAGGTCTTTGGTGAACCAGGTGACTTTCTTGCTGGTGTGGCTGTTGGGCGGATTCTTGAGTGGGGCGAGGGTGTTGGCGCAGTCGTCGATCCACTGTCTGAGGTTGCAGGCGGCGGTGTCGGGGTCGGAGGGTTCGGCGGGTGGGCTCAGGGCGAGGGTTGTGGTTAGCTGGTCTTCCGTGACTCTGCTCCAGCAGCGGCGAGGCATTTGTTCGGTGCGGTGGTGCGTGGTGGGCTTCCTGTAGGTGAAGTGGATGCAGTGGTGGTCAGTCCAGTGGGGTTCGGAGGTGTGGTTGAAGGAGACGTGTGGGCTTGCGGAAAAGATGGAGTCGAGCGTGTGGCCGGCGGCGTGGGTGGGTGTAGTCACGAGCTGTCTGAGTCCGAGGGTGGCGAGGTTGTCGATCAGGGTGGTGGAGTTGGTGTCCTTGTTGTTCTCGAGGTGGAAGTTCAGGTCCCAGAGGAGGATGTAGTCCGTGGAGGCGATGGCGTGTGTGCTGACGAAGTCAGCGATGGAATCGCTGAACTGTGGTCGGGGTCCGGGGGTCTGTAGATGAGGGTTCCTCTGAGGGTGGTGTTGGGATCGGTGTGGATCTGGAAGTGCATGTGTTCGGCGGTGCTGAGGGTGTCGTCGGTGTTGGTTGAGACTCTGAGGGTGTTCCTGTGGACGATGGCGATGCCTCCTCCGACTCCGTTGGTGCGGTCCCTGCGGGTGATCTTGTATCCGTCCGGGATGGCAATGGCGATGTCAGGGGCTGAAGCGGGATTCAGCCAGGTCTCCGTCAGGAATGCGACGTCTGGGGAGGTTGAGCCGAGAAGGTCCCAGAGTTCGATGGCGTGTTTGCGGGCGGAGCGGGTGTTGAGGAGGATGCATCTGAGGTAGTTGGGTTCTTTCCCTGGGCGGTGGTTTGGCGGGGCGGGTGCTGGTGAAGCTGCAGTTCCGGCAGGTGAAGGGCCCTTGGGTGCGCTTCGGGGTGGCCTGGTAGCAGGCGTGATCTTTTCCGGGGTTGAGTGCATGGAGGGTGCTGGCGTCGTATCGGCATCTGTTGATGTGGCGGGCGCGGGGGATGCCCGGACCAGGGGGACTGGCTCTGGGTTTGGTCACGGCGCGGACGGGCGCAGACTGGCTTGCCTTAGGTGCACCTTCGGCGCGCCAGCGGCGCGCCCGCTGCGCACGTCCGCTGCGCGGCCGCACAGCGGCCGCCATAAATGGGGAGGTGGGAGGGAGGAGCAGGGAATGGGGCAGCGAATGGGCAGTGAGGGGGCGGGGCCGCAGGCGCAGCGGCGGGAAACAGGCACAGAAGGGAAAACGAGCACAATCAGGGCATCAAGGGGGCACAGAAAGGAAAAAACGAGCACAATGAGGGGCAGCAAGGGGGCACAGAAAGGAAAAACTAGCACAATGAGGGGCAGCAAGGGGGCACAGAAAGGAAAAACTAGCACAATGAGGGGCAGCAAGGGGGCACAGAAAGGAAAAACGAGCACAATCAGGGGCAGCAAGGGGGGCACGGAAAGGAAAAAACGAGCACAATCAGGGGCATCAAGGGGGCACAGAAAGGAAAAAAACGAGCACAATGAGGGGCAGCAAGGGGGCACAGAAAGGAAAAACTAGCACAATGAGGGGCAGCAAGGGGGCACAGAAAGGAAAAACTAGCACAATGAGGGGCGGCAAGGGGGCACAGAAAGGAAAAACGAGCACAATCAGGGGCAGCAAGGGGGCACGGAAAGGAAAAACGAGCACAATCAGGGGCAGCAAGGGGGCACAGGAAAGGAAAAAAACGAGCACAATGAGGGGCAGCAAGGGGGCACAGAAAGGAAAAAACTAGCACAATGAGGGGCAGCAAGGCGGCACAGAAAGGAAAAACGAGCACAATCAGGGGCAGCAAGGGGGCACAGAAAGGAAAAACGAGCACAATCAGGGGCAACAAGGGGGCACAGAAAGGAAAAACGAGCACAATCAGGGGCAGCAAGGGGGACACAGAAAGGAAAAAATGAGCACAATCAGGGGCAGCAAGGGGGCACAGAAAGGAAAAACGAGCACAATCAGGGGCAGCAAGGGGGGCACAGAAAGGAAAAACGAGCACAATCAGGGGCAGCAAGGGGGCACAGAAAGGAAAAAACTAGCACAATGAGGGGCAGCAAGGGGGCACAGAAAGGAAAAAACTAGCACAATGAGGGGCAGCAAGGGGGCACAGAAAGGAAAAACGAGCACAATCAGGGGCAGCAAGGGGGGCACAGAAAGGAAAAACGAGCACAATCAGGGGCAGCAAGGGGGCACAGAAAGGAAAAAACGAGCACAATGAGGGGCAGCGAGGGGGCACAGAAAGGAAAAACTAGCACAATGAGGGGCAGCGAGGGGGCACAGAAAGGAAAAACAAGCACAATCAGGGGCAGCAAGGGGGGCACAGAAAGGAAAAAACGAGCACAATCTGGGGCAGCGAGGGGGCACAGAAAGGAAAAACAAGCACAATCAGGGGCAGCAAGGGGGCACAGAAAGGAAAAACGAGCACAATCAGGGGCAGCAAGGGGGGCACAGAAAGGAAAAACGAGCACAATCAGGGGCAGCAAGGGGGGCACAGAAAGGAAAAACGAGCACAATCAGGGGCAGCAAGGGGGGCACAGAAAGGAAAAAACGAGCACAATCAGGGGCAGCAAGGGGGCACAGAAAGGAAAAACTAGCACAATGAGGGGCAGCAAGGGGGCACAAAAAGGAAAAACGAGCACAATCAGGGGCAGCAAGGGGGGCACAGAAAGGAAAAAAACGAGCACAATCAGGGGCAGCGAGGGGGCACAGAAAGGAAAAACAAGCACAATCAGGGGCAGCAAGGGGGGCACAGAAAGGAAAAACGAGCACAATCAGGGGCAGCAAGGGGGGCACAGAAAGGAAAAAACAAGCACAATCAGGGGCAGCAAGGGGGGCACAGAAAGGAAAAAACGAGCACAATCAGGGGCAGCAAGGGGGCACAGAAAGGAAAAACGAGCACAATCAGAGGCAGCAGCAGGGCACACAGACGGAGCTGTGTGGTGGGGGAGCGACCTACCAGTCAAGGTCAGGGGTCGCAGGGGAGTAGAGGTAATGTAGTTTGCAGCATGAGCAGACTGGCTTCCACAAAACCCGGCATGGATGGGAAATGGATGTAGATTCCCAAATGGTGTCCAAATGTCTGGAAGTCAGGATATGCATGCAGGGGAGTGTCTGGAAGCCTATTAGAACACTGGAAAGCCCCACAATTCAGCCCCCTGGTGGTGGGCACGTGAATGCAGGGAGTGAATCGTGACAGTACACCCCCTCCAAAGACTGTCTCCCAGAATCTGAAACTGGATTCAAAGCCTTTGCTCCTAAGAAGTAAGTCCATTTCCATCATAGATGTAGTGCAAGATACAAGAGGACTGCAGGAAAACTGTGATGTTCTGGAGTGTTGGATAATAGGCTGGAAATTGACAGCAGTATTGAAAGCAGAACTTGAAGAGTCCAAATCTAGTGACAGGGGCTTAGAAGCCTGAATTAAATGTGTTTGAAGTCCTGATGATGGCAGGCTAGAGTAGCACTCTGAAAACAAAGGAAGATTTACTGTAGGGTCAAAAGCAGATAATGTATTGACAGGAGGCACAGAGGTCAAAGGCAAACTGGCTGAAAACGAAGGAGGTGACAGGAAGCAGACCTGAAGTTCTGGCCCTGGAGAAAAACATACAATAGACTCACATGCGGGAGTCTTTGGAAGCAGGTATGCAGGAGACCCTGGCCCTGGAGGCTTACATGTTGAGAGTTTTGTCTCTGATGCTGGAGATTCAGTCTCTGAATGTATATGTACTGAGACCTCTGAGGGCTGGCAAACTGGAAGCACAGGGTCAAAAAGTAGGTAAGATAGAGGCTCAAGGACAGAAGGCAGGGAGCCTGGAAGCTCCGGTGCTGAATGCAGGGAGCCTGGAAGCTCCGGTGCTGAAGGCAGGCAGCATGGAAGCTCCGGTGCTGAAGGCAGGCAGCCTGGAAGCTCCGGTGCTGAAGGCAGGCAGCCTGGAAGCTCCGGTGCTGAAGGCAGGCAGCCTGGAAGCTCCGGTGCTGAAGGCAGGCAGCCTGGAAGCTCCGGTGCTGAAGGCAGGCAGCCTGGAAGCTCCAGTGATGGAAGCTCCAGTGCTGAAGGCAGGCAGCCTGGAAGCACTGGTGCTGAAGGCAGGCAGCCTGGAAGCTCTGGTGCTGAAGGCAGGCAGCCTGGAAGCTCTGGTGCTGAAGGCAGGCAGCCTGGAAGCTCTGGTGCTGAAGGTAGGCAGCCTGGAAGCTCTGGCTTGGACGTCAGACAGGCTGGAAGTTCTGGCTCTGAAGTCAGACAGGCTGGAGACTCTGACTTAGTAGGCAGGTGAGCTGAGGGCTTGGGCTCTGATTGCAGGCATGCTGCAGGCTTGGGCTCAGATGGCAGGCAGGCTGCAGGCGCGGGCTCAGATGGCAGGAAGGCTGCAGGTTCAGATGGCAGGAAGGCTGCAGGCTCAGGCTCAGATGGCAGGAAGGCTGCAGGCTCGGGCTCAGATGGCAGGAAGGTTGCAGGCTCCGGCTCAGATGGCAGGAAGGCTGCAGGCTGAAGTTCAGGAGGCAGCCGGCCGGCTGAGGACTCTGGAGACTCTGAAAGCAGCAGGCCGGCTGAGGACTCTAGAGACTCTGAAAGCAGACAAGCTGATAGCAGAGAGACACAAGGATGACAGACTTTAAATTCTTGGAATGGCGATAGCCCGTGAACAGTAGATTCCCTGTTGTCAATAGTGAAATCTTCACAGTTCCTTGGCTCATTAAAACACACTGAAGTGCTTTCTTCGGGATGGCTAAGAATACTGCTTATCTTAGTCTCTGTTGATCAGACTTTCTTTACTTTTTGGCACTTCACATCTCTTAGTCAGAGTAAATAGTTCAGAGACTTCTTGGTCTTGGGAGATTTGTTCAATTCCTTCTGCATTACAAGGTGTTACAGATGAATCAGAGCATATAGTAATATTATTTCCTGACTTTTCAATATGTGGTGTGCTTGAAGGCAAAACAGCAAAGAAGGGGTCAGGATTTTGTTTCTTCTCAGCGAGGAGGTTCACTTCAGTTGCAGAAGTTAAATCAAGAGCATGGTCTGAGTCACAGGACATTGTCACATCAGGGATTATGTGGGTCAATGGTTCAGGTTTTGTCTGTATGTCAATGGCCTGTCTATGGGTTATCTCTGAGATAGAACTGACCTCACTACCAGGAAAAGAAAGCAAAGAGATGTTTTGCGTCTTGCCTGGAATTTGGGGTTCCTCAAAACTGGAGGTACACATCTCAGATGTAGCACCTAGATGTAATTTAGCACTAGAAGACAAAACAGAGGAGTTAGAAAATTCAGAATTCAAACAAATACTTTCCTTAACTGCACTTTGAGACATGGTACTATGGCTATTCTGAGCGGAATCTGAGTGATCAGCCACAGTATTATTTACACAATTACTGGACCAGCTCTGAGGGGACCGCAAAATAGTGCGCAAGGTTTCATTCTCCATTTCTAAGGAGGCTAACATAGAAGCTGAAAAGTAGTCTTGTACCAGGGTTTTAGATTCCCACTTGAACTCTGGGTTATAGTTTTTTAACAGAGTGTGAAACATTTTATTCTCTTGTTGCAATTCCAAAATCTTCGATTCCAATTTCTCCTGTGAAGATTGTAGATCTTTTTCTACAAGGACAGCGGTAGACTTTGAAACTTCACAACAAGCAACAGAACTAAATCTTGGATTTTGTTTAAACTGGCTATTAGATGTCTGTGTTCTAGCAGGTGTTTTCTCTCTTTTGTTAATCTGATTGTTTATTTTGAATGTAGCATTAAACATTGACTTGTTAGTATCAGGGGCTGTGATCTTCACTGGGTCACAAGACTGAGGTATATCGTTTGTATGGAAAACAGAGGTTATATAATGCATCTGCTCTTTCTTTTGGTTGTGTGGTTGAACATTGTATTTTACAACCACTTACAGCAGACATGCAAGAATCAGAATTCTTGTTCAGCAAACTGAGTAAGGTATCATTCTCCTTTTGCAATGCTGACACAGACATTGAATCTGGATCAGAACAGAAGATTAAGTCAGGATCTGGCAAAGAGGTGTTTGAGAGCCAATGAGTAAAATATTCAGAACGTAAATGTCCCTTTCTCATAAGAGGATTCATTGATTCAGGACTAGGGTGAACATTCTCAAATTGTGAAGTAGACACTAAATGCCTCTCATTGTTGGGCACAAGTGAACTGCCCTGCACAAACACAAATGATGCCCTGGTGTGTTTCTTTCTTAAACCTCTCATCATGACACACCTGTAATATTTTCACACAAATGTAACAGTAAAATGATAGCTAACTGAAGGCAAAGAAACCTCACAAGTGGCCCTGGAAATGTGGGTTGGTCATTCTGTCAGGACTCAGTCCGGGACACTGGCATGTGTCAGGGACTCTGGCAACGACTGGTGCCAGGGAAGACAAAGTAGGCAGAATACTAGGTACAGAGCTGCCCAAGATCACACAGCGAGTCAAAGGAGAAAGGGAACCCAAAGAGGAAGCTCTGTATAAGAGAATAAGAGAGGTAAGACTCAGAAAGGACAGGCCCTCAGAGGTGATTTGGCATTCAGACTAACTACATCCAGGACGAACGTGCAAGACATATATAATACAACATTAACAATAAAGGGAATGTGGGGTAAAGCACTCAGGGGCTCCACACAGTAAGACTGAAGCTCAGTAAGTTCCTCACCCACAATTGCTGTTACAGATACTGACTGAAAATACCCACATATAGGATATGTATGCAAAGGCAGGGTCTGTGGAGCTTATACCTATGGTGATGTTATAACTGTAACTCAAAGACAATACTCACAGTGAACAAGAAACACCACCTAGGTAGTCAGCTGTGCCCACGGATCCTGGCGATCAAACAGGAACACGCAAGGCAGTAACAGCAAAGGGGTAGAACTAAACACAAGTGTAGGAGAGTAGGATCTGCTTCACATGGGTACCCCCACTTTTTGCTGATGCTTCACTGTTTTTCGACCTTAGTCTGGCTGGGGCCCTGCTAATCAGAACCCCAGCCTAGCTGCTTCCTCTCTAAAATGGTTTCCATGTGCCTTAGGCACATCTCTGATTGGAATCTGGAGTGCCCTTATAAGTCCCTAGTATATGGTATACTATGTACCCAGGGCATAGGTACCTCAGAGGCCTACCAGGGGCTGCAGCATGTATTGTGCCACCCCTGGAAGGCCATCCAAACTGACACCACAGGTCTGCTACTGCAGCCTGGGTAAGGTGGTGCATGCACCCCTTACTGTGATATAGGCTACCTATATCACTATATACATACACACATATAAACCTATAAGTCACTCCTATGGCAGGCCTTATCAATCCTGAAGGCAGAGTGCGTGGTTCCTATGTGAGAGGGTGCCCCTGCATGAGCAGGGCCCCTCTGCAGCGTTCGGAGACCCTTCTCTGATGCTGTTTGTAGTGCAGCCTGACCATATACTCTTAAGCGCATTATAACCTCGCGTTAAATGCTAACTTTGGGATGGCTGCACGGAAACATGTCGTGTTTGGTGTCAAACATCTTGGAATACTACCCCCCGCCAGTTCTGGCGGCGGGGGTAGCATTCCACCCTTCTAGAGGGAAAGACATGTACACACCGGTATGCCCGGTACTGACTTTCCAAGCCCTGGCATCACAAAATGGATGCCGCTGCCACAGACACGAGTCTGGCCTCCTGCTGCTGACCGAAACTCCGGCAGGGGAGGCCTGGACAATAGGTTTCCTGTCCCAGGGAGGTGTGACCACCTCCCCAGACAGGATAGTGTGTATTGGGGCTGGGCGGGAGCACTCTCGGGTGCTTTGAAGTCCTGCACTGGGGGCACATTTGGTGTCCCTGTGCATACCCCAGTTCAAACCGGATCAGGGGCTTCCAGCCCCTGCTTTGGCGCGAACTGGACAAAGGGAAAGGGGTGTAGCCACCCCTCTGCCCTGACCCACCCATAGGTGGGACCACAGAGTAAGTCCAACCCCTAAACTTAGTATAAGTATGGGACCCCAGTCCTTAGGACTTTAGATTATCCCTGGACGAAACTCTGACACAGAATCCTGGACCTTCGACGCTCTACTTAAAGATTAGAGGACAGAAGAATCTCCCTTGGGGTCAAGGAGTGACTCCCCTGCTTGGCAGGCACCAAAGAAGCAATTGTCCGGTCTGCATCGCTGAAGCTCCCGTCGGACGCCGAAGTCTTTGCATCACCAGAGGTGGATTTCCAGACTTCTCCGAGGCTGCCCTGAGTCCCCAGCAAAGCTGAGGCCCGTAGCTGTCGTGGGTAACGTGGAACCGTGACCCCTGGACACCGCACGCATTTGCAAGTGCATCCTCTTCTGGGTCTCCCACGAAGTCGTGCTTTGGGCTCCGAGTAGCCCCAGCCTCCAGCACCAACTGCACCGAAGATCACTGGCCTCCACTCCACGAGTGTCCTGTGAGCCAGCTCCACGTGCACCGTCTCGAGGCTCCTTCGCGGTCGCTAGCCCGTTGGCTAGTAGCCCTTCACGAAGGCCAATCTTTTTCTACTTGGGCTCCCTGGTTGCTCCAGGCTTGCCCTCACTTACCCTTGCTGGGTGAGTTCCTCAGACCTTGCTGGTCTGCACAATCGTCAATCTTCATCTTCATCGAGACTTGCAGTTGCCAAGGCTTGTTGGGTCCAATCCGGTCGCCGACACCTCAGCACTCGACAGACATCGTGTACCAGCCTGAATCCTGCTCCTGGTTGCCGACAACCCCTCCTGGACCTCGTGGCTGAAGAGTCAAGATGACCATCAACCTACCTGAAGCACTCGACATCGGTGGGCATCTGCTCATCGCCTTCCTGGTCACTGGCTAGTGACCCAGACTCTGTCCCCTCTGCTTTCAGGTTCTTCAGATCTCCGATCCACCCTTGGATCCACCCGGACACTTTTCACTTGGTCGCCAGCAGCACTTTGCAGCAGATCGCCATTCAAATCGACGACGAAACCCGACCCCGAAAGGCACCTATGCACCCGGCTTCCCTGGGTGAGGTAACAAGAGTACTCCGGTGCTCCCGTGGGTAGAGACTCTAGAACGACCTAGTTCTCAAAGGGTTTGCTCCAAGTCCTTCTTTAAGTGTCCCTTTTCTTTAAATTCCAAACCGCGACTTTCTCCATAGAAGTTAACGGCGATTCGCGGCTGTGTTACTACACTGCACGCGTCCCCCGTGGGTCCCCTGTGTCACTACCTTGGGTGGTTCCTTGTGGTCCAAGCACTTCTAGAGGCTCTAGGCCTAGTGTCTAGCTCAGTCGTGGTTCTTATACCACTTTATTGGTATATGGTTTGGTACGCCCCTAGGGCCCAAACGTGTATTTGTGCTATTACTGTGTTTAAATAACTTATAACTTATGTATTTCGAACTCTAGCCTCATAAAGAGACTAGAGGGGTGTGTTTAGTAATAAATACATATATTTTGAATATATACCTGGTGTGGTGCTCTTTCATTTGGTCACTCAAGAGATTATAGACTGGTAAAACAAGCTGCTTTACATTCCTTCAAGACTTAGCCTGAAGGCTGCTCTCCATAGCTACCACTAGGATAGCTTTCAATAAAGGTTGTCTTTAACCTATCTCCAATAAGGGGTTGTTTGGACTGGTGCAAGGTGCCCACTATAATTAGTGGACAGCATATGCCAGGCCAACTTCTCACATTGGTGTGCAGCGTGTGGGATTCCAGCTTGCTATTGTTTTACCAGATAATCTCAATTGAATTGATCAACTGAAAACCACTAAAGGTACCTAAGGTACATATAAATTAAGCTTAGTATACAGTAAGTTCTACTGAACTTAGAGTTGTGTGTTAAGGGACAGCACACCCTTTCTACAACTCAAGAGAGTTTAGTAGGCCACACTAGAGTAGGTAGTGCATACACCACACCTCACTAGTAATGTCTTCAAAGCCAGGACCCAGTGAGTCCTTGCCAGAAGCCAGTGGGCTTCTTCCCTCCAAGTATGATAAACTCCCATTCTTGGAATTGAGAGCATTATGCAATACTAGGAAGTTGAAGGCAGGCAAAAGTGCCAGCACCCAACACCTCAGGGAGGTGTTACTAGCTGATGATCTCAGCAGGCCCCTAGGGTCTGAAGGGGTAGGCAAAGAGGGTGGGGCAGAAGATGAGGGAGGGGCCAGGGGTGAAGAAACCCAGGACCCCCCTCTGAAACTGGCCAGGAAGGTGAAAATGACCTTGTCCTGGAGAATCCAATTCCTCCTGTGGAGGAGGAGGAGGGAGAGGATCAGACTGACCTCCCCTTTGTCCCCCCAGGAAGAGTTCTGAGTGTGCCCAGAAGGTCTAGGTCTCCTTCTCAGGAGTCTAACCACTCTGACACCTCAATAGGGTCCTCTGTCTCCTCTCATAGGAGGGAATCCTCTCATGAGAGAAGAAAGAGACTGATTCAATATGAGCAAACTCAGCTTGAACTCAGGAAACAGCAATTGGCTATAGACAGGGAGTCCCTAGATCTCTATAGAGAGAGACAAAAGTTGGGACTAGAGTCCCATGGTGGCAGCAGTTTCCCCAAAGATAGGGAAAGGTCTTATGACCATAGAAACCTGAGCAAGATTGTCCCTCCCTACCAGAGTGGGGATGACATCCACAAATGGATAACTGCTCTAGAGAGGGCCTGTAAAGTACAGAGGGTCCCTCAGGAGCAGTGGGCAGCAATCTTGTGGCTCTCCTTTGCAGACAAAGGTAGAGACAAGCTCCTCACTGTTAGAGAGGAGGATGCTGATAATTACAAAGTCTTGAAGAGTGCTCTAATTGATGGGTTTGGCCTAACCACTGAACAATACAGGTTAAAGTTCAGGGATACCCAAAAGCACAGACTCAAGACTGGGTAGACTTTGTTGATTGTTCTGCCAAGGCTCTGGAAGGTTGGTTATTGGGCAGTAAGGTATGTGACTTCACAGGATTGTACAATCTGATAATGAGGGAGCAGATTCTTAATAACTGTCAAAATCAGCTGTTGCATCAGCACCTGGTAGACTCTGATCTGACCTCTCCCCAAGAATTGGGAAAGAAGGCAGACAAATGGGTCAGAACCAGGGTGAAGCAGAAGGTACAGAACCAAGGTGGTGACCCTAAGAAGCAAGATTCGAAAACCTCTGATAAGGGTGGGGAGAAGGGTAAAGATCAAAAGTCTTCACAAGGCCCCCAAAAATCTTCTTCAGGTGGGGATTCACAGTCTACCAAAGGGAAAGGCCAAAGAAAACCATGGTGCAAGGTCTGTAAGCAAAAGACCCACTGGACCAGTGATTGCACCAAGTCCAAAGACTCGACTCCAGCCCCCACCAATGCCCCTAAGGCACCTGCTCCCCCTAGTGCAGTTACAGTTGGTGGTGGGAGTACTACAGCCAAGGGTTTAGTAGGGTTGACCCTGGGTACTGAGATGGGCTCTGACCTAGTCAGAGAACTCACTCAGGCTGTCCTAGTCTGTGATGGAGGCATGGATATGACCTCCTCTATGAGTCCCAGTAATCTGGGCAAGTACAGACAACAGCCTTTAATCAATGGACGAGAGGCTTTGGCATTTAGGGACACAGGGGCAAGTGTCACCATGGTGACACAAGACCTTGTGAATCCTGGGCAAGTTATACTTGGTGAGATGTACCAAGTGACCAATGCTAGCAATGTCAGAACAGACCATACTCTGGCAGTTGTTAACTTCTCCTGGGGAGGGGTAACTGGCCTTAAGAAGGTTGTGGTAAGTGCAGACCTACCAGTTGAATGCTTGCTTGGCAATGACTTAGAAACTTCAGCTTGGGCAGAAGTGGAGCTCAGGACCCATGCAGAAATGCTGGGGATCCCTGCAGATGTGTTTGCTGTGACCAGGTCACAAGCCAAAATGTCTAGCACTGAACAGGCCTTGGATTCTGGAATAATGGACCAAGTGCCTTCCAAGAAGAGGAGTAGTAGGGTAAAGGCAGTGCCTTCCCCCTTGGCTCAGAAGGAAGATCAGTCCCTTGAGGGGGATGATCTCAGTCCTGAGGAAGGAACTGTCCCAGAGGAGCTTGAACCTGAACAGGTTGAGTTCTTGGGGACAGGGGGACCTTCCAGGGCAGATCTGAGCCAGGAGCAGCAGAGCTGCCCCTCTCTTGAACCCCTCAGACAGCAAGCTGCTGCTGAGGCTGCTGGGAAAGCTAGTGGTCCCCATACTGTGTATTGGGATGATGGACTCTTGTACTCAGAGTGTAGAGACCCCAAGCCTGGTGCTACCAGGAGGTTGGTTATACCTCTGAAGTTCAGGGGCTTCCTATTGACCCTAGCCCATGATATTCCCTTAGCAGGTCACCTGGGCCAGAACAAGACTTGGGACAGAATTGTCCCTCACTTTCACTGGCCCCACATGTCTGAAGACACCAAGGAGTTTTGTCGCTCCTGTGTAACCTGCCAGGCCAGTGGCAAGGCAGGTGGCACTACAAAGGCCCCCTGATACCACTACCTGTGGTGGGGGTTCCCTTTGAAAGGGTGGGGATTGACATTGTTGGTCCCATGGATCCCCAAACAGCATCTGGGCACAGGTTTATCCTGGTGGTAGTGGATCATGCCACCAGGTACCCAGAGGCTATTCCCCTTAGGACCACTACAGCACCTGTGGTGGCAAGGGCCCTCCTGGGAATTTTCTCAAGAGTGGGCTTTCCTAAGGAGGTTGTATCAGACAGGGGTGCTAACTTTATGTCTGGATACTTAAAAGCAATGTGGAAGGAGTGTGGAGTGACTTACAAGTTCACCACACCCTATCACCCACAATGCAATGGTTTAGTTGAGAGATTCAACAAAACCTTGAAGGGCATGATTAAAGGGCTCCCAGAAAAGCTTAGGCGAAGATGGGACATACTCTTGCCCTGCCTTTTATTTGCATACAGGGAGGTGCCTCAAAAGGGGTTGGCTACAGCCCTTTTGAACTTTTGTTTGGTCACCCTGTCAGGGGTCCACTGTGCTTGGTGAAGGAAGGATGGGAGTTACCTCTCAAGCCCCCAAAGCAAGACATAGTGGACTACGTACTTGGTCTCCGCTCCCGGATGGCTGAGTATATGAAAAAGGCAACTAAAAACCTTGAGGCTAGCCAGGAACTTCAAAAGGCCTGGCATGACCAAAAGGCTGTACTGACTGTTTATCAGCCAGGACAGAAGGTGTGGGTGTTGGAGCCAGTGGCCCCAGCAGCTCTCCAAGACAAATGGAGTGGACCCCACACCATTGTTGAGCAGAAGGGTGAGGTTACCTACTTAGTAGACCTAGGAACACCCAGGAGTCCCCACAGGGTTCTCCATGTCAACAGGTTAAAACCATATGTGGACAGGGCAGACATGGGCTTGCTCATGGCTACTGATGAGGGACAGGAGGAAGAGAGTGACCCACTCCCTGACCTGCTCTCACAGAACCCTGATGATGGGTCAGTGGATGGTGTAGCCTTGGCAGGCAGCCTCACTACCCAGCAGCAAACTGATTGTAGACAGGTGCTCAATCAGTTCAGACACATGTTCTCACTGACTCCAAGTCAGACCACCTGGTGCACTCATGAAGTGGACACTGGGGACAGTCTGCCTATTAAAAATAAGATTTATAGGCAACCTGACCATGTCAGGGACTGTATCAGGACAGAAGTCCAGAAAATGTTGGATTTGGGAGTTATTGAACCCTCAGATAGCCCTTGGGCTAGTCCAGTGGTCCTTGTGCCAAAACCTCACACCAGTGGTGGGAAAAGAGAGATGAGGTTTTGTGTGGACTACAGGGGTCTCAATGCAGTCACTAGGACTGATGCCCATCCAATACCTAGGGCAGATGAGCTAATAGACACTTTGGCATCAGCCAAGTATCTAAGCACATTTGACCTGACAGCTGGCTACTGGCAGATCAGACTAGCTGATGATGCAAAGCCAAAAACAGCATTCTCAACCCCTAGTGGGCATTATCAATTTGTGGTGATGCCCTTTGGTCTGAAGAATGCACCTGCCACTTTTCAGAGGTTGGTGAATACAGTCCTTACAGGTCTGGAAGCCTATAGTGCAGCATATCTAGATGATATTGCTGTCTTTAGCTCCACCTGGGAGGATCACCTGGTCCACCTCAGAAATGTTTTACAGGCCCTGCAGAAGGCAGGCCTGACTATCAAGGCCACCAAGTGCCAGATAGGGCAGAGTCAGGTTGTGTACCTGGGCCACCTTGTGGGTGGAGGCCAGGTTCAACCCTTGCAGAGCAAGATCCAGACCATCATGGACTGGACTGCTCCAACTACCCAGACTCAGGTGAGAGCCTTCTTAGGCCTGACTGGGTACTATAGGAGATTTGTCAAGGGGTATGGATCAATAGTGACACCCCTGAATGACTTAACTTCCAAGAAAATGCCCAAAAAGGTTCAGTGGACAGTTAGCTGTCAAAAGGCATTTGATGACCTGAAGCAGGCCATGTGCACTGCTCCCATTCTACAGAGTCCTGATTACTCCAAGAAGTTCATTGTTCAAACTGATGCATCTGAATTGGGGGTAGGGGCTGTACTGTCACAATTGAATGAAGAAGGTCAGGATCAGCCAGTAGCTTTCATTAGCAGAAGGCTGACCCCTAGAGAGAAACGTTGGTCAGCCATTGAGAGGGAGGCCTTTGCTGTGGTCTGGGCTCTGAAGAAGTTGAGGCCATACTTGTTTGGTACTCACTTCCTTGTTCAAACAGACCATAAGCCCCTCTTATGGCTAAAACAAATGAAGGGTGAAAACCCCAAACTGCTTAGGTGGTCCATTTCCCTACAGGGGATGGACTTCACAGTGGAACATAGACCTGGGAGTAACCATGCCAATGCAGATGGACTCTCTAGGTACTTCCACTTAGAACATGAAGACTTAACTGGGCAAGGTTAGTTTAATGTCCCTACGTTTGGGGGGGGTTGTGTAGGAGAGTAGGATCTGCTTCACATGGGTACCCCCACTTTTTGCTGATGCTTCACTGTTTTTCGACCTTAGTCTGGCTGGGGCCCTGCTAATCAGAACCCCAGCCTAGCTGCTTCCTCTCTAAAATGGTTTCCATGTGCCTTAGGCACATCTCTGATTGGAATCTGGAGTGCCCTTATAAGTCCCTAGTATATGGTATACTATGTACCCAGGGCATAGGTACCTCAGAGGCCTACCAGGGGCTGCAGCATGTATTGTGCCACCCCTGGAAGGCCATCCAAACTGACACCACAGGTCTGCTACTGCAGCCTGGGTAAGGTGGTGCATGCACCCCTTACTGTGATATAGGCTACCTATATCACTATATACATACACACATATAAACCTATAAGTCACTCCTATGGCAGGCCTTATCAATCCTGAAGGCAGAGTGCGTGGTTCCTATGTGAGAGGGTGCCCCTGCATGAGCAGGGCCCCTCTGCAGCGTTCGGAGACCCTTCTCTGATGCTGTTTGTAGTGCAGCCTGACCATATACTCTTAAGCGCATTATAACCTCGCGTTAAATGCTAACTTTGGGATGGCTGCACGGAAACATGTCGTGTTTGGTGTCAAACATCTTGGAATACTACCCCCCGCCAGTTCTGGCGGCGGGGGTAGCATTCCACCCTTCTAGAGGGAAAGACATGTACACACCGGTATGCCCGGTACTGACTTTCCAAGCCCTGGCATCACAAAATGGATGCCGCTGCCACAGACACGAGTCTGGCCTCCTGCTGCTGACCGAAACTCCGGCAGGGGAGGCCTGGACAATAGGTTTCCTGTCCCAGGGAGGTGTGACCACCTCCCCAGACAGGATAGTGTGTATTGGGGCTGGGCGGGAGCACTCTCGGGTGCTTTGAAGTCCTGCACTGGGGGCACATTTGGTGTCCCTGTGCATACCCCAGTTCAAACCGGATCAGGGGCTTCCAGCCCCTGCTTTGGCGCGAACTGGACAAAGGGAAAGGGGTGTAGCCACCCCTCTGCCCTGACCCACCCATAGGTGGGACCACAGAGTAAGTCCAACCCCTAAACTTAGTATAAGTATGGGACCCCAGTCCTTAGGACTTTAGATTATCCCTGGACGAAACTCTGACACAGAATCCTGGACCTTCGACGCTCTACTTAAAGATTAGAGGACAGAAGAATCTCCCTTGGGGTCAAGGAGTGACTCCCCTGCTTGGCAGGCACCAAAGAAGCAATTGTCCGGTCTGCATCGCTGAAGCTCCCGTCGGACGCCGAAGTCTTTGCATCACCAGAGGTGGATTTCCAGACTTCCCCGAGGCTGCCCTGAGTCCCCAGCAAAGCTGAGGCCCGTAGCTGTCGTGGGTAACGTGGAACCGTGACCCCTGGACACCGCACGCATTTGCAAGTGCATCCTCTTCTGGGTCTCCCACGAAGTCGTGCTTTGGGCTCCGAGTAGCCCCAGCCTCCAGCACCAACTGCACCGAAGATCACTGGCCTCCACTCCACGAGTGTCCTGT
Organism: Calotriton arnoldi; assembly: GCA_963921515.1. Classification (NCBI taxonomy): domain Eukaryota; kingdom Metazoa; phylum Chordata; class Amphibia; order Caudata; family Salamandridae; genus Calotriton; species Calotriton arnoldi. The sequence continues at coordinate 2,095,100 of CAWUFW010002426.1, read as the reverse complement.
GAGCCAGCTCCACGTGCACCGTCTTGAGGCTCCTTCGCGGTCGCTAGCCCGTTGGCTAGTAGCCCTTCACGAAGGCCAATCTTTTTCTACTTGGGCTCCCTGGTTGCTCCAGGCTTGCCCTCACTTACCCTTGCTGGGTGAGTTCCTCAGACCTTGCTGGTCTGCACAATCGTCAATCTTCATCTTCATCGAGACTTGCCGTTGCCAAGGCTTGTTGGGTCCAATCCAGTCGCCGACACCTCAGCACTCGACAGACATCGTGTACCAGCCCGAATCCTGCTCCTGGTCACCGACAACGCCTCCTGGACCTCGTGGCTGAAGAGTCAAGACAACCATCAACCTACCTGAAGCACTCGACATCGGTGGGCATCTGCTCATCGCCTTCCTGGTCACTGGCTAGTGACCCAGACTCTGTCCCCTCTGCTTTCAGGTTCTTCAGATCTCCGATCCAACCTTGGATCCACCCGGACACTTTTCACTTGGTCGCCAGCAGCACTTTGCAGCAGATCGCCATTCAAATCGACGACGAAACCCGACCCCGAAAGGCACCTATGCACCCGGCTTCCCTGGGTGAGGTAACAAGAGTACTCCGGTGCTCCCGTGGGTAGAGACTCTAGAACGACCTAGTTCTCAAAGGGTTTGCTCCAAGTCCTTCTTTAAGTGTCCCTTTTCTTTAAATTCCAAACCGCGACTTTCTCCATAGAAGTTAACGGCGATTCGCGGCTGTGTTACTACACTGCACGCGTCCCCCGTGGGTCCCCTGTGTCACTACCTTGGGTGGTTCCTTGTGGTCCAAGCACTTCTAGAGGCTCTAGGCCTAGTGTCTAGCTCAGTCGTGGTTCTTATACCACTTTATTGGTATATGGTTTGGTACGCCCCTAGGGCCCAAACGTGTATTTGTGCTATTACTGTGTTTAAATAACTTATAACTTATGTATTTCGAACTCTAGCCTCATAAAGAGACTAGAGGGGTGTGTTTAGTAATAAATACATATATTTTGAATATATACCTGGTGTGGTGCTCTTTCATTTGGTCACTCAAGAGATTATAGACTGGTAAAACAAGCTGCTTTACATTCCTTCAAGACTTAGCCTGAAGGCTGCTCTCCATAGCTACCACTAGGATAGCTTTCAATAAAGGTTGTCTTTAACCTATCTCTAATAAGGGGTTGTTTGGACTGGTGCAAGGTGCCCACTATAATTAGTGGACAGCATATGCCAGGCCAACTTCTCACAACAAGCACAATAGACAAGGAACTAACAAGGAGGAGTGCTTAACAGGAAAGGAAGGAAAACACAGGGCACACTTGGCAGAAAGCAGGTAACAAACATACAAGGTAACAGAAGCAAGACAGCAGAATAGAAAGACAGCAAACTAGAACTGGAACCAAGGAAATGGGAAGAAAGGCAGGGACTGGAAAAGGATATACAGAAGGGGAGGCTACAAGGGTATACTAGAATAGTGCAGGTCCAGGAAGCAAGAAAACAAAGTAGCATAGAAGGCAGTGCTGGGGCAGGAACAAGAATTGAGCTAAGGCTCAGGAGTTAAGGTAGCTCTGCAGGCAGTGCTAGTTCAGGAACAGAGAATTACTAAAGCTCAGGAGTCAAGGTAGCACTGCAGGCAGTGCTAGTTCAAGGAAACAGGAAATAGCTACAGCTTAGGAAACATGGAGTCAAGAGATAACTGCAAGCAGTGCAAATCAGGAACAAGAAATAGCTGAAGCCCAGGAACAAAGACTAACTATAGCTCAGGAAACAAGGTAGCACTGCAGGCAGTGCTAATTCAGGCACAAGGAATGGCTATAGCTCAGGAACCAAGGAATAGCAAAAGCTCAGGAACAAGGACTGGTCTCACCGGATAACAGCTACAATGACCAACACTGGACTGAAAGGAGCTGAGGCTTAAAAGAGCTCTCGGTAATCACATGCATCAGGTGTGAGCAGACTAGCAGCAGCCAGCCACAGGTGAGCTGAATTCCTCCACCCATCCTTGGCCTGCAGGGGTGGAGACAAAGCAGTGAGCAGGGGAGTAGAGGTAATGTAGTTTGCAGCATGAGCAGACTGGCTTCCACAAAACCCGGCATGGATGGGAAATGGATGTAGATTCCCAAATGGTGTCCAAATGCCTGGAAGTCAGGATATGCATGCAGGGGAGTGTCTGGAAGCCTATTAGAACACTGGAAAGCCCCACAATTCAGCCCCCTGGTGGTGGGCACGTGAATGCAGGGAGTGAATCGTGACAGTACACCCCCTCCAAAGACTGTCTCCCAGAATCTGAAACTGGATTCAAAGCCTTTGCTCCTAAGAAGTAAGTCCATTTCCATCATAGATGTAGTGCAAGATACAAGAGGACTGCAGGAAAACTGTGATGTTCTGGAGTGTTGGATAATAGGCTGGAAATTGACAGCAGTATTGAAAGCAGAACTTGAAGAGTCCAAATCTAGTGACAGGGGCTTAGAAGCCTGAATTAAATGTGTTTGAAGTCCTGATGATGGCAGGCTAGAGTAGCACTCTGAAAACAAAGGAAGATTTACTGTAGGGTCAAAAGCAGATAATGTATTGACAGGAGGCACAGAGGTCAAAGGCAAACTGGCTGAAAACGAAGGAGGTGACAGGAAGCAGACCTGAAGTTCTGGCCCTGGAGAAAACATACAATAGACTCACATGCGGGAGTCTTTGGAAGCAGGTATGCAGGAGACCCTGGCCCTGGAGGCTTACATGTTGAGAGTTTTGTCTCTGATGCTGGAGATTCAGTCTCTGAATGTATATGTACTGAGACCTCTGAGGGCTGGCAAACTGGAAGCACAGGGTCAAAAAGTAGGCAAGATAGAGGCTCAAGGACAGAAGGCAGGGAGCCTGGAAGCTCCGGTGCTGAAGGCAGGGAGCCTGGAAGCTCCGGTGCTGAAGGCAGGCAGCCTGGAAGCTCCGGTGCTGAAGGCAGGCAGCCTGGAAGCTCCGGTGCTGAAGGCAGGCAGCCTGGAAGCTCCGGTGCTGAAGGCAGGCAGCCTGGAAGCTCCGGTGCTGGAAGCTCCAGTGCTGAAGGCAGGCAGCCTGGAAGCTCTGGTGCTGAAGGCAGGCAGCCTGGAAGCTCTGGTGCTGAAGGCAGGCAGCCTGGAAGCTCTGGTGCTGAAGGTAGGCAGCCTGGAAGCTCTGGCTTGGACGTCAGACAGGCTGGAAGTTCTGGCTCTGAAGTCAGACAGGCTGGAGACTCTGACTTAGTATGCAGGTGAGCTGAGGGCTTGGGCTCTGATTGCAGGCATGCTGCAGGCTTGGGCTCAGATGGCAGGCAGGCTGCAGGCGCGGGCTCAGATGGCAGGAAGGCTGCAGGCTCAGGCTCAGATGGCAGGAAGGCTGCAGGCTCAGGCTCAGATGGCAGGAAGGCTGCAGGCTGGGGCTCAGATGGCAGGAAGGTTGCAGGCTCCGGCTCAGATGGCAGGAAGGCTGCCGGCTGAAGTTCAGGAGGCAGCCGGCCGGCTGAGGACTCTGGAGACTCTGAAAGCAGCAGGCCGGCTGAGGACTCTAGAGACTCTGAAAGCAGACAAGCTGATAGCAGAGAGACACAAGGATGACAGACTTTAAATTCTTGGAATGGCGATAGCCCGTGAACAGTAGATTCCCTGTTGTCAATAGTGAAATCTTCACAGTTCCTTGGCTCATTAAAACACACTGAAGTGCTTTCTTCGGGATGGCTAAGAATACTGCTTATCTTAGTCTCTGTTGATCAGACTTTCTTTACTTTTTGGCACTTCACATCTCTTAGTCAGAGTAAATAGTTCAGAGACTTCTTGGTCTTGGGAGATTTGTTCAATTCCTTCTGCATTACAAGGTGTTACAGATGAATCAGAGCATATAGTAATATTATTTCCTGACTTTTCAATATGTGGTGTGCTTGAAGGCAAAACAGCAAAGAAGGGGTCAGGATTTTGTTTCTTCTCAGCGAGGAGGTTCACTTCAGTTGCAGAAGTTAAATCAAGAGCATGGTCTGAGTCACAGGACATTGTCACATCAGGGATTATGTGGGTCAATGGTTCAGGTTTTGTCTGTATGTCAATGGCCTGTCTATGGGTTATCTCTGAGATAGAACTGACCTCACTACCAGGAAAAGAAAGCAAAGAGATGTTTTGCGTCTTGCCTGGAATTTGGGGTTCCTCAAAACTGGAGGTACACATCTCAGATGTAGCACCTAGATGTAATTTAGCACTAGAAGACAAAACAGAGGAGTTAGAAAATTCAGAATTCAAACAAATACTTTCCTTAACTGCACTTTGAGACATGGTAGTATGGCTATTCTGAGTGGAATCTGAGTGATCAGCCACAGTATTATTTACACAATTACTGGACCAGCTCTGAGGGGACCGCAAAATAGTGCGCAAGGTTTCATTCTCCATTTCTAAGGAGGCTAACATAGAAGCTGAAAAGTAGTCTTGTACCAGGGTTTTAGATTCCCACTTGAACTCTGGGTTATAGTTTTTTAACAGAGTGTGAAACATTTTATTCTCTTGTTGCAATTCCAAAATCTTCGATTCCAATTTCTCCTGTGAAGATTGTAGATCTTTTTCTACAAGGACAGCGGTAGACTTTGAAACTTCACAACAAGCAACAGAACTAAATCTTGGATTTTGTTTAAACTGGCTATTAGATGTCTGTGTTCTAGCAGGTGTTTTCTCTCTTTTGTTAATCTGATTGTTTACTTTGAATGTATCATTAAACATTGTCTTGTTAGTATCAGGGGCTGTGATCTTCACTGGGTCACAAGACTGAGGTATATCGTTTGTATGGAAAACAGAGGTTATATAATGCATCTGCTCTTTCTTTGGTTGTGTGGTTGAACATTGTATTTTACAACCACTTACAGCAGACATGCAAGAATCAGAATTCTTGTTCAGCAAACTGAGTAAGGTATCATTCTCCTTTTGCAATGCTGACACAGACATTGAATCTGGATCAGAACAGAAGATTAAGTCAGGATCTGGCAAAGAGGTGTTTGAGAGCCAATGAGTAAAATATTCAGAACGTAAATGTCCCTTTCTCATAAGAGGATTCATTGATTCAGAACTAGGGTGAACATTCTCAAATTGTGAAGTAGACACTAAATGCCTCTCATTGTTGGGCACAAGTGAACTGCCCTGCACAAACACAAATGATGCCCTGGTGTGTTTCTTTCTTAAACCTCTCATCATGACACACCTGTAATATTTTCACACAAATGTAACAGTAAAATGATAGCTAACTGAAGGCAAAGAAACCTCACAAGTGGCCCTGGAAATGTGGGTTGGTCATTCTGTCAGGACTCAGTCCGGGACACTGGCATGTGTAAGGACTCTGGCAACGACTGGTGCCAGGGAAGACAAAGTAGGCAGAATACTAGGTACAGAGCTGCCCAAGATCACACAGCGAGTCAAAGGAGAAAGGGAACCCAAAGAGGAAGCTCTGTATAAGAGAATAAGAGAGGTAAGACTCAGAAAGGACAGGCCCTCAGAGGTGATTTGGCATTCAGACTAACTACATCCAGGACGAACGTGCAAGACATATATAATACAACATTAACAATAAAGGGAATGTGGGGTAAAGCACTCAGGGGCTCCACACAGTAAGACTGAAGCTCAGTAAGTTCCTCACCCACAATTGCTGTTACAGATACTGACTGAAAATACCCACATATAGGATATGTATGCAAAGGCAGGGTCTGTGGAGCTTATACCTATGGTGATGTTATAACTGTAACTCAAAGACAATACTCACAGTGAACAAGAAACACCACCTAGGTAGTCAGCTGTGCCCACGGATCCTGGCGATCAAACAGGAACACGCAAGGCAGTAACAGCAAAGGGGTAGAACTAAACACAAGCACAATAGACAAGGAGCTAGCAAGGAGGAGTGCTTAACAGGAAAGGAAGGAAAACACAGGGCACACTTGGCAGAAAGCAGGTAACAAACATACAAGGTAACAGAAGCAAGACAGCAGAATAGAAAGACAGCAAACTAGAACTGGAACCAAGGAAATGGGAAGAAAGGCAGGGACTGGAAAAGGATATACAGAAGGGGAGGTTACAAGGGTATACTAGAATAGTGCAGGTTCAGGAAGCAAGAAAACAAAGTAGCATAGAAGGCAGTGCTGGGGCAGGAACAGAATTGAGCTAAGGCTCAGGAGTCAAGGTAGTACTGCAGGCAGTGCTAGTTCAGGAACAGGGTATTACTAAAGCTCAGGAGACAAGGTAGCACTGCAGGCAGTGCTAGTTCAAGGAAACAGGAAATAGCTACAGCTCAGGAAACATGGAGTCAATAGAGAACTGCAAGCAGTACAAATCAGGAACAAGAAATAGCTGAAGCACAGGAACAAAGACTAACTATAGCTCAGGAAACAAGGTAGCACTGCAGGCAGTGCTAATTCAGGCACAAGGAATGGCTATAGTTCAGGAACCAAGGAATAGCAAACGCTCAGGAACAAGGACTGGTCTCACCGGATAACAGCTACAATGACCAACACTGGACTGAAGGGAGCTGAGGCTTAAAAGAGCTCTCGGTAATCACATGCATCAGGTGTGAGCAGACTAGCAGCAGCCAGCCACAGGTGAGCTGAATTCCTCCACCCATTCTTGGCCTGCAGGGGTGGAGACAAAGCAGTGAGCAGGGGATTATAGGTAATGTAGTTTGCAGCATGAGCAGACTGGCTTCCACAAAACCCGGCATGGATGGGGAATGGATGTCGATTCCCAAATGGTGTCCAAATGCCTGGAAGTCAGGATATGCATGCAGGGGAGTGTCTGGAAGCCTATTAGAATACTGGAAAGCCCCACAATTCAGCCCCCTGGTGGTGGGCACGAGAATGCCGGGAGTGAATCGTGACAGGTTACACCTCCTTGTGACAGGAAACCTATTGTTCTACCTTCCCCTGCTCAAGCTCAGCTCAGCAGCAGGAGGGCAGAATTGTGTCTGTAGCCGGCAGCAGCACTAGCTTGCTGTTAGACCCTGAAAGGCTGGTACCAGGAATACAGGGGGGGCTCCCTAGGGTAGCCCCACAGTACATGGGATCCCACATCCAACAGGGGAATCGGTGTTGGGGTAGGGTTCCAACATGTTTTATACCAAACATGACCAGTTTCGGTGCAGCCAATATATAGTTAGACATCTCAAAATTTACTTGATGTGCACTATATGTATTAAATGGCTGACCGCACTTACAAAGCCTGGAGAATCGACTCCGGGGTTTGTAGGGGGTGTCCTGCTCATGCATGGCACCCTCACACTTATAACCAAGCACCCTGCCTTCAGGATTGAAAGGCCTGCCTTAGGGGTGACTTATTGGTTTTAAGTGCAGTGACCTCGGATATAAGGAAACTTATCTGTAATGGCAGGCCTGTAGTCATAGTTTGAGTGGTCTCTCATGGGTGGCATAATGCATGCTGCAGCCCATGGGGGACCCCTGGTGTACCCATGCCCTAGGTACCTTAGTACCATATACTAGGGACTTAGAAGGGTACACCAGTAGCTAATTGGGAAGGTACCCAAGTACTTACCATAGTCAAGTTTAGGGAGGAAGCACAGTGACTGGGGTCCTGATTAGCAGAATCCCAGTCAGACTAGTCAGAAAAATAGAATAACACCAGCAAAAAGTGGGGGTAACCATGAAAGCAGATCCTACTTTCCCACAATGACTATTTCCTGGGGGAAACTGAGACTTACGATATGCATATTATATGGCCCTAATGAGTACGATCCTACGGTTTCTCACCGGCTGCTGTCGGAGTTGCATCTCTGTTCTAAGCCAATGATATTATGTGGTGAGTTTAATGTTACTCTTTGTCCCGGCTTTGACTCTACACATTTTGGGGGGCTGAGGGGAGCCCCTAACAGGAAACAAAATCTGAGGGAGGCTCTGGGACAGCTTATGGTTTCCTACGCACTGGTGGATGCATGGCAGCATAGTCGCCATAAAGAACCTGGCTATACCTTTTATACTGCCCCTAACAAGTCGCTTTCACGCATCAACATGTTTTTGCTCAGTCACTCATTATTATCCTCTCTTAGTGTTCAGTTAAATCCAAGAACGATCTCTGATCATAACTCTTTATCATTATTTCTTCCGGTGGCTCAACTTCTTCAGCATGGCGAGTCTCGTCAGTGGACCTTTGATAGGTGGCTGGTATGTGAAAAGGGATATGTTACATACCTGCATAAAGAACTGAAGGGATATATGCGGCTCAGGTTCGACTCTAATTCTCTTTCAGTGGTATGGGACGTGCTCGAAGCCTGCATTAGAGGGTATGTGCTGAAGTATTCCATTTACCAAAGAAGGAGCTGTTTAAACAAGAGATCTGCATAAGATCCTCTCTCAGTACTATGGAAGGTTATCTAGTATGTTCTGCACTAGATCAGGATCAGGGTACCTTCATGTCTGTATTGGATCAACTTGCAACTGCCCAGGTCACACTGAAGGAGAGGCTCTGGGATAGGTTGATTAAGAAGATTCAGGCAAAGCAAATAAATACCTTTGGAAATAGTGAAGAGATGGGAGATATACTTTCGTATCGAGTTAAGGATAGAATGAATACGCAACTATCCAGACTTTGGGAGCAGGTCACTGATCAGATGCTTATCTTTGAAGAATTCCGTAGTTACTATCAAAAGCTTTACCAGGAGGACAAGGTACCTTAAATAGAATTCACCAACCAATTTATCCATAAGCATTATCATTGAGTGTTGACAGAGTTACAGTGCTCTAATCTCAGGGTCCCAATCTCCTTGTTTGAAGTACAGAATGCGGTAAGACAGTTAGATAGAGGTAAAACATCCGACCTGGATCAGATCCCATTGGAGTTTTATGCGACCTTCTCAGAACACCTTGAGCCCCTTCTTTGCGGTCTCTTCAACTCCTTTGAGCTTTCAGGGCAGGACCCCCAAACCTGGTCAGAAACTAATATAGTTATCTTTCCCAAGAAAGGGACAGACCCCAGGCTTTGCGGCTCATATCGGGCGATATCATTGTTTAACGCAGATTCCAAAATATATAATCGGATCCTTGCTAACAGACTTATTTCTGTGATTGTGGATCTGGTTGACGAGAATCAACACTAGTTTATACCAGGAGGAGACACCACAGCCCATGTAAACACGGCCGTCTATGCTATAGAAGCTGGGTCGGCGGATGGGAACCCAGTCGGAATGATAATGGTCGATGCTGAAAAAGCATTTGACCAGGTTTCCTGGCTGTTCCAGTGGGCAATCTTGGAGGCAGCTGGCTTTGGTTCTTGGTTTACTAAACGGGTCAAACAGTTATACAGAGGGTTAAAATCTAGGGTTCTCTGCTCACATATTCTCTCTGATCCTATAAGTATCACCAGGGGGACCCACCAGGGGTGTCCTCTTTCACCCCAGTTATTCACGATATATATCGAGCTGTACGTCCAAGTTTTGAGAATGGCCAAGGATCTCTCTCCATTGCGAATCCATCAGTTAGAGATCAAGGTTTAAGCCTACGCAGATGACGTGGCCATCTTGACCTCTGCTCCATGCGCCGACTGACTGCCATAGATGCAACTGCTAGTCCACTTGGCTCCGACTCAGGGTACAAATTAAACACTGATAAGACTCGGGTCTTGTCAAATATTGCTGCCCCGGGACGAGACCGACATTGGGTACGCTCTACAACATACCTGGGGTTTGAGTTGTCGTTATGGACAGTTGTTCATGAGGATGGAGGAGACGTTATATAAGTGGAATAGACTTCATCTGGGAATAATCAGGAGATGTAACCTGATCAAAATGATTGTTTTGCCTGGATATCTTTACCTGTTCAGATGTATACCTCTCTATCTTCCTAAAATCTTTTTTTCAAAAATTGAAACATCCTGGCAGAAATTAATTTGGAGCTACAGGATGCATAGAGCTAACATACAACTACTTCAATTACCATGTGAGAAGGGGGGTCTCTCATTATCAGGTTTGAGGTTTTATTATTTTCCCGCATTCATGTCCCGACTAAGGAAGGTGCTTGTTAGGGAACCATGGGTGCAGGGACACATTTATGGAGTATCTACCATGGGGTGAGGCAATTGTGCCATACTGTAGCATCATTGATACGATCTACTTTAAAAGAGATAGGTTTTAGACCCCATGGGTCTATCATATTATCTGGTTTAATCTCAAAAAGCTAAGTTATTAATAATAAATTTGTGTATAGTGCATAGCTACCCATTGGGTTGCCCAGCGCTTGGATGACAGGCTAGACAGTTTAGAAAAGAGACTCAGAATAACAAGGTTTTCAACTTCTTGAGAAAGGTGAGTAGAGAAGTGCAGCATCTCAGAGACTCCGGAAGAGCATTCTACAATTTTGGCCCCTGAAGTGCAAAGGAGTGGCCACCCATCAGGGTGCGCCTAACTCTAGGAACAGTGAAGAGAGATTGGTTGCTAGAGCGCAGAGTGCAGGGGGGATGGTAGGGAAAGGCTAGGTTTTGCGAATATTACGGTCTGGAGCACGAGTAGATTTTATCCACATAGCAAAGTGCCTTAAAGGTAATATACCTATCCACAGTAAGCCAGTGGAGATCATGAAGGAGGCCAGATGAAGAAAAATGATTGATGAGCTGGAACAGGAGCCTGGTGGCAGAGTTCTGGACCACCTGAAGGCGCCTGATCATGGTCTTGTCTGCTCCTAGATATGTTACCGCAATCTAACCTGGACAGAATCATGGCTTGTATGACGGTTCTTTAAGCAAAGAAGGGGAGTATCCACAGGATAATTTTAAGCCATTTCATGATGGCAAAACAAGAGGAGGTTACCTTAGCTGCCTGGGGCTTCATAGACAGTGTGGAGTCCAGCCAAAAGCTGAGGTTCTTCACCTTGTTGGTAGATATGGGAACAGCCCCCAGCAAGAAAGGCCAGTGCTGAGGTCCCCAAAGCGGAGAATTCTTGCCCAATACCATAACCTTGGTCTTGTCACCATTCAATTTGAGACGGTTGGAATTCATCCGAGTGGTGACAAGGCCAAGGCAGGAGTTAAGATCTTCTGGGATGGAATCTCGCTATGATGACAGAGAGAAAATAATCTGAGTGATGTCCTCATATAGGAATAGAGTAAGGCCACAGCTTTCCACTAGGTCCACCAGAGGGCGGACATAACTATTGAAAAGCATAGGGCTGAGGGTGGATCCCTGCGGGACTCCAGAAGTAAATAAATGCATGCTAAACACTACATTTGTTGAAAAGACCTGAAACGTGCAGTTCAACAAGAAAGAGGCTAGCCAGACAAGCGCAGTCCCCTGGAGACCAAATTGTGTCATCCTTTTGACAAGAATGTCATGAGATACAGTGTCAAAAGCTGCGCTGAGGTCCAGTAATATCAGCGCGGCAGTGCCACCGATGTCCAAGAGCCGTCTGAGGTGTTCTGTAACTCCCAGTAAGGCTGATTTGGTGCTATGCTGAGCTCTGAATCCCGACTGGGAGGGGTGAAGGGCATTCTGGGCTTCCACAAAAGAGGTAGGTTGGGTATTGACATGTTTCTCCAATATCTTGGAGAGGATGGACAGCAGGGAGATAGGCCTAAAGTTGGACCAGTTGGATGGGTCCCTGTGTTTTTTTTTTCAACAAGGAGAGCACCATAGCATGCTTCCAGGCTTTGGGGTAGGAGGCCCTCGTATAGGGAGGAGTTCAGTAGTTCAACAAAAAAAGACAAGAGGTGAGGTTTCAGAGTGCACAGTTTAGCTGGGGGGAGTGGATCGAGTGGGGATCCGGATTTAATGGACTGTAATAGGTCCAGAAAATGCAATGAATCTAGGTGAAGTAAGGAATGTAGTTGAGCCGGCAGCTGGCTCGTAGTAGGTTGACTTACTTCCTTAGAAAGAAAAAGGGTGGAAATAGAAGGTGTACTAGTGCCCCCGAGTTTGGGCTTATTAGTGCTAGCTGAGACTACAGCTAGTTGAATATCAGTCTCTTTCTCGATGAAGAAAGCTGCCAGCTCTTCGAATTGGGCTTGCGATAGTGAGGGGGCAGAGGCAGTGTTCCTGGGGTCGTACAACTATTGAACCACTTTGAATAGTGTTTTTGGTCAGTTTTGGGGTTTAGAAATTTTTTGGGAATAGGAGGAGGCGGAATCAATTTTACAGCTTATATGGTAATGATTCTAGGATATTTTGCCTTTTAATTTTGAATTCTGGTCATATAGCTTCCTCTATTCCCTTTCAAGTCGCTTACAGAGTTTTTTTTTCATCCTGAAGGGTCGCGTTGAACCAAGGGGCAGGAGGGTGGAGCCTAAGTGCAGATTTTGATTTGGCCGTTAGAATTTTATCAAGGTAACTTCTGAGCCAGTTGTCGACCGTGGGCTGATCACGGTCAACCTGGTTCGTCTGATGAGGAGAAGTGTTACTTAAACAAGTGATAAGGGTCAAAACGTCAAATTTAGCAGCCCAATTTCTGCTCATAGCCTTGGGCCTGGTGACTGCAGGGGTGAGTGACGAGTAATGAGGTACAAAGAAGGATACTACAAAATGGTCTGTCTACAGTAAAGGCAAGGGGGTGTCAGTAATGAGACCAGTAACATTGGAAAAAATAAGGTTATAAGGTCCAACGTATGAGCCACCTTATGTGTGTGAGCAGAGTTAATTAAATTGAGATTTAGGGTGCTCAAGTCTTCCCTAAGATTCTGGCTTAATTTACAGGTGGAGTCTTCTAGATGCATGTTTAAATCCCCTAGTAGGGAAAAGTTGGAGCTTTTTAATATATATGGGGAAATAAGATCAGGAATAGTGGAGCACCAATTCCCGGAATAGCTGGGAGGCCAATAGATTAGGACACCGGACACTTCAAAATTTGGGCGTAACACCAATCGAGAAAAAGAGGGCTTCACATGCTGGAAAAGGAAGCTCCTCTGTTTTACACTGAAAGACATCTCTGTAAATAATAGCTAAGTCGCCTCCTATCTTGTCTTTGTGGTCGCTTCTAATAATGCACTAGTTAGATGGTAGTGCGGCAATGATGTCTGGCAGGGATGCTTTGTGTAGCCAAGTTTCCGTCAAGAACAAGGCATCGGGGGCATTGTCAACAACAAAATCGTGAATGTGTTGTTGGTGGCTGGGTAAGGAGTAACATTTTAAACTAATATTGCCGGCTATCACTCTCTATGAGGTTTATACACATTTGGGCTACAATCCCAACTGGCCCGTCAAGTACTTTAGAGCTTTTTGACGTGTTGTGAAGGCTCTCAACTCTATACGTTAGGACAGGTATTTGAGGGAGGTATTTTACTACCATATGAGATGAAGCAACAAAAGTTCTCTCTACCTCATGCCAGATTTTTCCAATATTTACAGCTACGATTATTTTTGGGCAGCATGAAGTCTGAAGATCTATGCTGTACTCATTGTAATTTTTTTGTGATATCTAATAAAGGACCATCTCAAGGGATCCATCAGTCTGGCTTAGAGGATGATCTCTTTAGCGGTGGCTGAGGCTGTTGGCCGGGTGAACGCCTTCCAATTGGGGGCAGAGAAGTGGACCCGACATCTTGGATTAAAGATTACTGTTGAGGACTCAAGTACACTAATCTACTTGCACAGAGTGTCTTAAATGTTTCTAGAGTTAAAGTCCACCATTTCAAGTTTATTAATGACTTTTATTTTACACCCTATCGCCTTAATGTCATGAAGGTTAGGCAGGATGCAAAATGTTTTCATTGTATGGCTGAAGAGGCAAAAGCCATTCATATCTTTGCTTCCTGTCAGTCAATCCTTTTTGGGATTCAGTGGTGGGGAACCTGAACCATATTTTCATGTCTAATGTTTTGTGGGATTCCAAGTTAATTGTTTTAGGGCATTCTCCTAACATCTAATCACGTTTAGCAGGGATATATTTCTTTGCAATCATGCTGGCCAGATTAGACCTGGCCCAGAACTGGCTCTTTAAAAAGCCCCCTAAGCCTATGCTCTGGTGGCACGAATGTGTGAACACTGGTTTGCTGGAAATGTCCTTAGTTGATAATGATGAATGTAGGGGCAAGTTAAAGAGAATTAGGGACCCACTGCGGGGAATGCTAAGCTGTTTTCGGACTCTTCAGGTTTGGTCATGACCTACTATTATCGTTAATGAAATCTAGTGTTTTCTTTTCCATTTGAGTATGCCATTTGATTTCAGTGATCAGCTGTGCCTTGTATTCTATTTATTGCTTGTTGACTGTTTTGCATCCCTTTTTTCGGGTGTATATATACATTTCTGTTCTGTTCTGTTTTATTTTGTGTGACTAGATATTTGTGTCTTCTATGTATTTATAATTTGCTCCAAATACATTTAAAAAAAAGAAAAAGCAAATACATAAATATACTAATATGTTTGAAATAATTCTTCTTTAACGAAAGCAAAATGCAACCTCTTCAAGAAAACTAATTAGGTAAGCTTTAATTTAGATACCATGCAAACAGTGACAAGTCATGAAAGAAGGAACTCTTTACTCAATTTTTGGTGTAGGAATTTTAATTGAAAAATAAACTACTTTTTAGATTTTGGACAAAGGGACGCCTTTCAATTGTAATGAAAAAAGTGTCTATGAAATGACAATTGTGTTACTGTTGGTAGAATTAGCAGTTTGGCTCAAGTGCAACGGAATACTTTGAAAACAGTGATTGGGAAAGCCGTTCATTTATTGGCGAGTTTGTGTGTATATTTGCTTGGAGACGGGTCTGGTGGCACAGTGGACTAATGCGTCCACTGCATGGACCTGTGTTTGACCTCATAGTCACAGGTTAAAATCCTTGCACGTCCACTCAGCCGTTCATCCATCTGAGGTCGTTAAAATGAGTACCATTGAGTTGGGTAAAAATAAACATCTGTTATTCAGCGCCAAGATGCCTACGACGGAACGTGTGCTCTATAAATACACATGTTATGTTATGGATTGTTGAGTTGGCACATGTGATCATAAACCGTTGGATGGATGAGTAAGTGCATGGATAGATGAATGATTTGGTGACAGTACATTAAGAAGCGTATTAGTAGGTCACAAATTTGATGCCTGGTTGACTAAGTGAGTGCTTTGATGGATGCAGACTGAGACCTCAAAGAAAAATAGTAAAGTGTTGCAAAATGCTAAGACTTAACAGTTACATACCTGTGCAAGCAATTCGCAAGGGCTGGGCAGTTTCTTGTCAAAAAAACCTCTTAAAATTACCAATTGTATTCCAGCGCATGAATTACACCAACAGTGGATGTCATTATTCCATTAAAGTCTACAGTATGTCAAGTTTTCCTGCATCACGCAAGTGAAAGCAATAGGCACGCGTAGGCAACAGTGTTACTAGAATGCCTACCATATTTCAAGAACTATCATTACCAACCATTAAGCATGTCTAGATTTGAGACATTAGCCAGTAATCCTTAATGTATGTTCAGATTGAAAGCATCACTTACTAAGCCTAACTTTATGGTTAGATTTGCCCCATAAACAATAACCATAATTACCCTAAAAGCTATAGCTTTGAACGGTTGTGTTGTGTGTCGCTGCTTTCAGTCGTTCCCGTTGGAATGCGTGCTCTTTTCCCTGAATTAACTGTTCTAAAATCTAAGAAATTCCCATTTTGTTAACAATAACTATTAGTGTGTGTTTAACTTTGCCCAGTAATCCTAAATGTGTGTTCTGGTTTGCAATATCACTAAATCATCCTGAAGGAATTTTCTGATTTTTAATTTGAAATCATTAGTATCAGGGCAGATTTGTACCATTATTTAGAAGACTTGGCTACACAGCCACACTTCCACCATCACTTATTAGTCCAAGAACCTTCACTCACAAATAATTTGAGCATGTTGAGATTTTCACCTTCACTCAGTAATTCGCAGTAGATACCCATACTTACACCATATCTAAGTGATTCTGCCACATTCCATTGGCCAACATAACAACAAAACACCACATTTGCAAATATTACAAGAAAGCATGTTCATACGCAAGTTAAATGAGTATGGGACTTATTCACAAATTACACATTACAGTACATTTGTAGCTCAACAATACTACAAAATGCTATGCGTATACCTACATACGGAGGTCTACGCCTCTGCCTTTTCTGTCTTTTATGAGTAGAGATCTTCATCCAGACTGCGAAGATCTCGTTCACATGTAAGTATTCATTTTAGTAGTAAATGTGGGAGGGGCAGAGGGGATGGCTGGAAAAAAGGAAATATTTGTGACTAATGGAGAGGCATTAAGGGAGGAGTAATGAGGAGTTTATGGTGTGTCATGTACGAATTCAGGGAGGTACATACACCCATCCACTAAAGAGTAAACCCATTGCTATTCACAAATTGCACTTCTATAGTTACTGTAGCCAAAGAAAGGTCAAAAGAATAGTAAATGTTTTCCAGCTAAGAGCTGGAGTAAATCCAGTCCCACACATGGCCAACCACTAGTACTGCAACACCCTTCAATAGAAATTAATGGAGTAGTAGACTTAAATGCAACCTAGTAGGAACTAATGTTAAAATAAATGATTAGAACTATTTTAATATAATGTAAATAATGGTCTATCATTAAAACATGTATTTAATTTTAAATATTTTAATGACTTTTTAAACTAATCTAATGTGAAGTTTTATTAAAACTAATTAAATTACTTTTAAATAATTCTGTATATCACTTATAATAATTTTAATACATAATAAAAAAATTTTTTTACTTTTGTTGGGATTTTTTTCTTAATTTAAATGATAAAAATAATTGTATTTAAATATAATAGAGTCTAAGTAATTACATTTTTAATGTAAAATGAAGATATTTAGCCTGAAACGTTTTTTATATTGTTCTACATTTAAAATAAATATATACAATTAACATTAATACTTTTTCAAATGTTTCTATATTTTAATAAACGTTTTCCTTTTTCCTTGTGCTTTACGTTAAGGAGACCTCTGGCCCGATTGCGGAGTCTCCGCCAAGTGCGCGGAACATCAAATATAGTCATTAGGTCACTACTAGTAGTAACTTTTTGCCTTTCTGCCAGTGTCAAGGGTCACATGACTGTGAATAGCTCTCATGTGGTGTGTTTTGTATTTCTTCCAAACATGGGGAGAAATGGGGCCTGGGTGTAGAGAAAGTGGGTCTTCGTGATAAGATGGCTGAGGAGGGGTCGTGCCCTGATTACACTTCGAAGCACATTGCCTGAGGCACACAAAAGAATCTGACACCAGGATTGCCCTTGCCTTTGTCGCCCAAGACTGTTTTGAGCCAAACCCAGGGGACGGGGAAGAACTGACCAGAACCAGTTTGGGAGTAGGCCAGGGATTTCTCACAGACAAAGGCAAGTACCAGGTATAATGTGGCACCTTCAGAACCTCTCATCAGAACACTACTAGAAGAAGGACTGCCCTACTGTCTGAAAAAGGAAGGCTGTATCTGTTTCGCTTTAGCCCAGGCTCCCCAGAAGTGATTCCAGGGGTCAGTTGGCTGAACTCCTGTTTGAGCTACAGGGACGCAACACGCCTCCAAAGGCTCCTCCTTCAACTGCCCAGCAGACCAGAACCAACTGAATCTGCCTGAGCCCTGCTGCTGGCCTCTGCTGAAGGATCCTGATCCCCAAGAGGTGCCCCTCCAGGTCCTGGACCATTAGCTGTCAGAGAGTACTCCTCCTGCCCAGAAACTGAAAGCCCTGGGTTCCAGGTGAAGATCCAGAGGTTTATGGGCTGTTCTTGACCGCGAACGTACTACTCTTAGCACTCCACGACTGTCTGTGGTGCCCACCGATGTGAATATCCAGCGACAACCAGCTCTTCACCCCACACAGCAACGGTCTGCGATGCCCAACCTGCTCCTCATGCTGACAACAATCTCCTCATGTTGATCGCCAACATGAAGCTCTACTCCAGCTTCTCGCATGGACTTGGACTCAGAGAAGTTAAAACGCTTCACAGGATAAATCTAGTCCCTGTATCTGACCCATGGTCCATCGCAGACAGCTTGAACTTGTGACTTTGACCCAGTGTGACCAGTTAACCGCAATTGGTGCTTTGTGCTTTTTAGCGCAATTTTCACTAGAAAGTTTAAAAATACATTACTCACATTCTACAGATTGGTTTTTTGTCACTTTTGTGTCAGTTTCTTTATTAAAAATGTGTTTGTATTGTGTTTTCACTTTATTACTGTTTGAGTGCTGCAAAAAAACTTTACACATTTCCACCAAGTTAAGACGGACTGATTTTGTGCCAAGCTACCAGAGGGTTAAGCACAGGTTTGGTTTATTTAGTGACTTTTGTGGGTCACCCTGACAAGGATTGTGATTATTGTTTGTGAGGGGCTTTCACCTCTCTCAACCAATAATCGAATTTCCAACGATATGCCTTTGTAAAATGGCCCACAGTGTTTATCCTGAAGACACTCCCATCATCCTGATCCTCCCTGAAATATATTTCTTTATATGTCATTTTGTCCTTATGCTACCATCTGCACAAAGGTGAAGTGTCACAGTTCAATACTAGATGTCCCTCTGAAGTAAACGGGGAAGGTGAAGTAAATCAGATTACTAGAGGTCCCTTTAAAACCCGCAGAAAGTGTGCAGTACCTCAGATCATTGCTAGAAGCCCCTTTGACTAGAGCAGAAACAGTGAAGTACCCCAGATTATGAATAAAGGTCCCTTTAGAGTAGGCCTGGGCTGAAAACTACACTACGCTCGCGTAATTTGCGTAGTTTGCGCAACTACGCGCTACGCGAATTGCACGTAGCACAGTGCAAAAACGTGTAGCGTAGCGGGCATTTTTTGCTTGCTCGCGGTCCTCAACGTCAAGTTGGCGACCGCGAGCGAGCAAAATGACATCCCGGCGAGACTTTTTCCTCGCTCGCGATCAGCAACATCAAGTTGCCGATCGCGAGCGTGGAAAATAAACCTCCTGGCGAGATTCTCAACGCGGGAGGTCAGGTTTCTCATTGCGAGTGGTCGCGTATGCTCGCGACCGCTCGCGATGAGAAACTACCAGTCCGCGTTGAGAAAACTGCCGCTCGAGTACAAATCTACTCGAGCGGCAGAAAACGACCACTTGCACTGTGCAAGATGCCGTTTGCAATGATTGCACAGTGCGGACAAGCATCCGGCACTGTGCAATCATTGCGAACAGCATTTCCTACCGCACTACGCAGTTCGCGTAGTGCTACACGTAGCTCGCGTAGTGCGAAGTGCACTTCGCGTAGCTACGTGTAGCGCTACTACGCGAACTACGCCCAGGGTTACTTTAGAGCAGATTCCTTCTAACTACAGGGCGTGACCCCTCAGCGAGCTTTACTTCATCTTTAGGGTGGGTGCACTTCAACATCTGCGAAACATGCAAGTTTGTCATGATTTAAAGAACTGAGAGTGGAAAAAACAATGAACACATTTGCCTGTGAAAACAAACCCAAGCAAGCATAACCCACATTATAATAGTGAAAAAATTATCAGTGTCATTGTGCGGGTTATACTTACTTTGAACTTCTTTTAATAAGCAGTTGCAATTGTATTGTAAAAACGTCTATGGCAAGATCTGAATGGTGAACAATGCAATAGAATGGAGCAGTGCAGGGACTTGCAGGGAGAATAGGTGCAGTTGTGTGGAGAGTGTGCACTGCAAGAGACTGATGGAAGGGGACTTTGCAGGAGCCAGTGCAGTCCTGCCAAGTTTCCTAGGTCCAAGTTCCTGCACCAGCCTAGGTTTTGACTTTCCATTCTAGATCTGGTTGTCCTGTACATCTTGTTATAAAACTTGAACTACAAGTCACAGTATCCAAACAAAAAATCTAAACGTCAACAGTTGGGCACACATGGCCCTAGGGGAACTTAACAGGTTTAGGCGAGGAATGCAGTAGGAGCCTGGAGTCAGTAACTGCTGCGGAGTCCTGGAGAGAGGTGCACTGCATGAGCTGTAGCAGTGCCAAGACGTGCTAGAGTAATAAGCAGGGACAGTTGCTGCAGGAGTAAGCAGGGAGTAAATGCTGCAGGAGTGAGCAGCGAGTGGAGACTACAGAAGTTCAGAAGTTAGGTAGGGACACTGTTTAAGATTCGATGAAGCATTTGAGGAGGAGTAGTGAGAGAATGCTGTACGCGCTAGGAGTTGGGGGACTAGAAGAATGGAACATTCATATGGCGGTCATATCCCAGTATAATACCTGAAGTGCCAAACATTAGAATAAGCTTCCTCGCTCTATACATCAGCTGGAATCCCCACAATGTAATCCCACTTATGTTGGATTCAGGAGGTCCCTGAGTCATACATTTTTTTCTCAGGGTGGCACAACATTTCAAATTTTGAAGTCCACTGCTCTAGAAGTCCCGCTAACATCTAAGGATACATGTGATTTGAACTAGTCCATATACTAACTCAAGTCATTTACCAGCACTTCTATATAAATAACATTTCACCCAAATTGCAAACCTGCAAATTGGATCCTTTTTGCTCTTTGGTCAATCTTTCTATGTGTTACTTAATATACAACATGCAAATTTCCTTAGCTGGGTGACCCAAAGCATGATGAAATGCTGTACAATGGTGGCTTCGTGTAACATGGTGTTTCATTTTATTCCATTATTTTTAATATGATGCTGTAATCTGTCGCAGGCTAAAGTTTATGCTCGGAACACCAGAAACTGTGTTGCTTGTTAAGAAGTGGTGCATTGCTAAATCACTGAACTGTCCTTAAAACAATTAAATGTATTTACCATTTTGCAGTCAACCTGGATGTGGCTCTGGACCAATGTGTCGGCCTTTCTCCCTCTCTTTTCTCTCCTTAAGTGAGCATGCCTTTTGCAGCAGAACCATGTTAATGTAGATTTAAGAGTGGCAGTGACTCGGAAGGGTTCGAGTCGATTATTTTCATTATTGCCCATAAATGATGTGGTATCATGCACCTTTTATCCCGACTAATGGGATGTTAGCCTTTTTGCCTGCCAGGTTAGCTGGATCCACCATAATATCAATGACCTTGAAACATGAAATCAACATGGCTGCTAAAACAACCTATGCAGTCTTTTGCATGACTCCTGTAGTATCACTCATTTATTCTACAGAGTTATGAGCAACCCAGAATCTAAAAACTTCATGCCCATATTCATATATGTATATTTCTTTTTGGCCAACGCCTGGATTTTGGTAGTCCTGATCTGCCAGATCAATTCACAGGTCCTCATTTACAGTCTGGTAAGTGGGAGCTGGACTAATTGACAATGACCCTCACGCGCATCAAGAAAACTGCCTATTTTCCATGAACCTGTCTTTTCTCGTTTCTCATACTCAAACACTCACTTTAGAGGGTTGTTTGTTTAGCCATAGTATGAGCATCTTTAAAAATGGTGGGGAGTCTACCTTGGTGCGAGTGTAGGACAGTCTACGGCCACCCTAACAGGATAGCACTTTGTGACTTGGGTTTAAATGACCCCCCCTCCTATAATTTGTAATCTAGGTTTTCTGTAATCTCCCACATTTGTTTATCTCTATTGGATACCCTATGGAACAACATTTCATCTTGCTCATATCATATACCTGTCTTATTTGACTTAAAAAATGTAAGCATATCTATGTCTCTACCCTGCCATTTCCTCACTGAAATATATGATGAACGCAGCCGTAACGTATATTATTCAGCAGACACGTGCAAGTTAACATGAAAAAGGCCCTTCCAAGGTGCCTACAATTTCCCAGATTTAAATGACATCGCTATACCTTTAAGAAAGGACGCACGAGACAAAATCTCTTGGATATCCAAGGTCTCAATGAAAGGCAGCCAGTTTAGTTAGTTTTTAGCCTTGCCAATAGATCTTTCTTGATGAGAGTTAGATCTGCTCTCTGGGAATATTTATCCACCTATATTCTTTCCTCCACAGAAGAGTTAAAATTACTTTCTTTGAAGCTGGGATTTTCCTCTGACAGCTAATACCGTTCTTACTTACATCATGGGTCTACCTGCTTTAAAAACCACTGGTTATCACTCTTAATGCTAATCCTGTGTTTTCAAGTGTTCCATATACCACATGTTTCAGTAAGGTTGATAAGTGATATCCAATCCTCCCGTAAATCTTGCTATAAATGCCATCATGTATGTGGAATATTACTGCCAAAATTAACTTTAAAGAGCTTCTACAATTTGACTAAGGACTTCATTACAATTTGACTAAGGACTTCATTATTTAAGATCCCTCCAGTGCTTTTCAAATGCTATCTACTTGTAATGAGGCCTTATGTATTGTAAAGTGTAGCATTTACAACTACTTGCGCAAAGATACCTTGAATGGGACCCGAATTGGGGCAATTTGTTACACCATCCCAATTCCTGATCGGTATGGCTTTCTCTGTACAAATATGGCCAATGAGAAACTCTGTAAAATTCTTCCGACTATTTTGTGAAACTAAGGATTAAAATTTCATTAATGAAATTGTGATTTCCACATACTGATTGCTACAATCTTAACATGAACAAATGCAAGATCTTAGGTATTTTGGTTTGCAGCCTAAAGCCATAGACCCTGATTACGAGTTTGAGTGTTATTTATCACACATGATAAATAATGACACCACGGGTTACGATAAATAACATTTATTAAGACTTTTTGGAGAATAGCATGCCGATTTTGGTGTTTTAATGCATCAAAATCCACATGGTATGGTAAATGTGTACAATTTCCCCTGTTAGGTTTCTGTAGGTTTAACTTGCTGAAATTTAACGATCAACTGAGGTATTTAACGCATTGGATAATTATCGGATGCGTTAAATACAGCGAAACTCGTAATTCCAACCCGTGTGTAAACAGGGTTTTACTCACGGGTCGGAATTTACTGGTGCACTCGTAATCAGGGATATAGTCTTTCTAGAAAATTGCTCTAACTTGACATGTTTCTAGAGCAAAGTGCTTATTCCATGTTGGAACATTAGAATGTTGAGCGCTCCATTGAAGATAATGAAGTGCTCTGGGCTCCCAATGCAGGTAGAAGCTAGGACCCTCAACATTCCAATGTTTGTTCACTGCAACAGCTGTGAACAAAGGCCTTGCGGATCCCGAGGGGATTTCAACCCCCTCGGGCTCCGTAAGGCCTTTTTTTACAAATTAGAACATTCTGCCCTGTAGGGGTGGAATGTTCTAATAGCCTTTGAAGCCCTCTGTAGCAGGCACACCGGCCATTAAAGGCCCGCTCTCGTGTTGAAAGGCCCTTGCCTTCAGCTCGGGCCTTTAATCCTTGAGCGGGCCTTTAATGGCCCGCAGAGCCCGCTACGGTGGACTCTAAGGCTGTATTAGAACACTGGAATATTGGCAGCTCCGTTGAAGACAATGAAGTAGCTCAGGGCTTATAATCGCTCCTTTTTTAATTTAGAACAGTCTACCCGTAGTGAGTGTAATGTTTTAATAGCCTTATAGCCCTTCTGCCTCGAGCTATACCAGTTGGTAAAGGCCCTCTCCCTTGTTATAGGGGTTAACTGGGGTTCAGGGCCTTTAACAACTGGTATAGCCCTCAGCAGCGAGCTATAAGGCTGTATTACCTCCTCTAGGCTGAGTATGGGATGTTTACAAACTGATTGCCTGGCTAAGATAAGACACCTTACAGATGCACCAATGGGACAGCAGACTTGACTCAAGAGAAGGTCTGGGCTTCTCATCCGTGGTGTTTGTTCTTTCTTCCTGTTGGCTCCTACTCCTTGCCTTGCCTCTGACAATATTGGTTCTGTGCTGCCTCATGCACTACTACGTCTCCCTCCCTTCTCCTTCTCTGAGAGAACAATATTTTGGAATACAGAGTCTTCCACTCAGTGCTCAAGAATAAACACTAAAATTGTGTTGAACTGCAACCTTGGAAAAGGTAAATGCTCTGTTGCTATGTGTACATCTGCACAAGTTACAACATTTGATTGGTATACGTTTATCTCTTTGCAGAAGTTCAATATGTTTCTCCAACCTCATTTGTTAGGCAGATTCATCAGGACATACGCTTGCCAAGACTCAGTTACTAACACGCCATTGAGCATTACACGGTTACGGTGTCTTGTTTTAAAATGAATAATGTGCACTTTTGTTTATGCTTACCAAGTTACCACCATGGATTTTTGCTTCTTTCCAATGTACTTGAAAAGAGATAATACTTCTCTATATTTTGGCTTTGATGCTAGTGAAATGGCCAATATGTTGGCTTGGTGTTTATGTTCCCTGCTCTTAGGACCTGAAGAGTTAGGGTGGTGTGGCATCAGCAGGTGCCTGATCTCTAGTTCCCGGTGCTCCTGCACCTGGAACTCTCAGGTGTGGGAGCACTGGGCCTGATTTTACAGAGAGGTAATGCCGAAAAGAGCAGCCCGGTTCCCTTCTCACCACATCCAGAGCCGAACTGGCAGTAGTGGGCATCAGGCGTTTGCCCAGGAGGCTGGAAGGGTGGCGGGACCGTTTTGTTACTGGGGGCCATATTGAACCCCAGTAACAAAAGCAGCAGAGCTGGGGGCTGGTTTAGTTAGGCAGCAGTGCTTCACGCTTGCCCCCCAACACCACCCAACTGCTACCCGGTGGTGAGGGCCAGTCCGACAAAATTGCCAGGGCTGCTTTGGGTTCCCAGTCCGTTTGAGACCACATCATACTGGATGGGCGAGTGTGCTATGCACACCATAGCCCACAGCTTCGCATGCTCCATGACACCTTCTCACTGTCCACCTCCACCCTGCAACTTGCATATGTTTCCTGCTTCCATTTACCACCAGGGTCAGACTAGAACAGAAAAAAAGGCCCAAGCACCAAAATAAAAGTGACCCCATTAATGAATTACATACCTAAAAAGTGGCAAATGTTTCGAAATTAGGGCAGTTTTGAATGTGTGAAGACACGCTGTATACGTTTTGCAAGGTATGGAAGACTGCATGGATTTGAGCTTGCTGCAGGCAATGTTTGTTTTAATATCAGAGAAATCAACAGCAAGAACCGGTCCAGCAGACCATAAAATAGGCCCACAAACAGCCAAAAAAGGCCTGCATACATTGGCATGTCCCAGCATCGTTTTATTTTTCATTTGCCGGCTCTGAGCCAGCGCTGTAGGGAGGGGCGTAGCAGAGGCATGTGAGGAGGAGTACTACGTGCACTCCCTAAGTGCGCATATGTGTTTGGCCAGCTAAAACATACATTCATACTTAGGTTTCTCCAGCCTGGCAGCATTGAACAGCCAGGCTGGAGAAACCCCACAGACTCCCTGGTCTGAGCAGAGCATCTTTCCAGTCTGCTCAGGCCAATCCCCATGCTGCTCTGCAGCACGGAGATTGGATGGGAATCTGTCCCAGTGGCTGCTGGGACCAGGAAGAGGACAGGAGGCGCGACACAACGTGGGAGGCGGCCGGCAGCCTCAGGTCCGTTTTTAAATTTTTTTAAATATATTATTACTAACGCCCCCATCCCCTGCGTTCCCCCTCCCACGTTCCCTCCACCCTCGTCACCACCCTTTGTTTGTGGCAGCCGCCACTGGCTTTTCAGCCCAGCCTATCGCGCACTGCCTGATTGCCTTACAAGCTAGTGCGACTCTGTTACCACCTGCTCAGCGCATAGGGCAAATAAAAGCAGAAATGTCCCCAGAAATGGGGATAAACATGCCAATTCGGACCCAGTAATCCATTGCACATGGTTATTTACTGTTCCAGTGTCGTTGCGCTGCAGAGAAAACAGCCAAAATCAGTAATTCTGCCAACAGAATCTGTGCATCAAAATCAGGGTCTCTCATAATCTGACTTTTTATGTTTCTTTGGGTGGGTGATGGCCTTATTGCCCATGGCGCTGTGCACTGCCAGTCCGCACTGCCTTTCTCACATTTGTGGGCGTTCAAATCTCAAACATCACAATGCCATGTGAATATTGCATGGCAATGGCAGATTATCTGTTTAAACAACCTGAACTTGGCATTCTGTCATTTTTCTTGAAAACAAAAACGATAGGCAGTATTCTTCTTTCAGTGTAAATGTACATATTGGCATGTTTTTTGCCTCGATTCTGAGATACAAGCCATTCATAAAGAGAATGAAGCTGGGTTGTAATTGGACGTTGTACAGGGGTCTAAAAGATTGCTGTTGTGACCTTTAGGCATCCACTTGCTATCCCTGTCATCGTGCTTGCAGCCTGTTTGATTCTGGGATTACTGGGAGGACATTCCCAACTCTTGTCCTTTGCCATGCCCCTCCATTGCTATTGAGGAGCCTTTGGAAGCGGTTGGATGACATAATATGGTCCCCAAAAATATTGTGATGCAAAAATATTGTCATAAAAGCATTGAAAATGGGGGGGGCGCTAGAGGGCGCCTGGCAAGATGGCCGCACTCTAGTGTAGCTCTGCCCGGCTGAGCCACAATCCGCGCAGTATCCGCCGCAAAAATGCTGCATCTGTACCCCTCCCTGGGTAGGGCTGTGGCGTGAAGTCCCCCTGCTGCCTTGGGGGGGTGAAGAACGGATTTTTCTGCCATCGCAGTGCCTGCAATTCGACCCGTGACTGTGCGGGCGGACGCTCGCAACATGGCGCCTGCCGCGAGGCCGTGAGCCGGAGTGCGCCCGTTGGCGCCCTGCTGAGGGAAGTGAGCATGAGGCTGTTGAACCTTCGCGCTGTGAGTGCCTGTGGCCGGGTGACATCCGCACCAGGTGAGGCGGAGTGAAGGCGCCTGACGAGTGTGCACCGGTGACGGACGACGCGCGGTGGTGCGCGGAACTGCACGCTGAGAGAGGCGGTGGTCCTGCTGGACTCCGGGCGGCTTTGAAGATCCTGCCTGGTGCGAGCTGCGAAGCAAGTCGCTCCCGGTATCAGCGGCGGTAAGTGGGGTGCGGCGCTGTCTGGGCCCTAGGCTGCGGCGGCGGGTGGGGCCCTGGGCGGGTGCCGTTGTCTGCGAGCTGCGGCGGAGGCCGGTGGGAGCGCGAGTCGTGTGTGCTAGCAGGCCCTGGATGCTGTGTGGGCCTGGTCCTGGTCTGCTGTGCGGCCCGCAGCTGGTGGTTGCGGTGCCGTGGTGTTCTGTGCCCTGGATTGGTGTGAGGCGGCCCCAGACTCCTTCTCCAATAGCTTTGTGGCGCTGTCCTGTCCCTTTGCAGCACACTCTCTTTGGACTGAGGACCCTGCGCTCAGCCCTGGCAGCTACCTGGTGATCGCCTGGATCTTTGAGCAACTCTGAGGTGCGGCAGGTGTGGCGCGCCGAGCACCTGCGGTACGCAGTGCATCTGTGTGCTGGCTGACCTTGGGGTGTGTATTAGGTGTATTGGAGACCCCTTCTGGACATCTGGGCAGCGCGGTATCCATCCGCCTGGCGTTTCCCGGCTTGCCCCGAGGCGAAGTGGGCCTGTGAGCTCCCCGTGGGAATTGGCTGTTCTGTAGGCCCCTGCTTGAAGCTGTGGTCGCGCCGCTTTGCGGGTTTGCTGTTCGCGCAAGGGCACCACTGGCGTTGGAGGGGCGGCGAGGAATATCGCCCATGGGGCGAACGGACAAAACCCAACCGCGCCTCACCTTTGAGGCAAGGAAATCTGGTAAATCTTCGCAGAAGGCCGCCTCGGACTCGGAGGCGGACGCCCCGGGCAGCTCTCCTCCCCCTCTTGAAACCACGTTGCTGGCGATGCAGCGCAGCCTTCAGGCTATTGAAGGCACGATGGCTGCGGTGAACCACCATCTTGACCACATGTCGGCACAGCTGGAGAAGCAGAATGTTCGCATGGGGGAGGTCGAACAACACGTCTCAGCGGCGGAAGACGGGCTGAGCGACGTGACTGGTAAGGCGCTTAATATGGAGAAGGTGCTGTCCCTCATCCAAGCCAAGAATGAGGACTTGGAGGCGCGGTCCCGGCGCAATAACATCAGGATCACGGGGCTGCCGGAGTCTACCAATGTAGGGAAAATGGAGACCTTTGTGGAGTCCCTCATCACGGATATCTTTGGCACTGAGCAGCTTTCTAGCATGTTTATCATTGAGAGGGCCCACCGCTCCCTCGCGTCGAGGCCTATCCCGGGTGCACCACCACGCCCAATAATCACAAGATTATTGAACTATAGGGACCGGGACACGATCCTGCGGATGGCTAGAGACAAAGGAACTATTGTGCACCACGGTAACACGCTCGCCTTCTTTCCGGATTTTACCGTCGCTGTTCAGGCAGCCAGGCGGGAATTTGGGGCAGTGAAAAAGTTCTTGCAATCCGAAGGGGTTCCGTATGCCATGCTATACCCCGCTCGCTTACGCATCGGTCCTTTTTTTCTAACCCAAAGGCTGCCCTTGAGCATGCTAAACAGTTGAAGCGCCGGCGGCGAGAGTCCAGCACTGCTCGAGATGAGGAGGACGATTAGTAGGATGTACTAAAAATTGGCTGCATTGTACCTGTACTCCTTAATTTACGACTGTATTCTGCACTCCATATGGTTGACTTATTAGTGTTTTGGCTGCATTGTAACTGTACTCCTTAATTTACGACTGTATTCTGCACTCTCTGTGGTTGACTTTTTAGTGTCCAGGTTGGACTCATGATGCTTTCCTGGGAGGGGGGACATACAGCGCTGTGAGCGCTGGGATAGATGGGGATAGAACGGCTGGCAAAGTTATTTAGACCTGTTCGGCCACCTCCTACTGGTTGGGAGGCTAGTAGTTCTCTGACGCCCCCCAATGGGCATACCCCACATGCAACTTTCTCATGTCTGTTTTTGTTGGGTATGGGTTCTGTTACCTTGGGATGGCTTTGGCGAGTTGGGGCAGCTGAAGTGGGTGGGGGTGGGGGAGTACGTCTGGGGGTTTGAACCGGCATCACTGTTACGTTGCGAAACTGATGTGGAGTTAATGTGCGTCTTCTTGGACACGTATAATGGGCTAAACTTTGTCTGTATCATTGTTTTAGTGTATGAATGGAATGAGTGGTAAAGTCAAGTTCCTAACCTGGAATGTGCGTGGACTGAATACACCCAAGAAAATACGCTCTGTACTGGCGTATCTGGATAGAATGGATGTGCAAGTGGCTCTTCTTCAAGAGACACACCTCACTAAAGACTCAGCCACAAAGGTGGGTACACGCTGGGCTGGGGTGAGAATTGCATCGTCTTATTTGACTTACGCTCGGGGTGTGATGGTTCTCGTCAAGAAAAGGGTCCCTTTTACTACAATTCGATCTGACACGGACGAGCATGGGCGTGTGGCAATAGTGCATGGGCTGCTGGGTAGCAAGAGTATCCTTTTGGTTAATGTATACGGGCCGAATGTTGACGAGCCGTCATTTTTTGCGGATGTTTGGCGCCGTATTTCTGGGTTTCGTCCAGCCGAGATAATCTGGGGAGGCGACTTCAACGTCTGTCTGGACATCGCCTTGGACAGGGCAAGTAGCAATGTGGCGAGGCTTAAGCAGGCAGCAGAGGCGCTACTGGGGATCCTGGATGCAGGCCAATTGCGCGATGTCTGGCGACTTCATCATCCTAAGGGGCGGGAGGGCACATTTGTCTCCTCTGTTCATGGGACGTGGTCCCGTTTAGATTTCTGGATTGTCTCTGAGGTTGTTTGCACGTGGACGGTGAGTGTCAAGCACTTGGCACGCACACTCTCGGATCATGCTCCGGTGGTCCTTGAATTGCAGGTTCCCACGTGTGAGAGACCACCTTTTGTGTGGCGACTACAACAATCTGCGCTGACTGACATAGTTTCAAACACACAATTGGGGAGGCGATTAAAAAATTTTTTTGCGAGAACGAGGGCTCAGAAGAGGGCGCTGGAGTGTTGTGGGATACAAAAGGGGATGATGGACGGAACGTTTGAGCCAATCAAACACTCACCCCCAGTCAACTGATCTGGGTTTAATCCATCATCATTCTTTAGCTCACTCCACCACCCCAGTTCAGACATGGCCATATGCAAATCAGTCTGACCCTGTGCCTCATGGGAACAGTCCAGCACGAACTGCCAAGCCATGTCTTCCCTGGACCGGAAACAAGCATCCTAGGACCGGTTTCTGGCATTCCAGCCGTCATCAGCCAGGCTTGCTTGAATCCAGTGGCAAAGTGAGCAAGGGACCCACGTCTGGGCATACCCCCGCCAACTTAGGGCGAACAAAGCGATACAAAAGGGGATGATGGACGGAACGTTTGAGCCAATCAAACACTCACCCCCAGTCAACTGATCTGGGTTTAATCCATCATCATTCTTTAGCTCACTCCACCACCCCAGTTCAGACATGGCCATATGCAAATCAGTCTGACCCTGTGCCTCATGGGAACAGTCCAGCACGAACTGCCAAGCCATGTCTTCCCTGTGTTGTGGGAGGCCTTCAAGGTGACTCTCCGGGGGGTTTGCATAGGCATGCAGTCGGGTGTGCTGCGTGATCTCAGACGTCATTTGCACAAATTGGCGGCTGACATCTTCACACTGGAGCGTGACTACGAGAAGACTCCCTCTCCATCCACGTTAGCCGCAATTCGGGATCTGGTCACGGAATACAACGAAACTGCTGACCAGGAGCTGCTACACCGATCCAGGCGCAGCACTGCTCGCCATTATGGGGAGGGGGGTCGCCCGAGCCGTTCTTTGGGCCAAAAGTTGGCGGCGCCGCGCAGACAGGAGTGCATTACGGAAATGTTGGATGACGATGGGGTGGCGCATTATACAACCCCTGAGATCTCAGACATAGTCTTTCAATTCTACACTAAACTCTATGCGGCCAGGGATGCAGCGACGCCTGAGGAAATAGATGCTTATCTCGACGACGTTGCCTTGGGGTGGCTTTCCCAGGCACAACGGGAATATATTACACTTCCATTTGACATTGACGACGTTAAGTCAGCTATAAAGTCCTTACCTACTTGTAAGGCCGCAGGGTTGGATGGGTTTCCGAGTGAATTCTATAAGAGGTACGTGGATGACCTTGCCCCTAGGCTCCTTGCCGTGTATGCGAAGGCATATGAGGGAGGGAGACTTCCGTCGACCCTCAGAGAGGCATTGCTGGTGACTCTGTTAAAACCAGACAAGGCCGCAAATAGGTGCGACTCTTATAGGCCTCTCTCTATTATCAATATAGACGCCAAGATCTTGGCAAAAATGATAGCCACCAGGCTCCAGCCGCTGGTCCCCCTTCTGGTACTACCGGACCAGTCGGGATTTGTGTCTGCCAGATCTACTACGCATAATCTGCGCACTGTGTTCTCTACCCTTCATTACTTTGATTCAGATTTTCAGGCAGTGGCTGTGTTGCTTGACGCAGCGAAAGCTTTTGACTCCCTTCAGTGGGACTATATGTTCACGGTTCTTGCCAGGATGGGCTTTCCTCAGTTCTTTCTTTGGTGGATCAGGGTACTGTATACTGACCCTGTGGCCCGGGTGCGCGTCAATGGATGGGTGTCAACAGCCTTCCCTATAGAGAGAGGCACGCGGCACGGCTGCCCTCTGTCGCCGATGCTGTTTTCGTTGGCATTGGAGCCTCTGGCCTGTAAACTTCGGCAACGGCATGCAGCGGCCGCGCTGCGCTTTCGGCAGAGACCACTTGTGGTCTCGTTGTATGCTGACGACATGCTATTGTATGTTCGGGACCCTGCCACCTTCCTATCAGAGTTGCTCCGTGAATATGTTAGATTTGAGTGGTACTCTGGTCTGGGGATCAACTGGGCAAAGTCGGTGGTGTTCCCTCTGACGGCTGGTACGAAAGAGGTGGCCCTGGACTTCCCACTGACGTGGACCCATGACCCAGTGAAGTATCTGGGTATATGGTTGCATAGGGATCCGGATACAGTGATTTCTGAAAACTATGGCCGGGCGATCGCACATATTACGGAGCGGGCGGAACGATCGGCGCGGCTGCCTCTCTCGCTTGCCGATCTTATAGCAGTTGTAAAAATGGCTATCCTGCATAAGCTGCTTTATTGCTTTGTCAATATTCCTATTAAATTAAATCTTGTACTGTTTAAGACGCTTCAGTCGGCAATCATCGCATTTGTATGGGGGGGGCAAGAAGCCCAGATGTAGTTGAGATGTCCTGGTGCAGCCATTCGATCGCGGCGGGTTTGAGGCCCCAGACCTCCGCCTATATTACCTGTGCGCGCAGGCGCAGTTTGCACATTACTGGCATTATCCGCAGAATTTTCAACCTCATATCGCTGTCGAATTGGATGCTATTCTTCCAATGCCACTGCAGGCTGCCACTTTGTCTGGGGGTTCGGGAGGCCCGCGGACTGAAATCAACCCGGTGCACTGTACTGCCTGGGCCTGGAGGATGCTGGCTAAACGGGCTCAGCTTCCTTACTTATATGCCCCATCACTTCCGTTGGCCTCGCATCCGGACATTTCGGTGGCTCAGGAAGGGCCTGCGTTGAGGGAGTTGGCAGCCGTTGGGATCACCCGGATGGGAGACCTGTATCACAAGGGTCGGTTCCGTTCACTACCGGAGGTACAGGGGGGTAAGAATCGTGGATTCATGCTGAGTATTATCTATGTCCGAGTCCGGCAGGCTGTTAGGGATATTTACCCGGCCTTTCCGGTTGAGCCTACGGCCCTTCGGGCGCTACAGGCGATGCTGGAAGAGCCGAGAGGGAGGGCCTGATTACCAAACTATATAACGCCTCACTGCGTGAGCGGGAGCCACTGGAACACCCCTCCTATCTCCGATGGCAGGTGGCGTTGGGGCCTACCTTTACGCTGGATATATGGAAGGCTTGCTGTGAGCTAACGGGTCGACTCACGGCGAACTGTAGTCTTCGCATAATCCACTTTAAATATCTACACCAGTTTTACTACACTCCCTTACAACTCTGTAGGTTTGGATTGCGCAAGACTGCTTGCTGTGTGCGGTGTGGGCAGGCTGATGCTGATTTTCTGCATGTGGCATGGCTGTGTGCGGGTATATTTGCGTTTTGGTCCAAGGTGGCGAGCGTGCTCACTGATATTGTTTCTGAACCCGTGAATTGTGATCCAAAGACCTGCCTTCTGGGCTCTGTAAAGCGCCTTAAGCCCTGTAATCGTCGCATAGTAGCGGTTTCCACCTTGTTGGCCAAAAGGGCTGTTGCACAATGTTGGGGGGCGAAAACCACTCCAACTGTTAAAAAATGGGTTCGGGATTTACTGTTCTGTAGGAACCAGTTGGAGGCCTATGCGGATGAGCTTCCTGAGACCTCACGCCCCAAAGATTTCTGGGCCCCACTGACTGTGTATCTGTTGACACACACAGACCTAATATAATCTGTGCTTGTACGCTCTTTGTCACTTATGAACTGGCGGATTCAATATGTCAGTCTGATTGGGGATTCTGTTTGTGCAACTCCACTCATGTTAGTCAGAAGTGTACACAACTCTGCACATCTATATTGTATTGTCAGTCGGTATGCCGGGGGGATGGGGGCTGGGGTGGGGTTTTCACTGCTGGATATTGCTCTGTGATTCGTATCTCTTTGTTTGTCACTTGATTGTGGAAAATCAATAAACATAGTTTAAAAAAAAAAAAGCATTGAAAACACTAATATTGTCTTTCTAAAACTCACTGGAAAATACAAAAATATCGATAAGATAAATATTGCCCAAAACAAACAATATTGATGACAAAAATATGGAAAATAAAAATATCAACAACATAATGCAACAATTGAAACACAACTTAAATAAATATCAATACCAAGATATCGAGCATTACCATAATATTGCTAATATATATTATTCAACAAAAACAGCATTAAATAAGTTGTATATAAAAAGAATACATACATCATTAAACACACACAAAAGAAATAACAAGCATCGTCCAAATATGATCAAAACTAAAAAATCAACTCCTAACCAGTCCTAAAGCCAATCAAAATTAATAGAAAACCAGTTGGTAAAGAGAAACATAGGCCTAATTAAAAGTGTACAACTAGAGAACAGCAAAAGGAACCACTTGCTGCACTTGAAGCCACCACACCAGAAGACCATTACTCTGTCAGAGAGAAAGGTCACCAGGATCTGCTTTACCAAAGGAAGGGAGGAAAGCATTTCAGTTGCCAAACGATTAAGTAAATAAAAATAATTAAAAAGAATGATTACTTTGAAACATGATTAAAAATAACGTAAATGTCTAAATATCTTAACTAACTGCATTTTTACATTGTAAATCAACAATACAGATAAAAAGACTAAAAAAATGAATGCCAAACATTAAGTAAAGAAAAAGCCAGTAAATTGACAAAAGAGAACACCAATTGAAAAGCAACAAAAAATGTAAGTATGAAAAATATCAAAAAAGTATACGTTAAAATCTCAAACAATAAATTTGATAAAATCTTTTTGTAAAAAATAAGTTCAGTTTATCAACTTTATTCGACAGTCAGAGACTTACATAAAAACATATAAAATACAAAACAATATTTTACATTATTAGCTAAGAAGCTTATATACATATTATTAACGGTTGAGATATAAACAAAAAAAATTATAAAAGCATTGATTTCTGACAATAAACTGCTGATTTAAGAAAGGATTCTCCCCTTATCACTTAATAACTGCAAAAAACGAAGAGCTACTCTGCCCTTATTAACTTTGTTTTTATTAAGAATAGTATTAAAGATTGTTTTATATTTATATAATGTACGAAATAAGATACAATGCAATAGGTTCTGGTTCAACGCACCATCACACAGACAAATACACAAAGTGGATTGCTTGCATTGCACTAGTAGAAAACAAAGCAAGTGACTGCTTAATAGCCGCTCTAAAGTGAAACAATGGGCTTCCTTTCCCCTTGACCGTGTACAACAGACAAATGTGGCTCTAGACCAACACTTTTTTAGTGGAGCATATAACTTAACAATAGGCTTGCCAAACTCTTCATTTTCAATCAAGAGACACCATCTTTCCAAAAATTCACTTTTAGCAAGCTTTTAATCTTCTGAATAAACTATGGACGAGGTGTCAAAAATGGAAGACTACCCCAACCCTATGAGACTGTGTTGAACATAGGCAAGCCACAGGATTTTGTGCCCATTATCACATGAGAGGCAGTCTGTGATAATGGCATGTTTCAAAGACGCTTTAGAGTTTAGCCAAATTGATAGCCATAGGGAAATTGGACCCCACTTTCACAAAATCTTCTCTGTATGGGAGCCCTACTTCCTTGTGTCATAAAGTGAGAAGTGGAGGGAGGAACAGAGAGTAGGAGTCTGTAAAAACGATTCTGCTCTACCTGTAGGTCAGAACAATTAGCATGGCCCCACACTCCACCATCATACAGAGCTGTATGGAAGCATTGACTCATACATTTCAAGGAGTGGTAGAATCAATGTCCCCCTTACATGTCTAGGCAGGTTAAAAAGTGCATCCACATATTGGCTGAGCTACAACTGCAGTTAATAATATTAGTAACCCAGTTTCCAGATGAATAACAAAACCTAAACAGGGAAAACTACTGACCAGATCTAATCTATTATTATCAATAGCTAGTGTGCACATGCTCATGTAGTTTAAGGCCAAAAGCCTTTATGTGCTATTTAGTAGAATTTGCTTCTAAGTCGAGGTCAGCCATAAACTGTGTAAAAGTATTTACAAGAGAACGCAAAGCCCTTGGTGTGCTCGCCATCAGTACTGCATCGCTGACATATAAAAGAGCTGTTTTAGGAGCATTACTTATCATGGGGACATCAAGACAACCCTTAGAGAGGAGTTCAAATTGTTTATATAAAACAAAAAAGGGGATGTTACGTTGAGAAAAGTGTTAAACTCTAGAGAGGTCAGATTAACTATTTCCACCTCAACCTTAGCAACCTTTGAGAAAGTGTTGGACTAAGTAGGGATTTAATTTACTATTCCAACTACAGCCTTAGCTGAATTGGGGAAAGTGCTGGACTCTGGAGGAGTCAAATTTACTAATTCCACTTCAACCTCAGCAAAGCAGGAGAAAGTGTACGTATCTGAAGGGGTCAGATTTACTATTTCCCGTCCAATTTTAGCAGCTCTGTTATAAATGTTGGACTCTTGAGGAGCCAGATTTTTTGATTCCAACACCACCATAGGCTACATTGGGGAAAATGCTGAAATTCTGTGGGGTCCCATTTACTATTCCCACTCCAACCTAGCAATAGTAGAGAATGTCTTGACATCTGGAGGGGTCAGATTTTTATTCCAACTCAAGATACATTGGGGAAAGTCCTGGATTCTGAAGAGGTCAGATTTACTATTTTCAATCCAACCTTAGCAAAAAATGTGATAACAGTTGCACTAAGAAGGGCCTATATTTACTATTCCCACTTCAGCCGGAGCTGAAATTGGGTTACATGTTGGATACTGGAGGGGTCAAATTTACTATTCCCCCTCCAACCTAAGCAACAATTCGGAAAGTTTTGGACTTAGGAGGGGTTTACTATTCACACTCAAACCTAAGCTTCACTGGGGAAGGTGTTAGACTACGGAGGGGTCATATTTACTATTCATACTCCAATGTTAGCAAAATTTAGAAAAGTGTAGGACACTGGTGAGGTCAGATTTACAATGCCCCCACTCCCACCAACCATAGTAAAATTTGGAAATAATTTTTATTCGGAAGGGATGAGAGTAACTATTCTAGCACCACCATGAATTGCAGTAGGGTAAGTTGTAGACTCTGGAGAGGTCATATTTACTATTCCCAATTCAACATAAGTTACATTTTACAAAATGTTAGACTCTGAGAGGGTCAGATTATATATTCAAGCTCAAACCTAAGCCACAAAGGGGAAAGTGTTGAACTCTGGGAAGCTCATGTTTACTTTTCCTACTCCAATCTAAGCTGCATTAGAGAACATTTCAAACTTTGGAAGGGTCTCATTTACTCTTCCACCTACAACCTCAAATGCAACCAATTAAAATAAATATCAAACAAATGTTTTTAAAAAAGCTCACCAAAAAGTTGTGCTAAAGTGATTAAATAAACATAAAAAATGATTGAAACATTTTTAAATAAAGAAAATTAATGAACTATTAAAAGTATTAAAATATTTTTTAAATATCTTAATCACACTAAATAATTAACATAATTATGTAAAATAATTAAAAAACAATTGTAAATTATTTAAATAAAATTATAAATGAATCCACGTATTACAGTTTTAAAAATAGTAGTCCATAAAAATATACATTTAAAAAGGAAGCAGTGAAAACTATTTTGCTTTATTTTAAAATGTATGATAATATATTATAGTTATTTTAATTATAATAAGTAACAACATTAACCTTATATATTTAACTCAGTTACATAATTAGTTGCCTAATGAATAATTAAAAAAATAGTAAACTATAAAACCTACACAAACAAACACATTAACCCTCCAACAAAATATAATAAAAAAAACAAATATAATATTTAGTGAAATTAATGACATAAACTAAAAATTGCAAAGAATTTCTAGAATATTTTACAGTTTAAACAATATAAAATAAAATTTGAGAATTGCAAGGTTAGTTACTAAACAGTTACTGCACTAATTTACATAATGAATTAACCAACTAACAATTAAAACACAATTTCAAATGAAATAATTTGTAATACACTACCCACCTTACTCCCCTTGAAACCCAATAGCTTGCCTAAAGAAATATACATTAAATAATTATATACCATAAAAATAACATTAAATATAAAAAGGTTAACAAAAACAGAATAATCAATATTAAATACAACTATATTAATGACATTTGAAATTACGATATTTTCTACAAAATAAATAAAATGATATTCTTAACTTAACCCGTTTGCTGCTTCGAACGTTCCGCGCCAGTGCGGAACATTCTATTAAACGGGCGGGGCCGCGTCGGCCAACGGACGTGCGCAGCACTACCGTGGTAGTGCTCGCGACGGCCGTTGGCCGACAGCAGCAGCAAACGGGTTAAATATTATGTCCCACAATAATCTTAACATCACAATATTTTTCCGGTGATAGAACTGACCAACTATATTATTGAGTCGAATAAGGTGGAACACTGTGGAAGTACAAGGGATTGAAACTCTTCTCCCAACCCACCCCATATCAACTGTAAGTTCCGCATATGTAAGTGAACATGTGGAGCTGCACTTGCCAGATCATACTACTGTATTGTTAAGTTATAGCCATGTTTAGACTGTACTGATATATGAGATCACTTATTAGATGTGCATGCATCTTTCTATACATAATAGTTGACAGGACAGGTGAACTCTCGGAGGAACTTCAACAGCAGAGCTACTTCGATAGCATATTAGCCTGCACTGGGCTTAACATCAGTAATAATCTTCTTGAATTTCTTGACTACTCACCTTGCAGAGCCCCACCTCGATTTAATGATGATTGTAACATCATCTCAGCATTTCATCACGGTGATACTGAAGTAATGTAAGAATGACTTACAGAGCACATTGATATATAAAAAGGTGTTATGGCACTGATGATTGGTATGGACATACTTGTGTCAACATGGTACCCACAATACATAGTCCTCTTTGCTACTCATACCTGCATGATCTCCTTCTATCACACTCTGAGCTCAAAAACATCATGCACCTTGGAACCAAATCCCTAAATAAATATTTAATGGCAAATATACTATGTATATGATGCTGATCTAAATAGTCATATGAGACGATATTTTGTCTTGTGAAACAGTGTCTGACGTATGATTGCTGAATCTTGGTATACAAAAGCAGTACCTGAGCATGTGATACTATAATCTTAGCTTTTACGGGTGTGCTGGTGCAAATGTGTTTGTTCAGGCAAATGATCGCAGAGTCTGGGCATGTGACACTGAATAAAAGGGCATCCGAGGCCAGTGAGGGTGTTGCTCCTAGCCAATTGTTGCTGTATCCTTGTCATATCATGGCAGCAATATTTTCATATTGGGCAGCCCCATTTTTAATATGTGGCTGGTAGTAGCGGTTAACATTATGGACCATGGGAGAAGATGCCCCACTGATTTTTGTTACGGCCACTCACTGTCAGTAAATAAGCTGATGGCATAAACTGTATTTAATTTGTTGGCTTTGTTACTGGTTTGCATGCACATTGCCCAGGTGTATATGGAGGATGCATTAAACTATTGGCTTTGGTGGATGGATCAGTGTGGAAAAGGGCACTGAAAGATTTGCCTGAGGTGAATGTCCTTACACTCAACATTGGCAAAGCCTTTTCTTGGTTCCCAACCAGTTTGAGTTCCCGGAGAGACAAAGACTTTCACTCACTTGAACCTGTCTCTGCTGTTCTTTCTTCCATCTCCATGCAGCCCAGTTGTCAGCACAGCTCCCTTTTGGCTCTGATTCTTGCACTAGGCTTGATTAGAGGCCAGAAAGGCAGAGAATAGTAGATCTTCTCTCTGTTTTTTAATTCTGTATGACCCTGTCCCCTGTCTCGTGTACAAATGATGGGA
Organism: Calotriton arnoldi; assembly: GCA_963921515.1. Taxonomy (NCBI): domain Eukaryota; kingdom Metazoa; phylum Chordata; class Amphibia; order Caudata; family Salamandridae; genus Calotriton; species Calotriton arnoldi. The sequence goes on along the minus strand of CAWUFW010002426.1, from coordinate 2,055,831 downwards.
CTGGGTCATGAGCTTTTTATGTGACCAGTGAGGGTAGGGTATTATGTTGCAGGTGCTCTGGCAAGAAGAGCCACTTTTTTTAGTGCTAGTGTGTGTGTGTGATAATGTGAGTAAGTATGTAGTTTGTGGATCGCTAGTGTATAGTGGTATTGACTGGTTATGGAGGAATATTGGTGGCACATCATGGCATTGAATTATCAATACTTGGGGTAAAGCATGAGATTAGTTGGCAATGTGGGGGTACCTAGAATGCATCACAACATTGTCTACTATGTAGCGGATACCTATGACAGACACATCTTGGGATTTATTGGCCTATGGGGTATACCAGGAAGCCATTATGACATTGACTGGCAACTGAGAGATAGCTGTGGTGCACTATGGCAAAGTTCAGCTTATTGGTAATACCCAGAGTACATCATGGCGTATGTTAGAAATATCTGAGATACCTTGGAGTAAGCATGGCATTGACAGACATTTTGGGGTAACTGCTCACATAGTGGCATTGAGTGCCATATTTCTGAGAACATTGTAATATTGACTGCCTCTCTTTGTCAAATATCTTATTCATTGTGTGACAAGTGCGGCAGCAACAAATGATGGCCGGAATACTAAAATAATCACAAATTCACCCCCAGTCAAGAGATCTGAGTAAAATCCATTGTTCTTTTGCTCACTACGCCGGCCCAGTATGGACCCAGCCATATGCAAATCAGTCTGGACCCTGCTCCTCATGGGAACAGTCCAGCCCGAACTGCCAAGCTGGGGCCTCCGTGGACTGGAAACAAGCATCCTGGGGCCGGTTTTGGGGTATTACCCCTCATCAGCCAGGCTATCTTGAATCCAGTGGCACAGCCGGCAAAGGGACCCACGTCTCGGCATACCCATCTCACTTAAAGTGAAAAGTGCAGCAGCAACAAATGATGGAGAGAATGCTGAATGTATCAAACATTCACCCCCAGTCAAGAAAGAGAGAGATCTGGGTTAAATCCATCATTCTTTTGCTCACTACGCCACACCAGTTTGGACCCAGCCATATGCAAATCAGTCTTGATCCTGCTCCTCGTGGGAACAGTCCAGCCCGAACTGCCAAGCTGGGTCCTCCCTGGACCAGAAACAAGCATCCTGGGACCAGTTTCGGGGTATTACTAATTTGCTAATTTGTTTCCATATAAAATGAATTAAAAGAATCTTACAATTCTTCTTGTTTCCCCCAATGCCTCAATAGTTAATACCTAAGATCATAGCTACTGAAATATTGTCCACCTTGGGCCACTGAAATACGTGTCCATTTGACAGCCTTTTCCCTTAGATGTCTACGTCTGGTGCCTTAAATTATTCACTACCTTGCTCCACATCCAGCTGCAATTCATTGCTACAAAATTCAGTTATACTGACATGTAACTTCAGTAATCTAACCAGCATCTTGTGACTGGTTTCACTTTCAGGAAAGTTTGGTATGGTTGTAATCCATTTTGAGTCTGTGCCTTGGTTTAACCAACCGCACAACTACACAATGATGAAAGCTAAAGGAACATCTCTAATTCCAAAAATGCTGTAAGACCTTGATGTTTAAATTTGATTCTCCAGCATCACTTACCCACTGGCCAAATTGTCCAAATTGATCCCACATTTTAAAGCACCAGACAAGTACCAAGAGATCCAACAAGGTATATCTTAGATCTACATATTCCTTATCATAACAAGAGGAAATAGTATAATGGCATTAGAAATGTTATGTCAATACTGTAGTAATGAAGCGAAATGAAGTCTGATTGGCAATCAACTTAATGATAGTACCCCCAAACTCTAGTCCCATATGCAGGGCCGTTGAATTGATGTTTTTATTTTTAGGCCCTCCTTATGAATCAGACAGTAAATAGGGTGGATTTTCCCTTCCCCTGGAGTTTGAGGGGGTACATGTACTCCCAGGGGTGGGGAAGATCCAGACCATTACGAGTTGAACCCTGAGACTCCACCAAGAAAAGAGGAATTTTTTTGACGGATATAGGTAATTCCAGGTCCAATTTCCCCAGTAATCCCTCATTTTGAGCCAGACTCTCACCTGGAGATTTCGGCTACTTTTAGCTGCTGAATTCTTTGCGTGAAAGTCAGTGTTTCTGTAGATCTCATAATTCTGATGGGGCTGGTAACTGCTGCTGGCCCAATTTGAATTAAGTGGCCACTCATAATGAGAGTTATAGTGTGGACAAGTCCACTGATTGAAGTTTTGTAGAAATATATAACTGATCAATTAATGGCCCTGGCTGTCAGCTGGAATTTGTGCACCTCGAAGTCATTCCTCTCTTAGCGATGAGTTGGCAATACCCACGAATGTGCACTGTTGCTCCTGGGATATCTGACCTACTGAAATGGGCGGCAGCAGAAGTTGAAACATACATGTTGGAGCACTAACTGACTGTCACAAAATGGGATAGTTTGTTATTGCATGTTGTTCCAAAATCAGTTGATAGACCGCCTTAATCCAATTAGCAGCAACATTACAATTGGGTATTGACATGTTGGCCATCTCTGAGCCTGTGATCACAAAATGTGTTTTATATATAGACTGGCTATAACTAATAATACTGTCCACATCATAGAACTGAGTTGTCCACCTTAAGTTATCAGCTGCACCATTGAATACGCCGTTAACATGGATCAGTTGTGGAAACATGTAAGTCCTATTTTGATGACTCACCTGGTTTTCTTCGCTTATGGAGACAACTTCCTTCTGCCTTTCATTTGATTTTTTTGCCTAACGTTGCAGTTTGAAGGTTCTTCTGTAATTGCTAAGATAGTGTGTTGCTTTGCAGCATGGTAAACACTCACTGTTTTACTTGAAAATCAAAAACATGTCTATATGTACTCAAAATGTGTGTTTTCTCTTACCACAGGTTGTGGGCGCTTTATTGTTCTTTCGTCTGTGGTTGCAGCCTTAAGTGGACTTCTAGCAGGATATGAACTAGGGATCATCTCTGGAGCATTACTCCAGCTCCATGGTTTATTAACACTTACTTGCCAGGAGCAAGAACTTGTGGTGAGTTCTCTACTGATTGGTGCACTCCTAGCATCGTATGCTGGAGGATTCCTAATAGATCACTATGGAAGGAGAATTACCATCATAATGACTGCATGTTTGCTTGTGCTGGCAAATCTGTTCTTGATAAGTATTGCTTCTTATGGAGTTCTCATAGTAGGACGGATTGTCATAGGAGTCTCTATATCACTTTCTTCAATTGCGACATGCGTTTATCTGGCGGAAATTGCCCCGCAGCAAAATAGAGGCCTTTTGGTATCATTAAACGAACTAATGATTGTGGTGGGGATTCTTCTTGCCTATGTTTCGAACTACATTTTTTCAACTATTTCCCATGGATGGCAGTACATGTTTGGTTTAATAATCCCGGTGGCAGCAGTACAAGCTCTTGCTGTGTATTTCCTTCCCCCAAGCCCTAGATTTCTGATCAGGAAAGGCCATGATGAAGATGCCAGCAAAGTCCTCAAGAAACTACGGGCAACCTCGAATACTTCTGAGGAGCTCACTTCTATTAAGTCTTCCATAAAAGCTGAACACCAATACACAATTTTTGACTTATTTCGCTCCAACGACAACATGAGGTCTAGAATGTTGATAGGCCTCACATTAGTATTTTTTGTGCAAATTACAGGACAACCAAATATCTTATTTTATGCCTCAACTGTCTTGAAATCAGTTGGTTTTCAGAGCAATGAAGCAGCCAGCCTGGCGTCCACTGGAGTTGGAATTGTTAAAGTTGTGAGTACAGTGCCAGCAACACTTCTTGTGGACAAAGTTGGAAGCAGGACCTTTCTGTGCATTGGGTCTGCTATCATGGCAGTATCTTTGGCCACGTTGAGCTTGGTGAGCCTTAACATAGAAGTCAATTTTGGTGAGATTTGTAAAAACTATACCGATCTTAATCAGTCTTTAGAAATTAAACATTTTCCTGGCCCAGGAAATGTAGCTGCTATTAACATGACTCTCAAACAGGAATTTTCTGGGTCATCTTTAGCCACACCGAGAGACCCATTGATTTCAAATCAAAATCTATGGAATTCGACAACTGCACCCCAGAACTGGTTCTCTGAATTTAGCAAGACTGAACGTTTTGCACCAGATGAGACAAGCAGCAAGAGTTCCATTCTGAAATGGCTTTGTCTCTCCAGCCTTCTTGTGTTTGTAGCTGCCTTCTCCATCAGCCTTGGACCTAGTAAGTATTTCTTTTATTTTTATTATAAAGTATTAACAGTCTATTATTTGACTTAAGTGGAAGCCTGGACTTGCACCCCAAAGAAGAAAAATAAATTGTAATTAGCGTGTATTTCATGGTAAATAGCAAACATTCATCTGTTGATTAAATGGCATGTTAGCTTTCATAACAACTACCAGTTTGTCTTGAAAATTTTAAAAAGTTGGTCTAAATTACAGTATACTGACAACTGAAAAATGCACTGTTAAACAAAAAAGTGGCAGCAGGCCCAATCTGTATTCACATGAAGACTCTCCTATATCTTTCTAGGTGACAGAAGTGGGAACTGAAATCCGTTGTGCACTGTTTGGATGTCACTGCATATGAAACATATGTTCACTTCTATCTTCTTCATAAATCTAAGGAGTTGCTTGTACACTTAGCCTTGACTTAGACACCTATGCACCCCAAGAATTTTAAGACCTAATGGCAATTGATGAGAAATTACCACCTACAGTGCAAAATACTTGTGACTTGGCTGTTGTAGTTTACAAGTCTGCTTCGTTCAGCTCCACTGAATTGAGAGCAAGGAGGGGCATTAGTTGCCAAAGTATCATAGTAGGATATAGCCTCTACAGTGTTTGCAGCCACAAATCCTAATTTTCAAAGGAGAGCAGTTTTTGATTTTAGTCTCACTTTATGACATCTTTTAGCTGTCTGTCGGCTAAGACTTATTTTGTACTATACTAATACTTAGAGTATGCTGGGCTGTGGTTCAGCCCATTGCTTACCATTGGTTGATCTTGTCAATTGGATATGTTTTCTTCTTATTCAATGGCTGTTCCTTCCTCTTCTTGTGTTTGCCCCTCCCCTGGAGTATGGCTTCTTCTTTGGTATCCTAGTTTATTGGATGACATTAATCCTTCCACAGCTTCAAATCAGGGAGATATATATTTCTTTTTCTTTAAGCACTCCATGAAAATGTTTTTAGGTCTCGCGCCTAGCGTTGCAGTGCGCAGCCCTGCTCGCACAGCGCAAGACCTCTTGTATGGGCTTTTGAAAGCTAACCACACGCTGGTGCGTGTGGTTAGCTTTGTGAAGCCTGGCATTGGCTGTAGCATGCGTTTTTTTTTAAAAAACGGCACGCAATTGGTCAAAGGCGGGCGCATGTCCCGCCTTTGATCCGCCCATTCCCGTCTGTGTCTAGGACGCGCATCAGCGAGCGGCACAGACGACAGGCTCCATCGCCCCTCCCGCTCCTCTGTGGTGCGCGCGCACCACTGGTTTATGTATACTTTGGTTCCATGTGTTTATTTTTGGATACTTTCACTCTACAAATATCGGACGTGTATCTTAATCAAGAATGCAGCATTGTTATTTTTTAACTGAGCGGTGATGCTACAGCCCTCCAGAATTTTGTAGGGCATGTTGAAATGCCATAACTATTAACTAGCACTTGCTGTAGTGAACCAGCACGCTTGAATTTCACATATATGTGAGGCAGTCTGGAATGTGTTACTGAGGGGCAGGGTATACAGTAATGCATATTTGGTCAGAGGAGAGACGTTACGTAGGGCTCCATTTGGTAATGCTAGGCAGAGGACAGGCACAAAACTTCACAGTGAAGATCTTCAGCCGCATCTCGAGCGTACCCCGCTCTTACCTGCACAGCGCACATGGCAGACTGAAATTCTGGCTCCCGTTGTAGCCCCACCACGTGCACGTTCAATGGCTCGGTGAAAGGGGCTACACGAGGGCATACTCGCGCGCAGTACATAGTGTACCAGGGTCCGATTGCTTGTCTACAGCGAGTCTGCCAGGGTCGCGCGTCAACAAACTCGAGGATTCACCATAGCAACACCCGACGCCATGCCCCGTGCTCCGAGAATACGTCACCACAGTGCTCCAATCGGGTTATGTGTATAGTAAGTTCTAACAACGACAAATAATGCTCTAGCTGGTAGCCGTCCTCAGAGTAATACTATGAGCGAATGGACGAATCAAAATTAAAGGGGAGGAATTTTGGACAGAGCCAAAGACAAGAGAACATCAATGCAAATATTACATCTGGAAGTAAAAGTGACTCGAAACGTAACCGTAGTCGGGGCATATCATCAAGGCCCGGCGATAAATATCGCAAAGCGCGCTTAGCGCTTGCATATTTATCGCCGGCTAACTCTGGAATTTATCGCCCGGTTAGCGCGTTATCAACAACGCGCATCGCCGAGGCGCTACAAATTCCAGAGTTAGCTGCCAAATGTGCGATTATCGCTGGAAATCCAGCGATAATCGCACAACGATTGGCGATACGTTGTTGATAGGGCAGGGCAGACTTAGCCATTATATCCACCTTCCATTGGATATAATGGCTAAGTCAGCCTGAAAGCAGGCGTAAGGAAAGTAGCGATAACCACGGTTAGCGCTACTTTTCTTATCGCTCTGCAGGTTAGCGTTCACATTGTTGATAGGAGAAATGTCGATTAGCGACATTTCTCACGTTGTTTTGGGGAGGAACGCCCACTTTGCATCTCATTAGAGATGCAAAGCTGGGCGTTAAGGAAAGGGGCGCTACGGCAAGGATTCACGCGATAGCGTGACCTTGTTAATAGTGCGATAAAATTATCGCCGCTTTTGGTCTGAAAACGGACGCTAAAGCGGCGATAATTTTATCTCGGGGCCTTGATGATATGCCCCGTCGTGTCTTTAACTTTTGTGCAGGGCTCTCTGAAATCTATTACTGATTGGGTATACTGCACTCAGCGGTTGAAATGGAAATCTAGAACAGCAGGCACGCACCATAAGAGTGCCTGCTTCCTGTTGAAAAGTGCAAGTATTCTCCTGTTAAGAGTACTGAGCCCCTGCAGAAAAGTGCAGGTACTTTACAGTATTATTACCAAGATGGCCGCCACTTTCGACATACAGGACACTTTTTTTGTTAGCACCGGTCAGGGTTGGCAGTCTCTTTTTTATTTCCTCAGCTCCCGTTAACCGTCATCTCTCTTTAGTTTCCACGACTTTAGTTGTGTTATTGTGTGTTTTTTCCTCCACATGATTCTAAGTGGTCTTCTGCTGTATGACTCTCGAGTCTTTTCTGTTTTTGCGTTTTTTTCTGTTCTGACTCCCAAGGTCTTACACTAGGGAGTAGTCAAAGGAAGGATATGTGACTGTTTAACTTCTGCCAGCAGGGAGTGATAGAAGGTGGGTGCACTTCGTTCCAGATTTACTTTTATATAGAACCAATAATTATTTGTATTTACACGAGCAGGGGGCTGGGCTTATCCATTTACCTTGACATCGTGTCATGCATAATTATGAAATTGGAGTACAACTTTTTCCTGTCCTGGCATTCATTGCAAATCGTTTTTGGGGTTGTAGTTGTGCAAAGGTAGGTAGTGTAACAAGACCACAGGATCTGTATAATGGTTGCCGTGCTTACTAAATTAATAAATATAGTCATTTTTTGCAGCGAGATCAACAGAAATTAACAATATATATTCCACAGCTGTGTAACTGCTCAGACCTTGTCTTTTACGTTGCATTATCCTTACTACATTTTAAATCACAAAGCGATTTTAGAAGGCAAATGGAAGATTTTCAATTTTGTATCGCATTTTAATTTTCTCCAAATGATTGTGAACAGTTCTTCCACAGTGTGCAGTTTGAAGACATTTGATTTTCCCTCCTTTACTTCTCTAATTCTCACGCTCGACTCCGTTTCTTTTGCATCCTTGTACATGAAAAATGATAGGAACTGCATTAAAAAAAAAATATATATATATATATATTCACTGAAAAAACCATAGGTTTCAGGGGCGTTATAGTTAGTTGGACATTTCACTCGTACAAAACCACAGAAATTCCCCCGTTATAGTTAGTTCAGCTAACTATAACTCGCGCGCCCGCAATGCACTGCTGATGACGTCACATATTACATCACTCATGACATGGTCAGTGACATCACTCATGACATCACTGATGACATCTCAAATGACATCACTGTTGACATCATCCAGTGAATGTGTGTTTTTCTGAAAATTAAATATGTTTTATATATGTATATCTCAAGGTCGATGGAAGAATAAATGGGTATATAAGTGTCTAAATGGATGATTTGTTTGTGTAAAATTGATTGTATAACTGACTGATTAAGTGTATCTTAGTGAATACATGGGTTAGTGAGTAATGTTTAAATATGAAAATATCTGTATCAGTCTCTCACTTTGTGTATAAGTGGCTGCATGGGTTGGTGAGTAGCTACATGAGTGTCTATATGGGTTATTAGTTGGTTTTTTGAGTATCAGTATGAGTGTCTGAGTGTCTGTATGGTTCGGTGGGGGTATTACTTAGTGCATAGATGCATGAATGAGTGACTCACTGTTTGTATGTGTTGAAGACAGCATGTGTGCAGGACTGTATAGGTGGATGAGTGTGTGTATGGGTGTGTTAGTGAGTGAATGACTGTCTCAATAGTGTCTTTATGAGTAACTACATATGTTTTAAACTAGTATATGTGAGTATTGGTGTATATAAGTGAGTATATGTGAGAGTGAGAGATTGGAAGAGTTCCTGTACAAATAAGTAGGTGTTTCTATAAGTGATTGTTTAAGAGAGTAAGTATGTGTAAGTTTCTGTAGAAGTAAGTGTGGTAGTGTGTGTATAACTGTATATGCAAGTAAATGGATGTTTGATACTTTGTTTGCATGTGTGACTATGTGTGTGAGTAACTCTAAGGATGAATGGCGGTGTGTAACAGGATGTATAGGTGTATGAGTACATATGATGAGTGAGTACATGTATGAGTGACTGTATAGGGACTGTTGGTGAATGAGTGGATGTGTGTGTAGATCTTGGAATTACTGAATAGGTGTGTTGTAACTGGTATTGGTATGTCCATTGTTTTGAAAATGTCAGTTTGTATTTTTGAGTGTGTGTATCAAAGGTTATATTAGGGTGAGAGGAGGTCTGCCACTCTATCACAAGGATGAAGTCATCAGTGATGTCATCAGTGATGTCATTTGAGATGACATCATTGATGTCATGAGTGATGTCACTGACCATGTCATGAGTGATGTAATATGTATAATATCAACAAGAGAGAGAGGGAGAGGGTCACTCTTATTCTCCCTAACGTATGAATTCAATAACAACAAAAGAGTGAGTAGAAAAGGGACGATGGGGAACGTAGCACGAGGAAAAACCTCTTATTTAAAAGAACCCTCACTCACCAACCTAGTTGGTGACATGCTTCATCATTGGGTTCCCACCAGAGAGGCCGAGTGCCTCCCTGGTGTGCTACGACGCCTGAATTACAGCGGAGCGGGTATTTTGTTGGGGTAGTGTCAGTGCAACAGTGAAGGTATTGCAAGTTAAAAGATATCTGGTTTAATCCCAAAACAATTTTATTGGTGGAAAACCAGGTAACATTAAAAACAAGTGAAATGGACACTAGGGGGCCGATTCCGATCTCGGTCGGAGGCGCACCCAATACCATTCGGTCGGGAAAAAAGCCATGCGAAAGCCTGTTTCCCGACCGAACCGTACGCGAGTCCGGCCGAGCGAGTACGATGCGACTCGCCGACCGACTCGTCCGGGCGTCCCGACAACTCCGACCGACTCGCTCGGACTCGAACCGCTCCGACCGACTCGGTCGGACCCGAGTCGCACCGCGCAATGGAGACGTTTCCCGGCCGGGTAAGTACGATGCGCGCCGCGAGCAGTCCGACCGAGCCGCGCACTCCGGCTCGTAAGAGCTGTCGGAGCCGTACTTTGGGGGTCCGTGTCGGACCCCCTGTACGCGTAGCCGCGCGAGGCGCACACAGGGGGACCCAAGGGTCCCCCTACCTGTGCGTGTACGCCGCGAAGCGCTCGCGGCGTACCCGCTGTAGGGGGCGCCCTTGTCCGCCTCGCACCCATTGAGGCAATGGGAGCCCGCGTACGCGTTGTACGACCGGCTCCCATTGAGTTCAATGGAGTCCGACCGACTCGTGTCCGATAACATACGGCCGCATCGTACTCGTTCGGTCGGACTGCACGGGTCCGATTCGGTCGGAAATCTCTCCGGGTCCGGCTCGGTCGGAGAAATTTCCGGCCCGAATCGGAATCGACCCCTAGGTGCCTAGCTGAATTGACCAGGCGCATCCAAATTGATTTAGAAGTGATCAATGGTCAACATGTTTCTGCTTATAATGTGTAATTTACAAAGCTTTCATCAGGACCAGGCCTCCACGGCGGTGTACACTCGCTAAGGTGTACCCTAACCAGTGGAGGTATATGGATGGTAAAACTCACGGTTTTACCATAGGGCCTTCTGGGATTCCAAAAGCCAAAGAACTGTGAAGAAACTACTAGCTTCACGTCATGGGTCCGGGAGGGGGTTAGAGATGCTGGTGGAATTTCCAAAACAGCACTCTCCCGCACACAACCTATCGGTGCCAAACCTCGGACCCGAATTGATGTAATATGTGACATCATCAGCAGTGCATTGCGGGCGCGCGAGTTATAGTTAGCTGAACTAACTATAACGGGGGAATTTCTGTGGTTTTGTACGAGTGAAATGTCCAACTAACTATAACGCCCCTGAAACCTATGGTTTTTTCAGTGAATTTCTAAGGTTTTTTAAATGCTAATTTCTAACTATAACGTGCCTGAAACCTATGGTTTTTTCAGTGAATTTCTAAGGTTTTTTAAATGCTAATTTCTAACTATAACGTGCCTGAAACCTATGGTTTTTTCAGTGAATATATATATATTTATTATACTATGTATACATGTGAAAATGTCTCGGTACGCCTGTTTGCCTCGGTGGCACGGAAAAAATGGGTGGAACTGACGTCAGCACGCCGACGAGGTCCTCTTATGGCTCCGATGTTGTCATACGGTGTCGCGAGCGGAGCTGTGCTATTATGACGTCCTCGTTGACGTGGGAGAGCTAGGAAAGAATTTCCGTGGAATGCTGGTGCAGGGGATATTCACCTAAGTGTTCAGGCTAGTCCTTTGGGAGCAACTGTTTATGTTGCCACTCCAGAAACCAAAACCAGTGATCAGAGGGCAGAGGCCCTGCAGATGGCACATGAGGTGGGGTGCCCAGTCGTGTGCACCGGCGGGGCAGCGAAGTGACAAGGACCACAACCCACAAAAAAGGTAACGAGGGCACTGAATAACACAGGATCTTCTCTTTGTATCTGGCAGGAACAACGAAGTTAAAATGCCCTAGTACCAAAATGTAGAATTAGTGCTACAACGGTCTTCAAGAGGACCTGCAATGCCGCTTCTGCCTCCCGTACCCTGGAGGCGGCACATGGGTCACGCGGTACGGTCATACTGCAGTGGGATGCACACTCGTTGACCTCTCATGGCACTGCTCCACACTTCAGGGAGGACGCTTTCCATTAGCTATGTTTTCTGATGACGTTTCGCGCCGGCCCCGTCCAACAACAGAACTCCTTTAGATCCAAACAGACTCTTTCACTCTCTCACCGGAAGTGAAACCAGGCCACGCGGACACTTTAACAATACAACAGCCGGGAATGCACTTTTCGGTAAAAAAACCACATTCCTTCCTCCTAATTAATCAAATAAACATCTCACTGAAGAACAGGGGCCAGCTTCGATCGGTAAGCAGCCGTTACAACGACTTTTTACTTCGCGATACCATTACAACGCTTGCATTACCACGCATGCGTTGTACATCGCGAAGTCATTACTACGCATTTTTAGAGCGCATGGTCATTTACCACGCATGCCTTTACAACGAATTTTGTTGTAAAGGTATGTATGATAAATGACCATGCGTTCTAAAAAACATGTAGATGATCCACGTCGTTGTAAGGAAACAGAGGCTGTTCCGTTTCCTCACAACGACGTGCACCGCCCTCAGAGACGACGTGAAGCAGGAACCACGAGGAGTGAGAGGTAAGGGGGATTGGGCATGGGGTGGGGGTTTCTTTTCTAGGGTTTAGGGTAGTGCAGTGGTGTTTGGGTGGTGTAGGGGGTCGTGCTGGGGGTAGTGTTTTAGGGTTTAGGGTAGTGCAGTGGTGTTTGGGTAGAGTAGGGGGTCATGCTGGGGGTAGTGTTTTAGGGTTTAGGGTGGTGCAGTAGTGTAGGGGGTCGTGCTGGGGGTAGTGTTTTAGGGTAGTGCAGTGGTGTACGGGTAGTGTAGGGGGTCGTGCTGGGGTAGTGTTTTAGGGTTTAGGGTAGTGCAGTGGTGTTTGAGTAGTGTAGGGGTCATGCTGGTGGTAGTGTTTTAGGGTTTAGGGTAGTGCAGTGGTGTTTGTGTAGTGTAGGGGGTCATGCTGGGGGTAGTGTTTTATGGTTTAGGGTAGTGCAGTGGTGTTTGGGTAGTGTAGGGAGTCGTGCTGGGGGTAGTGTTTTAGGGTTTAGGGTAGTGCAGTGGTGTTTGGGTAGTGTAGGGAGTCGTGCTGGGGGTAGTGTTTTAGGGTTTAGGGTAGTGCAGTGGTGTTTGTGTAGTGTAGGGGGTTGTGCTGGGGTAGTGTTTTAGGGTTTATGTTAGTGCAGTGGTGTTTGGGTAGTGTAGGGGTAGTGCTGGGGTAGTGTTTTAGGGTTTAGGGTAGTGCAGTGGTGTTTGTGTAGTGTAGGGGTTAGTGCTGGGGGTAGTGTTTTAGGGTTTAGGGTAGTGCAGTGGTGTTTGGGTAGTGTAGGGTTCATGCTGGGGGTAATGTTTTAGGGTTTAGGGTATGGCAGTGGTGTTTGGATAGTGTAGGGGTCGTGCTGGGGGTAGATTTAGGGTTTAGGGTAGTGCAGTGGTGTTTGTGTTGTGAGGGGGTTGTGCTGGGGGTAGTGTTTTAGGGTTTAGAGTAGTGCAGTGGTGTTTGTATAGTGTAGGGGGTTTAGGGTAGTGCAGTGGTGTTTGTGTAGTGTAGGGGGTCATGCTGGGGGTAGTGTTTTAGGGTTTAGGGTAGTGCAGTGGTGTTTGTGTACTGTAGGGGGTAGTGTTTTAGGGTTTAGGGTAGTGCAGTGGTGTTTGTGTAGTGTAGGGGGTCATGCTGTGGGTAGTGTTTTAGGGTTTAGGGTAGTGCAGTCGTGTTTGTGTAGTGTAGGGGGTCGTGTTTTAGGGTATAGGGTAGTGCAGTGGTATTTGGGTAGTGTAGGGGGTCATGCTGGGGTTAGTGTTTTAGGGTTTAGGGTAGTGCAGTGGTGTTTGGGTAGTGTAGGGGGTCGTGCTGGGGGTAGTGTTTTAGGGGTTAGGGTAGTTCAGTGGTGTTTGTGTAGTGTGGGAGGTCATGCTGGGGTAGATTTAGGGTTTAGTGTAGTGCAGTGGTGTTTGGGTAGTGTAGGGAGTCATGCTGGGGGTAGTGTTTTAGGGTTTAGGGTACTCCAGTGGTGTTTGTGTAGTGTAGGGAGTCGTGCTGGGGGTAGTGTTTTAGGGTTTAGGGTAGTGCAGTGGTGTTTGTGTAGTGTAGGGGGTCATGCTGGGGGTAGTGTTTTAGGGTTTAGGGTAGTGCAGTGGTGTTTGGGTAGTATAGGGGTAGAGCTGGGGTAGTGTTTTGGGTTTACGGTAGTGCAGTGGGGTTTGTGTAGTGTAGGGGGTCATGCTGGGGCTAGTGTTTTAGGGTTTAGGGTAGTGCAGTGGTGTTTGTGTAGTGTAGGGGGTAGTGTTTTAGGGTTTAGGGTAGTGCAGTGGTATTGGTGTACTGTAGGGGGTCGTGCTGGGTTCTAGTGTTTTAGTGTTTAGGGTAGTGCAGTGGTGTTTGTGTAGTGTAGGGGGTCGTGTTTTAGGGTAGTGCAGTGGTGTTTGAGTAGTGTAGGGGGTCATGCTGGTGGTAGTGTTTTAGTGTTTAGGGTAGTGCAGTGGTGTTTGTGTAGTGTAGGGGGTCATGCTGGAGGTAGTGTTTTATGGTTTAGGGTAGTGCAGTGGTGTTTGGGTAGTGTAGGGGGTCGTGCTGGGGGTAGATTTAGGGTTTAGGGTAGTGCAGTGATGTTTGGGTAGTGTAGGAAGTCATGCTGGGGGTAGTGTTTTAGGGTTTAGGGTAGTGCAGTGGTGTTTGTGTAGTGTAGGGGGTTGTGCTGGGGGTAGTGTTTTAGGGTTTATGTTAGTGCAGTGGTGTTTGGGTAGTGTAGGGGTAGTGCTGGGGTAGTGTTTTAGGGTTTAGGGTAGTGCAGTGGTGTTTGGGTAGTGTAGGGGTTCATGCTGGGGGTAGTGTTTTATGGTTTAGGGTAGTGCAGTGGTGTTTGGGTAGTGTAGGGGGTCGTGCTGGGGGTAGTGTTTTAGGTTTTATGTTAGTCCAGTGGTGTTTGTGTAGTGTAGGGTGTCGTGCTGAAGGTAGTGTTTTAGGGTTTAAGGTAGTGCAGTGGTGCTTGTGTAGTGTAGGGGGTTGTGCTGGGAATGTTGTTCATTTCTATGGCAAAATGAACCCCCTCATTTTGTTCCTTTTTAAATTGTTTTAAGTGTTACCAGTTTATTCCAATCAAGATGGCTTCAGGTGTGCCATAATTTTGTCATAAGTAAGACTGTTAGCTCTCTAGTTGTTCTTTAGAACACTCTGGGAAGCTGCAGTAGAACACAAAGGCATCAACTGACAGGCTGCTCCTGTTGAAATATAACAGGAAGATATTTGAGATCACACTTGAAACATGTCCTAATTTTTCTTTCTACAGCACTAACCATAATTTCTATGACAAAATGAACCCCATCATTTTGTTCCTTTTTAAATTAAATGTTTTAAGTGTTACCAGTTTATTCCAATCAAGATGGCTTCAGGTGTGCCATAATTTTGTCATAAGTAAGGCTGTTAGCACTCTAGTTGTTCTTTAGAACACTCTGGGAAGCTGCAGTAGAACACAAAGGAATCAACTGACAGTCTCTGCCCTTGTTGGATGTACATGTTTTACTGAGAATGTCAGACTTCATTCTCACATGACTGAGAAAGATAATGTGAATTTACAGAAAATATGCTCTCATTTTAGCTTCTGGAGCACCTTCCAAAACTGTATGGGACAAGCATGTGAAAATAGTTTTCTCTCAAACATGATTCATGATATCCCAGCAGAAGGTTTTTCACAGGGTAAAATCACCTTAGAATACACCACAATTCCTGAAATTAGTATGGTACCATCAACAAATGAATTCGAATGTAACTAAAGTCTGTTATCACCCTTTATAGTTCTCCTTTTGGTAACCCTCAAAATCTTTGATTCACTACAATGCATTTCAATGGGGTACTATCATGTATATTGGTCCCAAGATGGCTGCCAGCAATTCCAGGATGAAGTGCTGACAGCCAATCAGATCTCACAATGACATGTGTGGTTAGGCTCCGCCCAGATATATATGTGATTTTACTTTTGATTTTCTCAGGAACTACTGAACGGATTTACACCATTTAACCAAAAGGCACGGCTCTGAACCAAGGGTTACCTTTTTGCCAAATTTGGTGTAATTCCGTTCAGCAGTTCGGGCTGTAGCTGCGACTAAAGGTTCCTATGGAAAATTGCATGGGGAAAACACGTTTTGGGACCCCCCTTTTTTCTCTGCCCCCACTTGACGAATCACCCCGAAACTTTCAGGATAGGAGCGGACCGGAGCGGGCCATAAGTTTTGAAAATTTCGCGAAGATTCGTCGACTGGCGCCAAAGTTATTGGAAATAGAATGTTGTGAATTTCCTATGGAAAATAGGTCCTAACTATAACTATCTACTGGCGACCGCCAGTAGATAATATATATATATATATGAGTAATATATAGATGATGGGTGGCATTAGTACAGAGGAAACTATATCCTAGTTGCATATTGAGTGACGCTGAATTTGCTCCACCGTACAGTGATAAGCTATGTGGACATCGACTGCGTTCCTAAGAATAGTAACTAATGCAATATGTACGTTACTTGTTACAAGCAAAGGCATTTCTGGTCCGACAAAATTTTAAATTCACCTGTGACACTGTATACCTATTTTCAGCATGCTTGTTATTTCCAGTATGCTTGGTATCACCTTCACTAAGCTGGTCTTTGCTCAGATAGAACCCTAGGAGGAAACACATTTGGCGCCCAGCCTGCTGATAGTCACCAAAGAGAGAAGCAACAGGGGGTCCAGTTTATATTCACAGGCCAGTTGCTACCTCTCGCAGTGACTGCCTCATTACAGAAACATTTCTGCTGTTCAGAGCAGGCATGACTTGGCCAGTTTGAATTTCTGCTATGTATATGAGAAAAGCAAAAGTACACGTTCCAGAATATATAACGCAATTAGCTAAATTACCGTGACTGGGGGGTGGGGGTGGGGGGGTGCGGGAGGCATCAGACGTGGCTCAGTTATTATGTGGCTGCTACTGTTTTACAGTGTCTTGTGCAATTGTCTACTCTCTGAATATTTTTTTGTCGGTGCAGCCACTTTGTTGTTCTCTTTCACCACACTCTCCTCTTATGGTCCACTGTGTCTAAAATTCTCAAAATTTCTCTTTCTTGTACCTAAACAGTTGGAAATGTTTATAACCACTTTTCCTACAGGCGTTGTGTGGTCTAGTTGTTAAGTTGATGACTTTGGAATAAAGGAGAACTGGGTTTGAAGTCTGGCATTTGCTCAACCAGGTGGTGTGAGTCTGGATCAACCCCCTGTGCCTCGGTTTCATTATCTATTAAAAAAACACCTCAAAGTTTGTAAATGTAATGCAGTCGCTTTATGCACAGCACAGGAAAATGTATGTGTTCACTAATATTATAATGCAACTGTCCCCTTCACAGCCTAAAGTCAGATGGACCACCTTAATAGTTCTGTACATAGTCTTTACAACTACAATAATTAACATTCAATATGAGACAGGTGACAATCCTGTATTTGTCATGATATTCTCTGTGACACTTGTCCTGTGTATGTCCTTTCTCCCTCCTCCTCCTAAATGATAATCTCGTTTGTTGGGTAGGGCTGAATACCAACCCTTTGTAATTTTTGTCCTCCACAGCGAACTCTTCCTTCCAGTAACTAACCTATTGTAAGGCAAGATGCTAAGTCCTTAAGTGCAGATCCATGGAGAAGTGATCTCTTTACCTACTTCGTCATTTCACATCACGGAACGCTTTAAATTGATGGTATCCAGTCTGTGTTGCTTCCCTGTTGCCATAATCGACATTTACAATAAAAACTAAGAGCTGGGTACCAGCTTTCGAGGCCGAAAGATGCCTTCTTCAGATTAGACTAGATGTCCACTCACTATTGGTTTTATATGCTGCAAAGAAGAGTCCAGGCCTCGTTTCAATCAACAAGAAATAGCACACACAGTGTAGAGGTGGGCGAGCCACTGAAAGCTCAAGCCAGGCTCAAACCCGAAACCTGGCTCTGGCTCAGCTCGAGGTCATGTTGGAACCCCGAGCCAATAACAAGTGGAGCTTTCATGTGGCTTCTGCCTGCCTTCCTCCCTGTACCCTGTATGTGGGGTTGGGAACAGAGATGTCGACTTTGCAACTGGGGAACCAGGGCCCAGATTTATCATACTTTCATGCAGCGCAACACAGCAAGCCACCTTGCTGCATTATGTGAAAGGGAAAGGACAGGAATGCACCATATTTAACATCATATGGCGCATTCCTGTCCTTTCCTTGCATGTGTGCAGTTTTGGCTGCCTGGTGCCAACGCAGGCACCTTTGCATCATGGTGCAAGGGTTTCTGCATTGCAGGTAGTATTGTTTTTGTACAGGGAGGGACACCTCCTGCACAAAAATATTCCTCAGAGGGATCTACCTAATTCTGCGTGTGCTGCAGAATGCAGCACACGTACAAAGAGGTAAAAATGAGGAGAAATAAATCTATTTCTCCTCGTTATGCCTCCTCTAGGGAAGTGTAGCATTATGACTAGGGCTCCCAGTTTTCCATTTTTACTGATTTTTACAGATAAATACAGACAGAAAACTATTTATTTTCCTCTCTGTATTTATTTTTAAGTACAGAAAAATACGGAAAAAGGTCTTCTCTGAATGTTTTTTTCTACTGTCAGTCATGAGTGCCAGGTCAATAGGTGTACAGATTGTAAGTTAGGGGAGATGAAAAAGACACCAGATTCCATAATTAAGCTTAATTAAGTGCAGAACTACAGTTATTTATGCTATTCTACAATGCAAGTGTTTTCAGATAACGCTATTGCACTGTATACTGCTGAAACCTTTTGGACATTCCAATGCGAATATATATTTATCAGTCAAATAAATCTGGAAAAATACCCATAGCAGCTTCATTTATACAGAAAACTCAAAATAACAAGCATTGGCATAGCCAATAGGTCTCGCCTTTGGGATACTTTTTATTATAGGCTTCTACCCACAAGATACCATCTCTTGTATATCTAAAAACAAGCATTTGCAATACAATAGGTCTCGCATTTACCCGAATTTGAGCTATTGACATTGCAAATGACAATGCCTTTTATTTTTGTTTTTGTTTTTAAAACATAAATAAAAGGCATTGTCATTTACAATGCCAATAGCTGAAACTCGCGTAAATGCGAGACCTATTGCATTGCAAATGCTTGTTTTGTTTTCTTGCTCACTTCTCAGTGTGCTGCTTTCCCTTCTTAACCCTGCCTACCATACTCTGTGTTGCTCCCCCTAAGGTCATCCATTGCTTCTTTCATCCCTGCCTGTCACACTCAGCTTTTTTGCCTTTTTTTTTTTTATGTACTTCAGCAGACTTTCTGCTTTTTTAAATCTACCAATCCAAAACGAGTGTTTGTCATCTTTGAACAGTAAACTTAAAAAAATGGTGCAGCAGTATTATAATCCATATGTGCACATGCCTGGTGATGCATTGTTGCAAGGTGAAAGTATTATGTGGTATGGCAGTGGTGTCTTACTATGTAATATTAGCACAATATGCAAACATGGACTCCGGGTACTCTCTCAGTTCACCTTCTGTCAGTACTGGTAGAGTGGCAAAGAGCAGACAGACTTCTTAGAGGAACGTGTTAAGCATTTCATATCACCAACATGGATGATAAGTAAGTGATACAACTCAAATGAAATCCAGTACCAATTTATAAAAGTAGCTCTGATTTTTATATATTTTTAGACACCAAAACGAAATCTATACATACAGTATAACCAGAGTTATCAATTTTCAAGCAATAAATAAATCAATACTTTGCAACATGAAAAACATTAACATTGCGGTCAATGGGAAAAAACACATATATGCAATTAATACTTTAAAGGGTGAGTTTAACGGAACCAACTTAGAGTTAAGGTCTCGGGAGTCCTTAGACCTGTTCACAACAGCTAGCAGGATTTTACCTGGCTCAGGGGAGCAGGGTGCAGAGGTGCAGTTTCAGCTGTCAAACGGAGCTGTCAATCAGACTTGCGGTGTTGAAATGGTCACCTTAGCAAAAAGGTACTTGCGGGGTGAGTTGAGCTAAACCCTTTAGAAGCAAAGCAAGGAGCTGGCCCTGGATCAGGAGTCTCAAGGCAGATCCGATCTACCTGGCTCCGGAGACCTGGTGCAGAAGTGTTCTTGGCAATCCGTGGTGCTGAACCGGATCCATGGCCAGAGGAGCTGGCAGGCATGCCAAGAAAGGGCAAAACAGATGCAAAATCTTATGATGGAGCCACATGAGTGGTTGGCTGTTCGAGCAGATGAATTTCTTCTCTTGAAGGGTCGAAGAAAGAAGGTAGTAGTCGGACTGACCACCAACAAGCATTGGCACCTGCTAGCACCCCAGTTGAGGAAATCTTTATCCACAGGGCTTGGGGAACGATGTACAAATCTTAGTCTCACTGAGGGCTGGGGCTACAGGCCCAGAAGCCACCTGCACAGGGATTTTGAGCGGCCACTCCAGGCGGCACGGGGAGCAAGGCTTCAAATTCGGTTTGTGCCTGCCCACTGCTGGGGACTAGTTCCTCTAGATCCAGTGAGTTCTTGTGAAATCTGGTGTTTGCAGAGGGGTTTGCCTTCCTTGTGGAACCAGTCTGTTTCCTTGATCAAGTCACAATTCAGCATGTGCAGGGGGGCTGCCACAGGTGTAGAGCTTATCTCCTATCGTCGTGGAGTCCTACCTTGTTGTGGACATGTGTCTCTTCTTGATATGTTAACCACAATAAGAGCTGCTCCTAGTATAGTGACCACTGTGGGTTTTGGGTTATATTGTGAGTGAAGGCATCTCACAAAATATGACGGTCTGGTCTCACACACCACCTGGTGTCATGCTTCAGCATTGACCAGTCCTCGCCCTCTAAAACCTTGGTTTGATAGAGGGTGGGCTTACACCTGACGACAGGGATGCACTTCTAAACTAAGTGGGGGCCCGTGAGAAAGTGAATGTGAATAAAAATCATTATAGTTATCAAATAATGTTTTAATGTGATTGGTAACTATATGAGATTAAAATCCATAAACGGTGTATGGGGAAGTTATTGTCCCCTAACCGTAGTGTAAGCAGTCAACATGTTTCTGCCGTGTTGGCCCAGGTGGGTCCAGGGCATTCATCAGGACCTAAATGTAAAAGGGGGGGCTCCGTTCTTACCAACTGGTGGCAAGAAGATACCACTGTGCGGGTGTGACCTGTGTCACTCTCCACTATTGAATGGCTTCCAAGTTCAAGCCTGTAATACAATATGAAAGGGAAAACATATAACAACAAACCTTGGTCACGGTGAGGTACTGAACACAGTACATGCACTGATTCAGTAATAAGTGAGTGACTACTCATGTGACATGTGACACTCTATGTGTGTACATGATTACAAAATAGCATGAAGTGAGATAGGATCTCACTGTTCTTACCCTAGATACCAAAGCTACTTGCCCCATGGAAGGAGGGGAGGGGAAACCCCTGTTGTCAAACCCTGTAAAGAGAAACACAGACCACGATCGGCGTGAAAATGTGGTCTGAAAAAAATTAAAAAATTAAAAAATCAATCACACTTACACCTCGAGTGGTCCGTCTGGCAAATACCCAGTCATTCCACATTCAAACTCTTACTGCCTCAAGGAAAGTTTCCCGCGTTGCTCCTAGGTGACTGCTCCCGTTCCTCCCCGATGTAGGAATGAGGAGAGAGTCATTGAGCTATATATAGTGTGATCAATTACGGTGATTAATGTTAAGTGGATCGGCAAAATGGGAAAGTTTCGCCAGGTGCGCGATTTCCGGTGTCCTCATGAGAACAGTGATCGCTAGAGAGGAGATGCCTGATTAAGAAATGGCGGGGGTTCGCGCATGCTCTATGTCGCGCGCTGAGGCTAGATCTGCCGAACCTGCATTTGCTAGAGTGTTGCCAGCGTCGTGATTGAAACGCCCTTACGGGTGTGACTCCGTCGTTGTGGGAGAGGCTGCGAAAGTAAGCTGACTCTGAATGCAGCCGGGACCCGCCCAAGTGTGGGCGTGGCTGCGCATGTGTTCTGGGTCCATAAGAAGTCGGCGACCGCCCTAGTGTGGGCGCGGATGTTATGTTCACAATTAGGAAAACTTTGCAAAACTGAGTTTAAACCCCGAATATAGGGGAATCTAGATGGCAATCGGTACAGTGAGTTAAAAAAGCTCCGGTCTCTATTGCATAGAGCACGCAAAAATAAAGGACAGGCGCTAAGTGCACTAATATGGGCAAAATATTTGTTGTGCTGTGCCCATCTGTTGTGGCAGCATCTAGAGGGGTGTAATTGCTGGTGGTGGAGCTGCGCAGCAAACATGTATGTTGGTATGTATGTGCTATATGAAAAATCGGAAAATTGATACCCTTTGGGGTATGCAATTGGCTAACACAGTTTGATGGTTTTTGAGAGCTGATAACGGCCCTATTTTTAAGAGCTGGCAAATGTAATAGGACGCCATGGTGAAGCTTTAAGATGGCTAAAATGGAAAGGCCAAGAGTGCATGTGTGTCAGAGATAAATGAAGTATTTCGCCAGGAATGTTAGAGACTGTATATGGTGTCACCTGTTTGTATGCTCAGGGTGGGTCAACGATTGTTTACCGTCCCATCTGTAGCCATGGGATCTCATCATTGAGTCCCTTCTCCCAGGATCGCAGCCGGTAGACCCATCGTTGTTCCCTAACATGTAGGGCTTTCGTCAGATCGAATTTGCGTTTCTTCATCACTTCCAGGATAGTCCACCTGAGATCCGTGTCCTTATGGTTCTTTTCAGTGAAGTGACGTGTCAGTTTGGTATTGGTCTTTTTACACCGGATGGTGCTCCGGTGTTCGCTGATGCGAATTTTTATTTTTCTAGTGGTCATCCCCACATATTTGAGGCCGCATGGGCAATTTAAAAGGTACACGGCATTCTCCGTGTTGCAGTTGCTGAATTCTTGTAACTGCCAGGGTTTTCCGGTGCCTATGTCCACCTCCTTGGTGTTGGTTGTAAGTTCACAGGACGTGCACCCACCACAGGAAAAATGACCGACCGGTCGTGGTTGACTCCAAAGGGTCTGCTGTTCTTCTCCTTCAACGGCTGGCATTTTAGCATGTACCAGTTCATCGCGTAAGCTCCTGTTGCGCTTAAAGGCGAACAGAGGTGGTTCCCACTGGTTTCCTGCGCTGTTTAGAATGTGCCAGTTTTTTCTGATGATTTTTTGTACTGTGTTGGAAGCTGGGGTGTATATGGTGACACTGTTGTGGCCGAGACTCCTCAGGATCGTACGTTGCTCGAATGGTCCACCTCTCGACACCACCACAGTCTGAACGCAATTACACAGACTCAATGGAGTGGTCAAGCGGGGAAGGGAAGGAAGGGGACAGCAGTGAGGGAGACCTGAAAAAGAACAAGACAGGTATGAACAACAAGATAACCTATAGCTTCTTCCTTTCCTACCCTGACCCTCTTGGATGGTGTATAGAACACTTAAGAGCTGTACCTGTAAAGAAAGAAAACCTTCTCTTCTACTCTGCGAATCATCTATGGCGGGAAGTGGTTTTCAGCTAGATCTGGAGATGACACATAACAATCAGCAAGTTTCTTAGCATCAAATAACATCAATATCTGAGGATTCACAGAGGATTAGTATAACATACCAACTAGTCAATCCGTTTTGGCTGAGACAGGGGTGCGGAAGAGCCGTCCTCCTGCTCACTCTCTGTACCCCTGCTTCTAGACACATAAAGAAACATACATGACTCAATTGACCACTGTTGTATGCACACCAGATAAATCTGGAATCAAACTTTGGCCCTCTGTCTCAATCCATCTTGAACAGAGGCCTGAAGTCAAATGGATATATTCACAATACACAAGGAGTGCACAGAACAGTCTCACTCACTTATGTATGCGCCCCCCCCTTTTTTGAGGAAGAGTTAAACACCACTCTTGGAGTACAACATAAACATGAAGAAAAGTGCCCAAGGCTCCGGGCAGTGAAACTGAAGGCAACTGAGCGTTCCTTCTAATAAATGGCAAAGTCACCTGGTCAGGGCTAATAAAAGAACGGAATATTTTCCCCGCATGAACCGATGTCGGTTCGCCAACGCGGGAAAACGTATCTGGACTCGCTTACCCAGAATCCTTTGTAGCCTGCTAGTTAGCGGATTTCAGAGAAAGCCCCTACCCTTTAATATTCCAGACGGGTTTCTTCGGTAATGCGCAAACACCTTATAGAGGCTCGACTGCGGAGTTGCTCCGCAAGGAACTTGTAAAAGGTTCCGCCAACGGAGCAACTGAACGAAGCAGTGCTAATGCCCCCACAATCGCCACCACAGGGAAGTGAGCTCACAGCCTGTGACCTAGAAACTGTAGAAGGTTTGGTGCGTGAAGCACCCTTGCCAGCCTCCTTCTTCTTCACAGCGATGGCTCCTCACGGGAAAAAGTAAGCGGCGTCTCTCCGATGCCCCGGGAGTTCTTTGAAGGAAACGCCTCAGGCGCGTGCTGACGTCACCGACGTCAGAACCGCCGAGGCTCAAGGGAGTTGTAGTTTTTTGTATGGATTACGCACTTATGCAGTGTTCTTCTGGTGCCCCTCAGGTGGGACGCAACAGTACATCCCTCTTCCGAAGAACACTGACAGAGACATGGTTTCTCAGGGAAGCGTTTGTGGAACAATTTGACATAACGTGGTGCATGAACCCCTGTCTCTGGCTCCCAGGTGTTCTCCTCGTCTCCGTATCCTTTCCAAGCTATCAACCTATCCTAGCTATCATAACCTGGTTCGGTATATCTTGGAATCTAGGATACCCCTCACCTCATGTTCTAGATCCTCGTTCACCAGCACCGGAGACGGACCGCTGTTGGCAGCTGAACGAGAGGGTTTGAGAAGTGAAATGTGAAAAGACGGATGAATCCTCACAGAGGAGGGCAAGGCCAGTCTAACTGCTACTGGATTGATGAGCTTCACCACCTTGTAGGGACCGATGTACTTAGGATTAAAAATGCTATACCTCTTGAACCTGATGTTCCTAGTGGAGAGCCATACGTAATCCCCCACTTTATAGACGGGACCTGGACGCCTATGTTTGTCTGCGTATGCCTTGTAATGTTCTTTTGCCTCTCTCAGCCTGTCTTGTGTTTCTTTTAGTGTTCTCTGAAGCACTCTCTCCCTAACCTCTGGTAGGGCCTCAGTCTTCACTGGATGCAAAAAGGGGATGAACCTAGGGTGGAAACCATAAGTGCAGAAAAACGGTGAGTGTTTAGTGGAGCTGTGTGTAGCACTGTTGTAGGCGATCTCAGCTAACCATAAACCGTCTACCCAGGCTTCGGTGGTATTATCCACATAGCACCGTAGGTATTGCTTTAAGGATTGGTTCACCCTTTCAGTTTGACCGTCCGTTTGTGGGTGAAAACTCGTGGACAGGTTGGGTGCTATCTTGAGTGCTGCACACCACGCCTTCCAAAATCTGGCTGTGAACTGAGGCCCACGGTCCGAAACCACCACTTGCGGGAGCCCATGCAACCTCACCACGTGCACCAGCAGCAGTTGGGCTACCTGGCCTGCAGTGGGCATGGTTTTACAGGCGATAAAATGGGCCATTTTAGTAAGGTAGTCCACCACAACCAGGATCGTCGTGTAGCCTTTGTCTGATGGCATTCCCACAATGAAGTCCAGGGATATGTTTTCCCACAGACGGTCCGGGGTTGGCAAGGGTTGCAGAAGACCTGCCTGTCTGGCATGCGAGGTCTTCATCTGGTTACACGTTACGCACTCCATGACCCAAGTACAGATGTCAGTTCTCACGGTGGGCCACCAAAACTGGCGCAACACTCTCTCCGTGGTTTTCTTAATCCCGTTATGCCCAGCACTGGGGAGGGTATGACACCAGGTGAAAACACGTCTCCGTAGTGAAGAGATCGGGATCAACAGCTGTTTCCCTCGTATCGGCAGGCCCTCTTTTAGCTTCCACTCTGGATGTCTCGCCAACCACGTCTTCCATTCAGTGGTGCGTATTTTCTGCGCAATGCTTTTGAGGAAGGGCTCCGTTACGGTAGTGCAAAGGACGTGTTGAGGATCTATAATGACTTTCTCTGCCTGTTCCTCCAAAGGTTGAGTGTGTGTTTGACGGGTTAAGGCGTCGGCTTTCTTGTTGTCTCTTCCGGGTCGATATGTAACTAGAAAGTTATACTCAGCGAAGAACAGGGTCCATCTCAGTTGTCGTGGGGAGAGGTGACGTGCAGCCGTCATAAACTGGAGATTGCGGTGATCCGTGTAAACCGTGATAACGTTTTTAGCTCCTTTAAGGAAGTGTCGCCACTCTTGGAAGGCATCTTTAATTGCCAGAAGCTCCTTTTCGGCTATCGTATAGTTGCGCTCTGCAGCGTTGAGTTTTCTTGACCGATATGCCACCGGATGTAACTGGCCCGTGTCGGAATGGCATTGTGACAGCACTGCTCCCACCGCGTGGTCTGACGCATCCGCCTCCACGATGTAGGGTTGATCAGGATCAGCATGCACCAAGACTGGAGCGGATACAAACGCCTCCTTCAACTCCTCAAACCCCTTTTGTGTCTCCTTGGTCCAGTGAAAGGGAACTTTCTTCCGTAGCAAACGTGTCAAGGGAGCCGCTAGTGATGAAAAGTGGCTGATGAATCGGCGGTAAAAATTGGCGAAGCCTAGAAAGCATTGGATGTCTCTGACATTTGCTGGTGTGGGCCAATCTTTTACTGCTGCTATCTTCCTTTCTGCCATTTCTTGTCCCCTAGGGGTCAACATCACATCTAGAAATTCCACGGTGGTGACTCCAAACTCGCACTTACTGATTTTACAGTAAAGCTGATGTTCCTGCAGGGTGCGTAGAATGGTACGTACATGAATGGTGTGGCTCTCAATGGTGGGCGAATAGATAAGAATATCATTGATGTAAACCACGACGAAGTGATCCAAGTATTCGCGCAGTACATCGTTCAGGAAAAACTGGAAGGCGGCGGGCGCGTTGCATAACCCAAAGGGCATGACGAGGTATTCATACAAGCCGTATCGCGTCTTAAAGGCCGTCTTCCACTCGTCTCCCTTGCGCATCCGCACCAGATGGTATGCCCCTTTTAAATCCAATCGCGTGTATATGACAGCCCTTTTTACCTGCTCCAGTAAGACTGGGATCAGCGGTAAGGGATACCGGTTCTTCACCGTGATGGCGTTCAGCGCCCTGAAGTCTATGCAGGCACGTAGCTCGCCGTTAGCTCTGGTGATAAAAAATAGTGGGGAAGCCGCGGGAGACATGGAATTGCGGATAAACCCCAGTGCCAAATATTTGTCCAGATATGCCCGTAGGTGGTTATTCTCTGGTTCAGTCAAAGCGTATACCCGTCCTGTGGGAACAACCGCCCATGGTATCAAATTGATCTGGCAGTTGTACTGCCTATGGGGCGGGAGTACCTCGGCTTTGGCATCGTTGAACACATCGGCATAATCCTGATATTCGCTGGGTAGCGTGACCGGGTGTTCTGCCGCAGTGGCTATGTGGTGAAGCTTGGCCAACACTTGAGACGGGCTGTGGTTTGGGGGAACGCAATGGTTTGAGCAGAATACAGAGGTGAATCGTACTGTCTTCTCCACCCAATCCACCTGGGGGTTATGCAGTCTCAACCAGGGTAACCCCAATATAACCCCGTATTGGGGGGCTTGTATCACGTTGAAGGCGAGCTTTTCCACGTGGTCTTGGCCTTGGCGTACTTCCATGGCATCGGTTTGGAACCGGATAGGACCAGCTTCTAGGCATCTCCCATCCACTGCGAACACTATTTCCGGTGTGTCTTTTTCGTGCAGAACCAACCCTAACGATGATGCCTGTTCTTTATCCATAAAACACCCAGTAGCGCCAGAGTCCAACATGGCTGATACCGGACACCATTCCCCTTTCACCAACAGGGAAAGTTCTATGAAGAAGTGTTGTCTGGTACACGGGGTGTCTCCAATCAATGAAGGGATGTATGTCTGGCTTGAAGAATTCCCTTCTCTTGTCCTCAAGCTCGGTCATTTCCCGCCGTACCCTCGGATGTGGCTGCCACTTGTTTACGGGGTTCCGTGCGTGGGTATCTCGTTCTCAGGGAGCACTCTTTGATGAAGTGGCCCTTCTTTCCACAGTAGATACAAAGGCCTTTCTTTCGCCTGTATTCCCTTTCTTCATGGGTAAGAGTGGAACGGACAGCTCCTATTTCCATAGGCTCGGATTTGTGTGCTGACGGGCTGTCAGAGGTCTTTGGTTGGTCCATTCGCCAGGAGGTTCGTTCCCTTCGTTTATTTTCTCCCCGTCTCTCACTGAGGCGATGGTCCAAACGGAGAACCAGGCTAATCAGGTCTTCGCAGGTCACAGGTTGTGGGTCAATTTGGGCCAAGACGTCCTTCATCTCTTCTCGAAGACCCCGATAAAAGATAGCGGCCTGTTTGGCCTCAGGCCATTTGGTCTCGGTAATTAGCCGGCGGAAGTCGTTGAGGTAAGCTATGAGATCCCTGTTCCCCTGTCGAAGCTCCAACAGGTCTTTTTCTGCCGAGAGTGTGGCTATCCTACAGTTGAAAGTTCTTTCGAAATCCTGGATGAAGGAATCCCAATCATAAAGCAAGGGATCGCTCCCTCTTCACGAGAGGAACCGCCCATTGAGCTGCGTCCCCGGCTAGATAAGAGATCAAGAAGGCTACCCTCGCATGGTTGGTGGTAAATGCTTTGGGTTTACACAAGAAGTGTAGTAGCACCTGAGTGAGGAAGACCTGTACCTTACTGCTCTCCCCATTGAATCTCTCGGGGGTGGCTAAAGGAACGGGGGTTGGTATCTCCACCACCAGAGGGGCAGAATGGCATGCTAGAGGCATGCCTGCGTTAAAAGGGTTTCTCTGCATTCTGTCGACTGTGGCTTGTAGAGTAGCTGTTTCTGCCCTGGAGGCTGCCAGCTCTATCTGTACTACCTGTAACGCAGCGAGCACGTCTTCTAAGGTGGCCATCTCTAACGTACGACCGGGAGGAATACAATCCTTGGGCCGCTTACTCTGTTGTGGCCGAGACTCCTCAGGATCGTACGTTGCTCGAATGGTCCACCTCTCGACACCACCACAGTCTGAACGTAATTACACAGACTCAATGGAGTGGTCAAGCGGGGGAAGGGAAGGAAGGGGACAGCAGGGAGGGAGACCTGAAAAAAGAACAAGACAGGTATGAACATCAAGATAACCTATAGCTTCTTCCTTTCCTACCCTGACCCTCTTGGATGGTGTATAGAACACTTAAGAGCTGTACCTGTAAAGAAAGAAAACCTTCTCTTCTACTCTGCGAATCATCTATGGCGGGAAGTGGTTTTCAGCTAGATCTGGAGGTGACACATAACAATCAGCAAGTTTCTTACCATCACATAACATCAATATCTGAGGATTCACAGAGGATTAGTATAACATACCAACTAGTCAATCCGTTTTGGCTGAGACAGGGGTGCGGAAGAGCCGTCCTCCTGCTCACTCTCTGTACCCCTGCTTCTAGACACATAAAGAAACATACATGACTCAATTGACCACTGTGGTATGCACACCAGATAAATCTGGAATCAAACTTTGGCCCTCTGTCTCAATCCATCTTGAACAGAGGCCTGAAGTCAAATGGATATATTCACAATACACAAGGAGTGCACAGAACAGTCTCACTCACTTATGTATGCGCCCCCCCCTTTTTTGAGGAAGAGTTAGACACCACTCTTGGAGTACAACATAAACATGAAGAAAAGTGCCCAAGGCTCCGGGCAGTGAAACTGAAGGCAACTGAGCGTTCCTTCTAATAAATGGCAAAGTCACCTGATCAGGGCTAATAAAAGAACAGAATATTTTCCCCGCATGAACCGATGTCGGTTCGCCAACGCGGGAAAACGTATCTGGACTCTCTTGCCCAGAATCCTTTGTAGCCTGCTAGTTAGCGGATTTCAGAGAAAGCCCCTACCCTTTAATATTCCAGACAGGTTTCTTCGGTAATGCGCAAACACCTTATAGAGGCTCGACTGCGGAGTTGCTCCGCAAGGAACTTGTGAAAGGTTCCGCCAACGGAGCAACTGAACGAAGCAGTGCTAATGCCCCTACAATCGCCACCACCGGGAAGTGAGCTCACAGCCTGTGACCTAGAAACTGTAGAAGGTTTGGTGCGTGAAGCACCCTTACTAGCCTCCTTCTTCTTCACAGCGATGGCTCCTCACGGGAAAAAGTAAGCGGCGTCTCTCCGATGCCCCGGGAGTTCTTTGAAGGAAACGCCTCAGGCGCGTGCTGACGTCACCGACGTCAGAACCGCCGAGGCTCAAGGGAGTTGAAGTTTTTTGTATGGATTACGCGCTTATGCAGTGTTCTTCTGGTGCCCCTCAGGTGGGACGCAACAGTACATCCCTCTTCCGAAGAACACTGACAGAGACATGGTTTCTCAGGGAAGCAATTGTGGAACAATTTGACATAACGTGGTGCATGAACCCCTGTCGCTGGCTCCCAGGTGTTCTCCTCGTCTCCGTATCCTTTGCAAGCTATCAAGTACCATAACCTGGTTCGGTATATCTTGGAATCTAGGATACCCCTCACCTCATGTTCTAGATCCTCGTTCACCAGCACCGGAGACGGACCTCTGTTGGCAGCTAAACGAGAGGGTTTGAGAAGTGAAATGTGAAAAGACGGAGGAATCCTCAGAGAGGAGGGCAAGGCCAGTCTAACTGCTACTGGATTGATGAGCTTCACCACCTTGTAGGGACCGATGTACTTAGGATTAAAAATGCTATACCTCTTGAACCTGATGTTCCTAGTGGAGAGCCATACGTAATCCCCCACTTTATAGATGGGACCTGGACGCCTATGTTTGTCTGCGTATGCCTTGTAATGTTCTTTTGCCTCTCTCAGCCTGTCTTGTGTTTCTTTTAGTGTTCTCTGAATGTGTAGCACTCTCTCCCTAACCTCTGGTAGGGCCTCAGTCTTCACTGGATGCAAAAAGGGGATGAACCTAGGGTGGAAACCATAAGTGCAGAAAAACGGTGAGTGTTTAGTGGAGCTGTGTGTAGCACTGTTGTAGGCGATCTCAGCTAACCATAAACCGTCTACCCAGGCTTCGGTGGTATTATCCACATAGCACCGTAGGTATTGCTTTAAGGATTGGTTCACCCTTTCAGTTTGACCGTCCGTTTGTGGGTGAAAACTCGTGGACAGGTTGGGTGCTATCTTGAGTGCTGCACACCACGCCTTCCAAAATCTGGCTGTGAACTGAGGCCCACGGTCCGAAACCACCACTTGCGGGAGCCCATGCAACCTCACCACGTGCACCAGCAGCAGTTGGGCTACCTGGCCTGCAGTGGGCATGGTTTTACAGGCGATAAAATGGGCCATTTTAGTAAGGTAGTCCACCACAACCAGGATCGTCGTGTAGCCTTTGTCTGATGGCATTCCCACAATGAAGTCCAGGGATATGTTTTCCCACGGACGGTCCGGGGTTGGCAAGGGTTGCAGAAGACCTGCCTGTCTGGCATGCGAGGTCTTCATCTGGTTACACGTTACGCACTCCATGACCCAAGTACAGATGTCAGTTCTCACGGTGGGCCACCAAAACTGGCGCAACACTCTCTCCGTGGTTTTCTTAATCCCGTTATGCCCAGCACTGGGGAGGGTATGACACCAGGTGAAAACACGTCTCCGTAGTGAAGAGATCGGGATCAACAGCTGTTTCCCTCGTATCGGCAGGCCCTCTTTTAGCTTCCACTCTGGATGTCTCGCCAACCACGTCTTCCATTCAGTGGTGCGTATTTTCTGCGCAATGCTTTTGAGGAAGGGCTCCGTTACGGTAGTGCAAAGGACGTGTTGAGGATCTATAATGGCTTTCTCTGCCTGTTCCTCCAAAGGTTGAGTGTGTGTTAGACGGGTTAAGGCGTCGGCTTTCTTGTTGTCTCTTCCGGGTCAATATGTAACTAGAAAGTTATACTCAGCGAAGAACAGGGTCCATCTCAGTTGTCGTGGGGAGAGGTGACGTGCGGCCGTCATAAACTGGAGATTGCGGTGATCCGTGTAAACCGTGATAACGTTTTTAGCTCCTTTAAGGATGTCGCCACTCTTGGAAGGCATCTTTAATTGCCAGAAGCTCCTTTTCGGCTATCGTATACTTGCGCTCTGCAGCGTTGAATTTTCTTGACCGATATGCCACCGGATGTAACTGGCCCGTGTCGGAATGGCGTTGTGACAGCACTGCTCCCACCGCGTGGTCTGACGCATCCGCCTCCACGATGTAGGGTTGATCAGGATCAGCATGCACCAAGACTGGAGCGGATACAAACGCCTCCTTCAACTCCTCAAACCCCTTTGTGTCTCCTTGGTCCAGTGAAAGGGAACTTTCTTCCGTAGCAAATGTGTCAAGGGAGCCGCTAGTGATGAAAAGTGGCTGATGAATCGGCGGTAAAAATTGGCGAAGCCTAGAAAGCATTGGATGTCTCTGACATTTGCTGGTGTGGGCCAATCTTTTACTGCTGCTATCTTCCTTTCTGCCATTTCTTGTCCCCTAGGGGTCAACATCACATCTAGAAATTCCACGGTGGTGACTCCAAACTCGCACTTACTGATTTTACAGTATAGCTGATGGTCCTGCAGGGTGCGTAGAATGGTACGTACATGAGTGGTGTGGCTCTCGATGGTGGGCGAATAGATAAGAATATCATCGATGTACACCACGACAAAGTGATCCAAGTATTCGCGCAGTACATCGTTCAGGAAAAACTGGAAGGCGGCGGGCGCGTTGCATAACCCAAAGGGCATGACGAGGTATTCATAGAAGCCGTATCGCGTCTTAAAGGCCGTCTTCCACTCGTCTCCCTTGCGCATCCGCACCAGATGGTATGCCCCTTTTAAATCCAATCGTGTGTATATGACAGCCCTTTTTACCTGCTCCAGTAAGACTGGGATCAGCGGTAAGGGATACCGGTTCTTCACTGTGATGGCGTTCAACGCCCTGAAGTCTATGCAGGCACGTAGCTCGCCGTTAGCTTTGGGGATAAAAAATAGTGGGGAAGCCGCGGGAGACATGGAATTGCGGATAAACCCCAGTGCCAAATATTTGTCCAGATATGCCCGTAGGTGGTTATTCTCTGGTTCAGTCAAAGCGTATACCCGTCCTGTGGGAACAACCGCCCCTGGTATCAAATTGATCTGGCAGTTGTACTGCCTATGGGGCGGGAGTACCTCGGCTTTGGCATCGTTGAACACATCGGCATAATCCTGATATTCGCTGGGTAGCGTGACCGGGTGTTCTGCCGCAGTGGCTATGTGGTGAAGCTTGGCCAACACTTGAGACGGGCTGTGGTTTGGGGGAACGCAATGGTTTGAGCAGAATACAGAGGTGAATCGTACTGTCTTCTCCACCCAATCCACCTGGGGGTTATGCAGTCTCAACCAGGGTAACCCCAATATAACCCCGTATTGGGGGCTTGTATCACGTTGAAGGCGAGCTTTTCCACGTGGTCTTGGCCTTGGCGTACTTCCATGGCATCGGTTTGGAACCGGATAGGACCAGCTTCTAGGCATCTCCCATCCACTGCGAACACTATTTCCGGTGTGTCTTTTCGTGCAGAACCAACCCTAACGATGATGCCTGTTCTTTATCCATAAAACACCCAGTAGCGCCAGAGTCCAACATGGCTGATACCGGACACCATTCCCCTTTCACCAACAGGGAAAGTTCTATGAAGAAGTGTTGTCTGGTACACGGGGTGTCTCCAATCAATGAAGGGATGTATGTCTGGCTTGAAGAATTCCCTTCTCTTGTCCTCAAGCTCGGTCATTTCCCACCGTACCCTCGGATGTGGCTGCCACTTGTTTACGGGGTTCCGTGCGTGGGTATCTCGTTCTCAGGGAGCACTCTTTGATGAAGTGGCCCTTCTTTCCACAGTAGATACAAAGGCCTTTCTTTCGCCTGTATTCCCTTTCTTCATGGGTAAGAGTGGAACGGACAGCTCCTATTTCCATAGGCTCGGATTTGTGTGCTGACGGGCTGTCAGAGGTCTTTGGTTGGTCCATTCGCCAGGAGGTTCGTTCCCTTCGTTTATTTTCTCCCCGTCTCTCACTGAGGCGATGGTCCAAACGGAGAACCAGGCTAATCAGGTCTTCGCAGGTCACAGGTTGTGGGTCAATTTGGGCCAAGACGTCCTTCATCTCTTCTCGAAGACCCCGATGAAAGATAGCGGCCTGTTTGGCCTCAGGCCATTCGGTCTCGGTAATTAGCCGGAGGAAGTCGTTGAGGTAAGCTATGAGATCCCTGTTCCTCTGTCGAAGCTCCAACAGGTCTTTGTCTGCCGAGAGTGTGGCTATCCTACGGTTGAAAGTTCTTTCGAAATCCTGGATGAAGGAATCCCAATCATAAAGCAAGGGATCATGCCTCTTCACGAGAGGAACCGCCCATTGAGCTGCGTTCTTGGCTAGATAAGAGATCAAGAAGGCTACCCTCGCATGGTTGGTGGTAAATGCTTTGGGTTTACACGAGAAGTGTAGTAGCACCTGAGTGAGGAAGACCTGTACCTTACTGCTCTCCCCATGGAATCTCTCGGGGGTGGCTAAAGGAACGGGGGTTGGTATCTCCACCACCAGAGGGGCAGAATGGGATGCTAGAGGCATGCCTGCGTTAAAAGGGTTTCTCTGCATTCTGTCGACTGTGGCTTGTAGAGTAGCTCTATCTATACTACCTGTAACGCAGCGAGCACGTCTTCTAAGGTGGCCATCTCTAACGTACGACCGGGAGGAATACAATCCTTGGGCCGCTTACTCTGTTGTGGCCGAGACTCCTCAGGATCGTACGTTGCTCGAATGGTCCACCTCTCGACACCACCACAGTCTGAACGCAATTACACAGACTCAATGGAGTGGTCAAGCGGGGGAAGGGAAGGAAGGGGACAGCAGGGAGGGAGACCTGAAAAAGAACAAGACAGGTATGAACATCAAGATAACCTATAGCTTCTTCCTTTCCTACCCTGACCCTCTTGGATGGTGTATAGAACACTTAAGAGCTGTACCTGTAAAGAAAGAAAACCTTCTCTTCTACTCTGCGAATCATCTATGGCGGGAAGTGGTTTTCAGCTAGATCTGGAGGTGACACATAACAATCAGCAAGTTTCTTAGCATCACATAACATCAATATCTGAGGATTCACAGAGGATTAGTATAACATATCAACTAGTCAATCCGTTTTGGCTGAGACAGGGGTGCGGAAGAGCCGTCCTCCTGCTCACTCTCTGTACCCCTGCTTCTAGACACATAAAGAAACATACATGACTCAATTGACCACTGTTGTATGCACACCAGATAAATCTGGAATCAAACTTTGGCCCTCTGTCTCAATCCATCTTGAACAGAGGCCTGAAGTCAAATGGATATATTCACAATACACAAGGAGTGCACAGAACAGTCTCACTCACTTATGTATGCGCCCCCCCCTTTTTTGAGGAAGAGTTAAACACCACTCTTGGAGTACAACATAAGCATGAAGAAAAGTGCCCAAGGCTCCGGGCAGTGAAACTGAAGGCAACTGAGCGTTCCTTCTAATAAATGGCAAAGTCAACTGATCAGGGCTAATAAAAGAACGGAATATTTTCCCTGCATGAACCGATGTCGGTTCGCCAACGCGGGAAAACGTATCTGGACTCGCTTGCCCAGAATCCTTTGTAGCCTGCTAGTTAGCGGATTTCAGAGAAAGCCCCTAACCTTTAATATTCCAGACGGGTTTCTTCGGTAATGCGCAAACACCTTATAGAGGCTCGACTGCGGAGTTGCTCCGCAAGGAACTTGTAAAAGGTTCCGCCAACGGAGCAACTGAACGAAGCAGTGCTAATGCCCCCACAATCGCCACCACAGGGAAGTGAGCTCACAGCCTGTGACCTAGAAACTGTAGAAGGTTTGGTGCGCGAAGCACCCTTACCAGCCTCCTTCTTCTTCACAGCGATGGCTCCTCACGGGAAAAAGTAAGCGGCGTCTCTCCGATGCCCCGGGAGTTCTTTGAAGGAAACCCCTCAGACGCGTGCTGACGTCACCGACGTCAGAACCGCCGAGGCTCAAGGGAGTTGTAGTTTTTTGTATGGATTACGCGCTTATGCAGTGTTCTTCTGGTGCCCCTCGGGTGGGACACAACAGACACATACCAATCTCTTGGTGTCTTCTTTTGCCACGTCCTCTAATAGTGATTCTCTCGGATTGTTTCTGGCTCGTTTTTTTGCCCTCCTCACCATTTTTTTCGGATAGTGGCGTTGCAGGAGTTTTTTCTCCAGTTGTTCCGCCTCTTCCTCAAAGGTTACTGTGTTCGAACAGTTCCTTCGGACTCGAAGGAACTGTCCTACCGGTAGATTTTGTCTCAGATCCCTCAGGTGGTTGCTTTCAAAGAGGAGTAAACTGTTCTTGTCAGTGGTTTTGTTATGAACCTTTGTCGTGAAACCTTCTTCAGTAAGGGTGATATCCAGATCAAGAAATATTGCATGGTTCTTATTAATCGTATGTGTGAAATTGAGGTGATTATCTTTAGAGTTAACCCATTGGACAAACTCCGTTGCATCCTCCTCTGTCCCGTGCCACACAATCAGCACGTCGTCAATGTAGCGCTTCCAGATTTTCAGATGTTTCAAGAATGGGTTGTCTGGGTTGAGGATGTAGTCATCTTCAAACTGTTGGACATAGAGGCATGCCATGCTGGGGGCAAAGGTGCTGCCCATCGAGGTCCCTGTGATTTGGTGATAGATGACATCCTCGAATTCGAAAAAATTCTCTGTCAGGGCCAGTTCGGCACATTCCATCACAAAATGTTGGGGAGTGACGAAGTGCCAGTCCATGTTCAAGATGATATGTTCCACCACTTCCAAAGTTCTTCTCTGTGGTATGCTCGTATATAGAGCTTCTATGTCCATCGTTATCAGTAGGTCCTCAGTTGCATCCACCTCCAAATCTCGTAGCAGGCAAAGGACATCCTTGGTGTCCCTGAGGTAAGAGTGTGATTGTTTCACAATTGGTCTAAGGAACCAGTCGCAGAACTGCGACAAAGGTACTAGAACTGATCCAATACCGGATACAATGGGTCTTCCGGGTGGGGGGGTCCGGTTCTTGTGGATTTTCAGGAGTGTATAGAACCTGGGCATCCTTGGGTCTTCGCTAATGAGGAAGCTCGCCTCCTGTCTGGTGATCCAATTGTTAGTGACGGCCTCCTCCACCATATTTTTGATTCTGGTCATGAGGGGACCTGTCGGGTCATTTCGGTGTATGGCATAGCTGACTGTGTCTGAGAGTAGTCTCTTGCATTCCTCTCGGTACATTTCCTGGTCCATAATCACGATTGTTCCCCCTTTGTCTGCGGGCTTGATCACTAGATCGTGGTTATTCTTCATGCCCTGTAGCGCAGTACGTTCTTTTTTTGTGAAGTTTTGGAACCCCTTAGTTTTTTGGAAGTTGATTCCCTCAATCTCTTTAAGTACTGCTTCTTCAAAGGCCTGTACCTGACATGAAGTATTCTGGGATGGTGGTTGGAAAGTTGACTTTTTCCTTAATCCAGTTGTCCTTTTTCTTCAGTATCATCTTTGTTATAACCGAAGTAGTCACGAAGCTTGATTTTCCTAAGGAACTGTGCCAGTTCTGTGTTAAGGACAAAGGGATCATTGTTAGGTGTGGGGACGAAACCAAGTCCTTTGGAAAGGACAGTTTCTTTGTCGGTAGTCAGTGTATGTTTACTTAGATTGACGATGTTCGTTATTCCCTGCTTGTTGAGGGCATGTTCGCCCTCCCTTTGCTCCTGGTCACCACAGGGTAGAGTGGTTGGTCTTCCCACTGTACCCTTGTGTTCCTTCTTTTTTGTCGGCCTCTCCCTCTGCCCCCGCCTCGGTATAAAAAAGGCTGAGGGCCTTGTGGGAAGCCAAAACCTGGTGGAAAATACGGTTGTTGCCAATATCCAAAAGGTGGTGGTGGTGGTTGTGCATGGGCTGGCGATAGCCTTGTTGTCTGCCCTGTTGTTGTCCTGAGCTTTCGTCACTGCTGCTGTCGCTCCTTTCTTCCCCCGAGCTGAAGGTCCAGTTCAGTGGGGTGGGTCTGAACCGTTGTTTTCTCCCCGCTTGTTGTTGTAGAGGTTTGTCGTAATGTTCATCTGTTATGTATGGATACACTGTTTCCCTGCTGAACTTCTGTACATCTTTTTTGAGTTTCGTCAACTTTGATTGCGTGAGATACTCTTTGTACTCGGAGTGATCGTTGTTAATTTCCTCGAGTTTTTTCTTAAAAACAGATAGTTGTACTGATGTTTTTAGTTTACACTCGCTCTGTTGAATTTCAACAAGGAGGGCATCTGCTAGTTGCCTGGCAGTGTTGATGATCAAAATGAGCCAATCTTTGGTACACTTCCAGGCGATGCAGGACCAATTAATACGGAACTCCTTGTTGTTGAGAAACAACCTTGGTTCATTGGTGACTATGAGTCCTCTAGGTGCGGTGTTTTTCCTGAGGTACTCTGTCATGAATGCCCCATGAAGGGCTGTGCGTATTTGTTCCTTTTTCTTTGCTGACAATGCTTCCCATTCGTCAGAGTTTTTTATTGTTTGAGCTACCACAGTCTCAGCTAGCAAGGATGGTGCATTAAGGATCTCCGCCAAGACCTCATCCCCGAACGATAGTTCGGTGTCCATGGTTTAAGTAGGGTAAAGGGTTTGGTGAGCAAGATCGATTTGTGATCAGCTCCTATCAGTCTTTTATAGGGGACTGGGACTTCACTGTGTCTGCCCGTCCCTATAGTCTGATCCCCAAGTGATCAGTACTTGTCCCTGAAGTCAGGATGGGGTACCCCTAATATTGTTCCCACAGCCATCAGCTGTACAAAATCATAATTACACGTGAGCTCCACAGTGCGTGGAGAAGGGAACAAGAGGCGCGGGGTTCTAGGAGCTAGCAGCCTCCAGCACTAAATGTTAACCACAATAAGAGCTGCTCTTAGTATAGTGACCACTGTGGGTTTTGGGTTATATTGTGAGTGAAGGCATCTCACAAAATGTGACAGACTGGTCTCACAAACCACCTGGTGTCATGCTTCATCATTGACCAGTCCTCGCCCTCTAAAACCTTGGTTTGATAGAGGGCGGGCATACACCTGACGACAGGAATGCACTTCTAAACTAAGTGGGGGCCCGTGAGAAAGTGAATGTGAATACAAATCATTATAGTTATCAAATAATGTTTTAATGTGATTGGTAACTATATGATATTAAAATCAATAAACGGTGTATGGGGAAGTTATTGTCCCCTAACCGTAGTGTAAGCGATCAACATGTTTCTGCCGTGTTGGCCCAGGTGGGTCCAGGGCATTCATCAGGACCTAAATGTAAAAGGGGGGGCTCCGTTCTTACCAACTGGTGGAAAGAAGATACCACTGTGCGGGTGTGACCTGTGTCACTCTCCACTATTGAATGGCTTCCAAGTTCAAGCCTGTAATACAATATGAAAGGGAAAACATATAACAGCAAACCTTGGTCACGGTGAGGTACTGAACACAATACATGCACTGATTCAGTAATAAGTGAGTGACTACTCGTGTGACATGTGACACTCTATGTGTGTACATGATTACAAAATAGCAGGAAGTGAGATAGGATCTCACTGTTCTTACCCTAGATACCAAAGCTACTTGCCCCATGGAAGGAGGGGAGGGGAAACCCCTGTTGTCAAACCCTGTAAAGAGAAACACAGACCACGATCGGCGTGAAAATGTGGTATGAAAAATATAAAAAAATCAATCACACTTACACCTCGAGTGGTCCGTCTGGCAAATACCCAGTCATTCCACATTCAAACTCTTACTGCCTCAAGGAAAGTTTCCCGCGTTGCTCCTAGGTGACTGCTCCCGTTCCTCCCCGATGTAGGAATGAGGAGAGAGTCATCGAGCTATATATAGTGTGATCAATTACGGTGATTAATGTTAAGCGGATCGGCAAAATGGAAAAGTTTCGCCAGGTGCGCGATTTCCGGTGTCCTCATGAGAACAGTGATCGCTAGAGAGGAGATGCCTGATTAAGAAATGGCGGGGGTTCGCGCATGCTCTATGTCGCGCGCTGAGGCTAGATCTGCCCGAACCTGCGTGTGCTCGAGTGTTGCCAGCGTCGTGATTGAAACGCCCTTACGGTTGTGACTCCGTCGTTGTGGGAGAGGCTGTGAAAGTAAGCTGACTCTGAATGCAGCCGGGACCCGCCCAAGTGTGGGCGTGGCTGCGCATGTGTTCTGGGTCCAGAAGAAGTCGGCGACCGCCCTAGTGTGGGCGCGGATGTTATGTTCACAATTAGGAAAACTTTGCAAAACTGAGTTTAAACCCCGAATATAGGGGAATCTAGATGGCAATCGGTACAGTGAGTTAAAAAAGGTCCGGTCTCGATTGCATAGAGCACGCAAAAATAAAGGACAGGCGCTAAGTGCGCTAATATGGGCAAAATATTTGTTGTGCTGTGCCCATCTGTTGTGGCAGCATCTAGAGGGGCGTAATTGCTGGTGGTGGAGCTGCGCAGCAAACATGTATGTTGGTATGTATGTGCTATATGAAAAATCAGAAAATTGATACCCTTCGGGGTATGCAATTGGCTAACACAGTTTGATGGTTTTTGAGAGCTGATAACGGCCCTACTTTTAAGAGCTGGCAAATGTAATAGGACGCCATGGTGAAGCTTTGAGATGGCTAAAATGGAAAGGCCAAGAGTGCATGTGTCAGAGATAAATGAAGTATTTCGCCAGGAATGTTAGAGACTGTATATGGTGTCACGTGTTTGTATGCTCAGGGTGGGTCAACAATTGTTTACCGTCCCATCTGTAGCCATGGGATCTCATCATTGAGTCCCTTCTCCCAGGATCGCAGCCGGTAGACCCATCGTTGTTCCCTAACATGTAGGGCTTTCGTCAGATCGAATTTGCGTTTCTTCATCACTTCCAGGATAGTCCACCTGAGATCCGTGTCCTTATGGTTCTTTTCAGTGAAGTGACGTGTCAGTTTGGTATTGGTCTTTTTACACCGGATGGTGCTCCGGTGTTCGCTGATGTGAATTTTTATTTTTCTAGTGGTCATCCCCACATATTTGAGGCCGCATGGGCAATTTAAAAGGTACACGACATTCTCCGTGTTGCAGTTGCTGAATTCTTGTAACTGCCAGGGCTTCCCGGTGCCTATGTCCACCTCCTTGGTGTTGGTTGTAAGTTCACAGGACGTGCACCCACCACAGGAAAAATGACCGACCGGTCGTGGTTGACTCCAAAGGGTCTGCTGTTCTTCTCCTTCAACGGCTGGCATTTTAGCATGTACCAGTTCATCGCGTAAGCTCCTGTTGCGCTTAAAGGCGAACAGAGGTGGTTCCCACTGGTTCCCTGCGCTGTTTAGAATGTGCCAGTTTTTTCTGATGATTTTTTGTACTGTGTTGGAAGCTGGGGTGTATGTGGTGACACATACCAATCTCTTGGTGTCTTCTTTTCCAGGTCCTCTAATAGTGATTCTCTCGGATTGTTTCTGGCTCGTTTTTTTGCCCTCCTCACCATTTTTTTCGGATAGTGGCGTTCCAGGAGTTTTTTCTCCAGTTGTTCCACCTGTTCCTCAAAGATTACTGTGTTCGAACAGTTCCTTCGGACTCGAAGGAACTGTCCTACCGGTAGATTTTGTCTCAGAGCCCTCGGGTGGTACCTTTCAAAGAGGAGTAAACTGTTCTTGTCAGTGGTTTTGTTATGAACCTTTGTCGTGAAACCTTCTTCAGTAAGGGTGATATCCAGATCAAGAAATATTGCATGGTTCTTATTAATCGTATGTGTGAACTTGAGGTGATTATCTTTAGAGTTAACCCATTGGACAAACTCCGTTGCATCCTCCTCTGTCCCGTGCCACACAATCAGCACGTCGTCACTGTAGCGCTTCCAGATTTTCAGATGTTTCAAGAATGGGTTGTCTGGGTTGAGGATGTAGTCATCTTCAAACTGTTGGACATAGAGGCATGCCATGCTGGAGGCAAAGGTGCTGCCCATCGAGGTCCCTGTGATTTGGTGATAGATGACATCCTCGAATTCAAAAAAATTCTCTGTCAGGGCCAGTTCGGCACATTCCATCACAAAATGTTTGGGAGTGACGAAGTCCCAGTCTATGTTCAAGATGATATGTTCCACCACTTCCAAAGTTCTTCTCTGTGGTATGCTCGTATATAGAGCTTCTATGTCCATCGTTATCAGTAGGTCCTCAGTTGCATCCACCTCCAAATCTCGTAGCAGGCAAAGGACATCCTTGGTGTCCCTGAGGTAAGAGTGATATTGTTTCACAATTGGTCTAAGGAACCAGTCGCAGAACTGCGACAAAGGTTCTAGAACTGATCCAATACCGGATACAATGGGTCTTCCGGGTGGGGGGGGCCGGTTCTTGTGGATTTTCGTGAGTGTATAGAACCTGGGCATCCTTGGGTCTTCGCTAATGAGGAAGCTCACCTTCTGTCCGGTGATCCAATCGTTAGTGACGGCCTCCTCCACCATATTTTTGATTCTGGTCATGAGGGGACCTGTCGGGTCATTTCGGTGTATGGCATAGCTGACTGTGTCTAAGAGTAGTCTCTTGCATTCCTCTCTGTACATTTCCTGGTCCATAATCACGATTGCTCCCCCTTTGTCTGCGGGCTTGATCACTAGATCGTGGTTATTCTTCAAGCCCTGTAGCGCAGTACGTTCTTTTTTTGTGAGGTTTTGGAACCCCTTAGTTTTTTGGAAGTTGATTCCCTCAATCTCTTTAAGTACTGCTTCTTCAAAGGCCTGTACCTGACATGAAGTATTCTGGGATGGTGGTTGGAAAGTTGACTTTTTCCTTAATCCAGTTGTCCTTTTTTCTTCAGTATCATCTTTGTTATCACCGAAGTAGTCACGAAGCTTGATTTTCCTAAGGAACTGTGCCAGTTCTGTGTT
The DNA here is from genome assembly GCA_963921515.1 of Calotriton arnoldi. NCBI lineage: Eukaryota > Metazoa > Chordata > Amphibia > Caudata > Salamandridae > Calotriton > Calotriton arnoldi. The sequence goes on along the minus strand of CAWUFW010002426.1, from coordinate 2,013,372 downwards.
AAGGACAAAGGGATCATTGTTAGGTGTGGGGACGAAACCAAGTCCTTTGGAAAGGACAGTTTCTTCGTCGGTAGTCAGTGTATGTTTACTTAGATTGACGATGTTCGTTATTCCCTGCTTGTTGAGGGCATGTTCGCCCTCCCTTTGCTCCTGGTCACCACAGGGTAGAGTGGTTGGTCTTCCCACTGTACCCTTGTGTTCCTTCTTTTTTGTCGGCCTCTCCCTCTGCCCCCGCCTCGGTATAAAAAAGTCTGAGGGCCTTGTGGGAAGCCAAAACCTGGTGGAAAATACGGTTGTTGCCAATATCCAAAAGGTGGTGGTGGTGGTTGTGCCATGGGCTGGCGATAGCCTTGTTGTCTGCCCTGTTGTTGTCCTGAGCTTTCGTCACTGCTGCTGTCGCTCCTTTCTTCCCCCGAGCTGAAGGTCCAGTTCAGTGGGGTGGGTCTGAACCGTTGTTTTCTTCTTGATATCACATTGAATCTAAGGTTCTGGTGTTTGGGGTGCCCCTTAAATCCTGGATTTAGGGGGAATGAGGACTAGTAGCCAATGAGCATCTAGTCCTGTGGCTAATCCACCCCATCCTGTGGATGTATGTCACTAAAACTAGTCAGAACCTGATTTCTATCCTAAATTCAAGATGGACAAAACCATCCTTAGTCGTGCACCTCAGCTGCTAGCCCCTAGAGATGTGGTCAGCCTTGTAGAGGTGGACGTCTTCCTGAATAGCTAATTTCACACCTTCCCTCAAAAAACAGTGTCTGGGGCAGGTGGAGGCTGTGTCCTCGAGTGGAGGACAATTCCTTTGTCCAGTGGTGCCAGTGAAGCCTTTGAGGCTTACCGCCACATCAGTGTAATAGCCATCCTGTGTGGGTGGAGGTGTCAACTCCTGCTCACACAGGTCCTTGGTCTCGGACCTCTTGGAGCAGCACACACTCCCCAGCATGAGGTCAGACTTCTGTCTTGCCGGCAAAGCTTTGGAAAAACCCACCAAGGCACTAGAACACTGGTTAAACTAGGTAGGCTCTATCTAAAGTGCCACCTGGGTACTTGTTGCGTTAACCTTGACACCACTATCGTGTCAGGGGTTAAAAAGCACGGTGTTTGACACCAAATCCAAAAGAAATCGGCCGGGCCTTCATGGAGCTAGACATATAGGTAATGTCTTTATGTCACCCCTTGTTATCTTATGGACCGCCGGTCACTTGCGGTAGATTTACATGCTACAATGCTACCACAGGGCCTTAAATGCTTGCACATATATGTCCATACATTTAATATACTGCACCCTGCCTCCTGGGCTATCGGAGGCCTACCTTAGGGGTGACTGATATATATTAAATGCAGTGAGGTGACCCTGTCTCACATGCTGTGTGCAGGGTCGAACTCGAGCAGGCAAGCTGCTTGTGCAGGTTTAACATGGCAGGCCTGCAGACTTACATTTTTACTCTGGTCACTCAGAGCGGCCCAATAAGTGCTGCATCCCTGGTACCCCTTTTACATCCCAGCCCAGGGTACCGCTGATACCGTATACTAGGGCCTTCAAGGGTGTAAAATTACTTGCCAATTAGGTATACCAAATCACATTTACAATTTAAAGAAAAGAGCACTGGTGCTCGGCCTGGTTAGCAGGACTCAGCACACTCTCAGATCAAACAAAACTAACAAAGAAACAGAAAATTATGGCCTAGGTAGAAGAAGGAGATTATGTGCCAACACTGCAAGTCTAATAGGTCTTGCTGGAGCCTAACATGGCTAAGCAGAGAAACAGCATGCATGGTGGTAGGGCACTGCTCTCCTTGTTTTCAGTTTTGTTGGACCAATTATGTTCAGCTGGGCCCTGGTGTGAGACAATGGGTGCAAGTAGTGTATACTGGATTATTGACTTACTTGGGGTCGAGTTCTAATAGCATGGGATCCCAGTTAACTTTGTCCTACTCTTTCCCTATGCTATATTCCAGACATAGACCCACGGCATCCTCTGCCTCAGTTGTGTGCACCCTGAATATCAACCCCTGCATACCGAAGGGACACAATAACGAGGACAAAGTATTGAAAAAAATATCAACAGGTGTATAAGTCTAGATTTTCCATACCTAACTGAGTTGCCATTCCATGTTCTTCATCACTGTTGCAGCTCAGTAACTCTGACATTGACTCATGAGCCTGGTCGCAGAAAGTGACTGCCACCAGCACTAGAAATGCATTCTGTTTGTTCTCCTCTACCTGTTTCGTAGTTGGGGTTGTGATTAGGGACTGCCGAATGTTTGGCTTCTAGTTCAATTTCTTCTGACCACATTTTCCCTAACACTGCTCCTAGCTCGTGGAGGCGCCCATAGTTAGCCCAGTCCCATGCCACTTCAGGGCCAGTGGAGAAGGAGCTCTTTTGACCTTTCATTGTTTTCAATTTGGCAGGGAACAGCAGGGAATATTTCAACCCCATTTCACAGAGTTTCCAGTTCACCCTGATGAACGAAGCTCTGTGATGTTGCACTGCTAAGGTGCAGTCCAGAAACATTAACACTTTCAGAGTATCGACTGTGAAGTGCGACTGCTTTCTGACTGCCTGCAATATCATCTCCATGTCTTTGAAATGCAACAATTTAGCCACTATGGGCGTAGGTGGGGCCCCTATGGGCGGGCAGTGCGTTGGAAACCAATTAGCTCTCTCTAAGGAGCAGAAAGGCAACAGTTTTTGTGGTGCGATTAATCTTAGGATCCAGGACTCCAAATAGGCAACTATGTTAGAGCCTCAGAGAGACCCACAATCCAAAAACTGCTGCAGCTGTCTCTGCTTTTCTCTTCTTTGGCTCTGCCCACTCCATGAAGTCTTGCACCTTTTGGTGGGTTTATGAGGTTTGTGGCTCCAGCTCTGCCAAGATCTGGTCTGCATGAGTCACCCTGCCCATCAGAGTCTCCTCCTCTTGTGTTGGAGTGTGGCTCTTTCCCCAACACTCTGCTAGGTGTAGGGGCTGCCGAGCCCCTCGACTGCCAGGGAGTCAGGAGAGGTCTCATAGTGCACATCAGGCCCTGCAACCTCAGGCCTGGCCTCTGCCTCATTTGAACACACCACATGATCCCAGTCTGGGTTTCTCATACACCCTTTGATAAGGAGGGCAGCAAAAAGCATTTTTCTTTGTATGCACAGGAGCACTGCCCCTGAAACATATAGATAGCCAGAGCTCCTTCTGAGGAGGGGAACAAGAGCTGTCTGGGTTGAAATGTGGATCCATTGGCTCTTGCTGCATCTCGCCAGGATAGGGAGACTGACCTCATCTAATTCCCTTTCAGACCCTCACCAGATATATTGCGAATGTTCACCACTGCTGATTACAGAAATAGTTTTGGGTGCCATATTAATATACAACAATGGTGGTAAAGCAAATGTGCTTTCTTTCTTCAACAATTTAAGACATGTTTCAGCCCAAACCTGTGACAGTGACTGTGGCCCTCATTACGGGTTTGTCAGAATAGAATGGAGTATTTACCACATTTGGTAAACACCACTATCCCCAGGTGAGTTATTTACCACATGTGGCAGCAATCATGTTAGTATACAACTGGGTCTGTTTTGAATGTAACATAATAAACACATATAAAAGCCTTGCCGCACTTGTAATACTGGTATAAAGGCCAGATTCTGCTGCCTCTGCAACTTTGCCACTATTTCTAAAAGGACTCCTAGTTATACAATAATGCCGTAGCCCAGTGGTGAGTGGACATAAGCACCCACCACTGATGCATAAATATCATTAGGCAAGAAAGGAAGAATCTTCTGATGAAGTTTGAGGTGCAGAAACCCCACTGAACAGACCTTATGCACCTAGGCTTCCAAACATGGCTCATGGGTCAATAAGAGCCCCAGGTTAATTGCTTTATGAATGAAGTTAGCAAAGGAACTAGCATATTAGGCTAAAACACCTGGCTTATCAGTGGGAGATATCGTTGTCAGTAACCAGGACCTGTGCTTTGCCAACATTCTAATTAGAAAGCTATCTGGCATCCAGCTCTGGATCTGACAGGGACAGTTACCTAGCTTGCTCACATTGTTAGAGGCATGTTGATTCCAATTCCAGCAAAAGCTTGGTGTTCTCGAAATACGAGAGGTTTGAAAACCAAAAGCATGCATCAAAGACTGGACACATAATGCACACAGGAAGTGGTAGAGCGCTGAGTCTTGAGGTACCCAATAGACCAAAAATGTGGTAGGGACACCATCGGAGTGCAACTGGTTAATAAAGAAGAGAATCAATCTAGTATAGGCCCTGTCTCCACTGTTCATTAGGTTGAAATGGGGATAGTAAATCTTACCCCACCAAAGTCCTACAGACCTACACTTTCCCTACTATTGCTTAAGCTTAAGTGGGGATAGTAAATCTCACCATTCCAAAGTCCGAGGTTAATTTTATTCCTCCAAGTTTACATTTGTTTGGACATTTTTTGGTTGTATTTGGAATGTTAATTGTGTTCTATTTATGTTTTTTGAATAATTTATATTTTATTAGGATTTAATTGTGTGATATTTACTTCAAATTCTATATGTTTCATACTTTGGATTTGCAATATAAATGATTATTTCCTTTTGTTGAACATAAATCTATTTTTATTAATTGTTGTATTGTTTTTGGATTAGTGCATTTGAATTGTGGTTTTCATTTAATTTGTAATATTTTGCTATTTTATGTTTTTCAATCTGTTTATTGGGATTTTATATGGCAGTATATTTTTATTGCAATTTAAAGTTTTAATTTATAAGAAAGTGTTTTTGAGTATTATGAGTTTTAATCTATGTTTTAAAATGTAATTTTAATTTAACTAGTATATTCTATCATTTTAATTTTTTCAATTTTGTTATTGCATTTGTATTACGTATATTTTATGTTTAAAAAATGTTTTAAAAGGTTTTGATTATTAGCATTTGTTTTCATTTTTTCAAATAACTATATATTATGCACTATATAGTTTATGTAAATGAATGTTCAAATATGTTTTTTTTTTTTAAATTGTGCCCTTTATTTTTACATATTTTATTATATATATTTATAAATATATATATGTTCCTTTTTTAAGTAATTATAATTTAAAATATTTGAAAATGTATATAGTTACCTATGGCAGTACTTCATACCAAAATATTTTGTAGACAATCTATTTGTAGCTTACAATGTAAATATGTAAACTCGATATTTGGGAGCAAAGTATTATTGCTGCAATATTTCTGTATCACAATATATGTTACATTGATATAATGTTATAAAAGTTCCTGTAACACCACAAAGTTAGCTAAAAACTGGAAAGCAACCCTGCTCATTGTAATTAAATGCAATTAAGACTAATTCAAGCATTTCTATCTGCCAATTTTTCTAAGTGAGTCATCCTAACTGGCACACGTGTGGAGTTGTGAGCCCCGTGCGCTCTTTGGAATAGAGACTCAAGTTAATTTTTATTTTTTTATGTCTTTAGTGACATTCAATGCAAAACCAAAGGGGATGATGGACGGAGTGTTGAACATTGCAAGCACTCACCCCCAGTCAACTGATCTGGGTTTAATCCATCATCATTCTTTAGCTCACTCCGCCACCCCAGTTCAGACATGGCCATATGCAAATCAGTCTGACCCTGTGCCTCATGGGAACAGCCCAGTCCGAACTGCCAAGCCATGTCTGTTGGCAGGGTATGCCCAGACGTGGGTCCCTTGCTCACTTTGCCACTGGATTCAAGATAGCCTGGCTGATGAGGGTTATGAACCCGAAACCGGTCCCAGGATGCTTGTTTCCGGTCCAGGGAAGACATGGCTTGGCAGTTCGGGCTGGACTGTTCTCATGAGGCACAGGGTCAGACTGATTTGCATATGGCCATGTCTGAACTGGGGTGGCGGAGTGAGCTAAAGAATGATGATGGATTAAACCCAGATCAGTTGACTGGTGGTGAGTGCTTGCAATGTTCAACACTCCGTCCATCATCTCCTTTGGTTTTGCTAAGTTCGCCCTAAGTTGGCAGGGTATGCCCAGACGTGGGTCCCTTGCTCACTTTGCCACTGGATTCAAGATAGCCTGGCTTATGAGGGTTATGAACCCGAAACCGGTCCCAGGATGCTTGTTTCCGGTCCAGGGAAGACATGGCTTGGCAGTTCGGGCTGGACTGTTCCCATGAGGCACAGGGTCAGACTGATTTGTATATGGCCATGTCTGAACTGGGGTGGCGGAGTGAGCTAAAGAATGATGATGGATTAAACCCAGATCAGTTGACTGGGGGTGAGTGCTTGCAATGTTCAACACTCCGTCCATCATCTCCTTTGGTTTTGCTAAGTTTGCCCTAAGTTGGCAGGGTATGCCCAGACGTGGGTCCCTTGCTCACTTTGCCACTGGATTCAAGATAGCCTGGCTGATGAGGGTTATGAACCCGAAACCGGTCCCAGGATGCTTGTTTCCGGTCCAGGGAAGACATGGCTTGGCAGTTCGGGCTGGACTGTTCCCATGAAGCACAGGGTCAGACTGATTTGCATATGGCCATGTCTGAACTGGGGTGGCGGAGTGAGCTAAAGAATGATTTTGGATTAAACCAGATCAGTTGACTGGGGGGTGAGTGCTTGCAATGTTCAACACTCCGTCCATCATCTCCTTTGGTTTTGCTTTAGTGACATTTAAACATAAACAACGCTACAACAAAGCAGAGTAAAAAGGAAAAGAAGAGGAGGGGACATAGGGAGTGGGGACTTAAGTTGAAAGTTACTGTCAAGTCAGGTGATTTTATTATTTTCTTAACTAAAATCATCACAAATAAAACTTTAAAACAAAGCAAAATATAGTCAATGGAAACACAATTCTTTACAATCATTAAAACTATGATTTGTTTTGAATTGGAAAACTAGCAAGTTGCAATTGACTGAGTTTGAAATCTGTTTAGGCCCTGCTTGTGTTGCTATTGTGAGGAAATCTGGCCTAGCAATGTAGGACAGGTTGTTTCTTTTTAGGTCCAACCAAGACAGAACTGCCTGAGGTAGGCCATGTTTTAATGACACAGATGAGATAAAAAAAACGTTATGGAAAAATGCTAGGCAGAGTGACCAGTGGTCATGACTTCTATAAGTATTTTCATTCATCATGTTGCAGGGTAGCTTAAAAACAAAGAAAAAGACAGAGTTCTCATGGCAATGTAAAAAGGTAAACAACCAGTCTCAATTTGCTGCTTCACAGGCAGCTTCATTTGTACATAGTCAGATAATGCTTGTTACAAAAGATTAAACATTAAGGGGCAGATTTACAAGCCCCTTGCGACATCTTTACGACACCGTTGCGTCACTTATTGACGCAGCGGCGTCGTAAACAATGCGCCACTATGCGACAGATTGACAACATGACGCATCTAGTGAGATGCGTCACGTTGTAAAGCCCTGCGCTACATTATACCTGCGTCAGGTATAATGTATGCAGGTTGGGCGTTCCATCGCAAGGAAGCCCCGTAAAGTGACGCAGTGAAATCTACAAGATTTCACAGAGTCACTTTGCGTCCCCGCTGTGTCAAAACCTTACGCCTGCTTGTAGCAGGCGTAAGGAGTGACGCAGTATTGCAAGTATACGATGCCCCTGAGCAGTGCTGGAGTTGCGTCGCACTTGCCACACGACTCCAGCACTGCGTCACCTATACGCTGACAGATGCGTCACGCATCTGTCTCTCGTTGCGCGACGGTGCGCTGCACTGTAAATGCGGCGCCTCCATGGTGGCGCAAGGGGTTCCTAACGTCACACAAAATAACTGCGCATCCCTGCTGATCTGCAGGGATGCGCCAGTTATTGTAAATCTGCCCCTAAGTCACTTAAAAGTTACACATTGGTTACAAAAACATTTCATCATCTGTGTTCCTAAACTTTATTCTAATACTCTATACATCCTTTATTGCAGTTCTAACAATGCTTAACGAACGAACTATTCTTCTACTCTTGAATGAATGTGTATTTAGGTTGAAAGCATGTGTATTTGCGTTTGTGCTTTATCATTGTGCTCCCAAGACCTCTTATCAGATTCCATGTGTTCTTGCCTAATGTAATCTCCTGGTCCTATTATTTAAGGCACGTTCTTAATTTGCTGAGAATACAGAATACGTGCTGTGTGCTAGGGCCATAAATTCCTTCAAGATTGCCAAACACTTGCTTTTCTTTAACTACGACCTTACAGGCCATGCATTCTGTCTTCAAGTGAACTCTTCACCTCTCTCTCTTCAGCTCAAGATTTCAGGAATTAGCTGCTCATTCACCACCCATAGCTGTGTGACTCTCTCTACTGTTGTCTGCTGTTGCGCCTTGCGTTCATATTTCATTTCATCCATAACATTCCCCCCTCTAGTTGATAATTCAGCTACTGGTTCTAAACCTTGGTCTACACTTGGCACTAAATGATGTGTTACCCTTAGCATCTACTACACGTGTTGGTGTCCTAAGTGGAAACATCCCTCCCGCCTATGTACCAATCCTTCTACAACATACTAAAACTAATTGAATTGCACAATATATAACTAATAGAGCCACAAAAGCTGGCAAAAAGGCTCCTACAGTTCCGACATGCAGGATGTCAAAAAAGAAAATAACCTGTTTAACCAATTATCTGGGGCACCTCCTTAATCTGTCATTTTCTTCTGTAAATTATGTAAAGTTTGTATGGCCTCTGACAAAGTTCCATTGTCTGTATCATTTGCTGGGACAAAAGTACATCATGTAGTCCCAATCTTTGCACATACCCCTCCTTCCACGGCTCTCATAAGGTCAAGTACAAAATGGTTCTGCATTATGATCATTTGCATAGCACGCAGCTCTTCCTTTATGGCATTAAATCCATCTTTTGTAGTGTTGATGCACTTGAGGAGCTCCCATTGAGTTTTCTGCAGCCATCGAGCTATTGCCTTAGCCTGAACAAACGGCAAAAGGCTTTCAAACAACAGCTGTGCATCATTAAACAACCAATACTCTTGAGGATTATCATTCCAAGTTGTAGTGCCATAATACTCCACAGTTCTTCTCCTTCAGTGATGATGTAACAAAATCGTTGGACGGCTCATGGGGTTTTCATGAAGCATTGAAAGGTTAATTCCAGGAATTACCAAAACAGGGGCATGCAAGGTGACCAGTGTGCAGAGGCCTCCCCAGTTCGGTGGTAACTGGGCATACAGTAGTTCTCCGCACTGCCAATAATAGTCCATGAGACTTGAGGTGCACCCCTGCATGTCGGCATTATCTATGTGCCACTACAGTTAATATTGTATCCTACATTACAGTGCCATTTCCTCTGAAACATAAAGAAACAGAAGTAAGTCTCATGACTTTCTGAGGACTTACTTTACTATGCATCCAAGTGTAACGTGCAACATTATCATTCCATATGTACGCACATTTTTTGAGTGCACCCTGACTAACATCAGTATTATTCCATAAAGTCATGACCGTACAGGAAAATCCGATATCAGAATTCCATTGATCGTGGGCAGAAACTGATCAATTAACTTTAAATCCTGGCCTATGAACACAATCTGGGGGTAAAGGATTTACTAAATAACTATTACACTCAGTAGATGGGTGTGCTACTCCTAAAAACTCTAAATCTAAGACTATTTGTATCCATTCTGCAGTAGTAGGATGCCCTGTTTTCTTCATGTGTGCTATCTCATCCTTAATGTCCTGTCTATCTGTAAGGATATATAAAACGTCTGCTGAAGAGTCATATTTTGTGGAATTGACTAGAAAACATGCCAGTTTAACATGTGTTAGTTGCATTTGGGCCTTAATCCTACACAAGTTGAGATGCACTAGACATAGAGTTGTGCACTCACAGACATTCACCATCAACATATTTAAAATATGAACACTTCAACTACTTCTAAATGTAAATTGCCATTGTTCTAACTTTAAATTGTAAATGCAGTCGGCAACCATTGGCCAGCTCCCTCTGCGCTTAGAGAGGATAACCCTCAAACCATGCATCTCAAAGACCATGGAATGACTTCTGGACATTAGGTCCAGGTGGCAACTTTAGTGTTCAGATCGTACCTGGAGGAAAGGTTTAGTGACATAAGCCTTTCAGCTGTCCCTCTATGTCAAATATTGGAACACATATTTGGAAACTCAGCTCCGAAACACCCACATTGACCTCTTCCAACTTTATATTGGGAAAAACACGTTAACCGACTATGCAGTGCCTTTAATTTAATATTGTGCAACACATGTACACAATCTTGCATGTGATAAACTTATATCTCTTATACCCTTATAGTTACATCTGTGTTTACCGTTGCCAAAAGAGGCAAGTTATACAATATATACAAAAACATGGAACAAAGTCTGCATTGTCCTCACCTTAAAGACAGTAATCTCCGGGTCTTACCTCCGCCCCCGTGAATAGGCAGAACTTTAGGGAACATGGTGTCTGCTCACCTCATCAAAGATGCACAATGATCTACACAGCGGGGGTAGGCTGTGTTTCGGTGGCAGCAGGCTGTTGAGGGCAAGAGGGACTCCTATCTGGTGCCCCAACCATTGCAGGGTAGCTTAAAAACCAAATCCTCTTGGCAATGTAAAAACAGCTCTTTACTGTTCCAGCAGGGAGAGCGACTGTCCCCACACAGGTAAAAAGCCAGTCTCAATTTGCTGCTTCACATTCAGCTTCTTTTATACATAGTCAGACAATGCTGGTTACAAAAGATTAAACATTAAGTCACTTAAAAGTTACACATTGGCTCTAAAAAATGTAATCATCTGCATTCCTAAACATTAACCTAATTCTCTACACAGTCTTTATTGCAGTTCTAACAATGCTTAGAAAACGAACTATTCTTCTACTCTTGAATGCATGTGTATTTAGGTTCAATGCCTGAGTATTTTTTGTGTGTGTGCTTTATCATTGTGTTCCCATGACCTCTTATCAGATTCTGTGTGTTCTTGGCTAATTCAATCTCCTGCTCCTATTCTCTAAGGCACGTTCTTAATTTGCTGAGAACACAGAATACTTGTCGATGTGCCTGTGTTCTAAGGCCATAAATTCCTTCAAGCTTGCCAAACTTGAGTTTTCCTTTAACTACGACCTTACAGGACATGCTTTCTGTCTTCAAGTGAACTCTTCACCTCTCTCATGAGCACACGATTTTAGGCCTGCACAGCTTTTTTACCACATACAACTGTGTGACACGCTCTACTGTCTTCTGCTGTTTCGCTGTGTCTTCATATTTAATTTCTTCTGTAACAATCACTGTTTGTCACGTCATTTGTCCCAAGCTTTCTGAGGGGCTCCAGCTGCAGCTCACTGGTGAGCCCCAATAAGTCCAAAATTATGCTTGACTTTCCTTTCCTTTTAGAGTGGAGGAGGCCTAACAGTTGAAATTTGACTGTATTTTAGGGCCATGTTGCGGCTAGTTTGCATATAGCTGGCCCATATCAGTTCGCAGAGAAAAACTGAAAACAGCTGAATCGGATACAGTGCTGTCTACAATAATAAACAGGGACTACAATTGCATCCAATTGTATCATTTGCATCCATAACTTGTTTATTGCTCTTTTTATATACGGAGCCAGAAAACATATTGTACAACGATCCTAATAGAATGAGGTTATTTTTTCTAGAAGTAACGGTTCAGCTTTTTTGACTGCCATACCTCGACACAGTGGATCAAAAGGTCTCATATGGGATAAGGAACTTTGTGTTTTCAATTTTACCTTTTTAGGTCGAGCCTAGGCAGCGCGCATGCGCTGTCTGCAAGACCTGGAGTAGTCCATAAAGGACTTTGCTCCCGTCTGCTCCCACCCCATTGGTTTAAAGCAGTGCCACTCTTCTTTGCTGCTTTCTAAATCGTTGAGGCAGCGATATGTCACTTCCGTTTATTCCGGAAGCAGCACCACCCAAATACTGTTTTCGTCCGCTTGCATGTTTCATGTGTTGCTGAGGAGAACTCTTTTATACAATTGTTGCAGCCCAGCATGCTGAGTTGTACCTTTTAATATGGGGTCTGTGCTTTTATTTTGTTATGCGCGGTTATTAAATTGTTTTGACGTGAAGCCGCGGGGTCCCTCTGCTGCACTGACCCGATCCAAGCGTCCCATGACTCCATAGCAACTTTTGCCGCGCATGCCCTCTCCCATGTGCTTCCTTTCCGCAGCGATGTTTTCGGCGCATTTTCTGCTCCAGTCCTCCCACCACATTGCGCACACACACACACTGTAAGGAGCACTGCCGGCGCCGCTGCTTTCCTCCGTAATCAAGACTTGTGCTTTCTGTGTGTTCACAATATTCCGCCCCAGGCTTGCAGTGTACGAGCAGCTGCCACCCCTCCTCCACCGCTCTCCCGTTAGGCACGCATTTCTTTCCCACAGATTTAGAGAGAACTCGCCGCTTCCTCACACCTCCCCCTCTCCAGTGAAAGCAATCTTTTTTTAATCTCTCCCCGCCCCCTCCGCTCTCTCCGTGAATTATTTTAATTCATTCAAGACGCTTAAGTTGGCTTGCCCTGGATATACCTTCTGCACAGTACTCCACTGAGCAACACCAAGGTTAGTGCTTTAATACTTCATTTACTTGTTTTTTTAGTCATGGACATTCATTGTATGTTTTTGAGCACCGCGGATATTCAGCACGGCGCCCGCTTTTAAAAACATTTATTTTATGGTGCACACATAACTTGTATATATTCGGGCGCCGCGCTTTATATTTAGCATGGCGCTCACTTTTATGGGCAGTCATAGGGGAGATTAAGATAAGGCCAGCCGTGTCCCGTCCTGCAGCTAAGCACACACGACTTCGCAAAAGCCGGAAGCTTTGGCCCTCACTTCCTGGCACTGCATATTTTCCCTGCCGTACTGTACCATTCAACATGGCGGGCTGCAGCAACGGGGCATGGGGGCGGTGGTTGATTGGCTCCTGGACTCGGCTGCTTCTAAATAATAAAAGTGGGCATTTTAAGGTAATTCTGTTAAAGTTTCATTTTCAAAGGCACACGGAGTAACTTTCTCCAAATTCGTTTTTATGTGTAATGTAATAATTAGTGAAACAGGTTCATTTTCTGAACGTTAGCCTTTTTTCCAGTTTAAACATCAATAATGTAGTATGTCACCCTGGAACTACTCAGCGCACTGACGCACTTAACGAGCTCACAGGCCAGACGGGATTAATGCTAATTTGAAGGCAGCCGGCAAGAAAATTCTTTCACGATGACACACACATGGTGCAGGCTACCAACATCTCACAAGCCACTCACGGAGGGCAGAAAACACTATCTGGGTGGTAGCCCTGGAAACTATAGCTCCATTTTTACTTTTCCTAGTTTCGCTACTAATTATACATTTATTTGGCTATTTCATTTCGAAGTAACATAAAGCGTTTCGTCCACTTAAAAGCAGAACACACGAGGCTAAACTGGTGGTTAATCTATTTAATTCAGATGAAAGAATAAACATCCCTGTTATAAAACCTTAACAGTCTAATAAGATTTTATCAAACACGTATCCATGTCTTATATGTAAAAGGTTAATTTGCAAAAGTCCGATGTTGAAAAATAAGTCCTAGTCCCCAAAAACGAGCGCACTTATAATTGGGGCAGATCACTAAAAGAAAGCATTTAAAACAAGCATTTGCAATGCAATAGGTCTCGTATTTCAGTTTGTGCTATTGGCAGTGTAAATGACAATGAATTTTATTCAAGTGTTTTGTAAACCTGCAAGCGGTGCATAAACACGCACTTGGTACTGATAGTCCTTGCTTACGAGAAGCAAGGCTGGCAGTAAAAGAGGTGCAGTTACTGCCAGCCTTGCTTCTCGTAAGCAAGGACTATAGGTACAAAGTGCGTGTTTAAGCACAGCTTGCAGGTTTTCAAAATGCAGATATAAAAGGCATTGTCATTTACAATGCCAATAGCTCAAACTCTCGCAAATGCGAGACCTATTGCATTGCAAATGCTTGTTTTATTGTTATGTAGAATGTCGTAGTTACATTCAAGTGCAGTTTTTTTTTTTTTTTTAAAGTAAACTAAGCTGTTAAAAGGGGCAATGAAACAAGCACCCAGCCGCGACCGGTCCATTGGGGCTGAGGGGCCACGCCCCCCCACCTTTTGCCCCTCACGAACAGTGTCCGTAAGGCTGAACAAAGATCAGCCTGACACACTGTTCATTTTCAGGCCAGGAGCCAGACATGCAATAAAATGTGCAGGCTTCTGGCTGCCTGAGCTGAACTTTGCTGGGCTGAGGAAGTCACAGCTCCTGTGGGCATGACCTCCTCAGCTCAGCACAGGTCCCTGAGGCCCTCCCCTGAGTGACGAGAGGTAGTGTCACTGATTGCCTTGCACCTGGGCGCTTCTGTTTTAAGCCCTGAAGCTCCCAGGTTCGAGTGTCAATCAGTGACACTTCATCACATAGTGGGGTGGGTCAGCAGTCTCACTGACCCCATCCCACTCTGTGGTGACGTTGGGACTGCCGCCTTCCCTCATTGGATGACCTTAGGTCAGCCAATGAGGGAAGGCAGCAGTCCCAAGCCTCCCTGGGACCTCCGAGGGAGAGCTGCAGGTAAGCGTGTGTTTTTTTAAAATTAATGTTTGATGTGTGCGTACGTGTATGTATGAATGTTTGGTAATGAGTGTTGTGAATGGATGTGTTTGTGTGTGTGCACTGCATGTGAATGCATGGCTGTGAGTGTATGCGTGTGTGTCCCGTCCGCCCCCTCCCTTCCTAAACTTACCGGCTGCCACTGCAAGTACCAAACACAATCTTCCCAACTCCATTTTAAAACACCTATCAATTGCTTATAATGGATTAACAAACAAAAAACAAGATCATCATTAGAATTTCACTCAAACAAGTACCACATTCAATAAGTTTTCTTATGATCTCTTAAAGCTCTATTCAAAAGTTAACCTAACATTAATATGAATCAATTTTTGTCAATTACACTTATATCATGGCAGCTCAGAAAATGTTCCAACCTAACTGAGGAAATCAATAGAAGATCTACAATACGTACGCCTGTTGAATTATACATAGCTTTCAAATACAAGATATTCAGGATCAGAAATGTTGAACACAATAGGGGCATACCTGCTGGAACTGCAGGAACAAATTGGCTCTAGTAGTTGGATTTAAGTACCTGGTCCTGTCACCATACAGAGAGCTGAGCTAACTTAAAGTTTTCAGGACAACTCTCATATTGCAAAGTGAGGATCTTTTTTTAAAGTAACCCTATGGCCCATGGAATTTTTAATTCTACATGACACCATTGGTATCTCTTAGAAGCTGCACATTTATCACCCAAAATGTTTTGCAAAGTGCATTTCCTCCAACATGGATGTTCCATAACATGTCCTGCTGGAAACTAAGAAGTTTGATTTTGAGGGAGACTTTGAAGGTTTGCTCTTCAATCTTTTAAAAAAAAAAAAAAAATGTTTTTATCTGTATTTTGCCAGAAACAAAAACAAAAAGAACTCACAACAAACTCGGGTACAATCGTGCAGAGACAGCCATATACATTCCATATCTCATACCATTCCAAAACATGCCCCCTTAGGGCGTCGTGAACCTGCAGGTCCCACTCACATACATCTCTCTGGTGTAGTGTCCCATGTGTCCTCACCCCCGGAGTACTGTTGTACTAGAGAGCCGGGACGTATTTTTAGCGTTAGAAGCGGGCCCCTAAGAGGCCCGTTTACCATCACCCATCCCCCCATCTAGGCCATAATAAGCCCTCCATTTGCCCCACACTCTGCGGAATTTCCTCGGGCACCCTCTTGCCTTATAGGTGACCCTTTCTGCCACCATATACATATCCATCCCTGCCTTCCACTCTCGGAGCTGGGGCGCGATTGCGGCCCCCCAGGTTCGTGCTACATCCCTTTTGGCCACCACCAGGGCCAACTGAGCGAATATGAGGTGCGGTCGGCCCAGATCTACATCCCCGGGTATACCCAACAGTATGAATTTAGAGTCCAGTGGTAGCGTCGTATCTAGGATCTTGTTCAGTTCCCCCAACACCCCCTCCCAATAGGTCTGTATTTCGGTGCAATCCCACAGGACATGATAGAAATCTCCCTTTTCATAGCCACATCTCAGGCAACTAGGTTCTCCAGCACGGCCCATCCAGTGGAGTCGGACCCTATCATAATAGACTCTGTGGAGTATTTTATATTGGATGAGGCGGAGACGGGATTTAATAGCCACCTCTCGATGATGCATCAGGGCTGCTTCCCAGTCTATGTTCTCCAGTGCGCCCAAATTCAGCTCCCAGGTCTCCCTCAGCCTGCCCAGTCTGTCTGGTGTATTATTGTTCAGGGTCCGGTATGTGAGTGAAACTGCCTTAGTAAGCACATGCTCCTGTAACAGGTGCCCCTCCAGTGGAGCGTACTCTGGTAACAGTGAGGAGAGCGAGGTCTCCGCTCGCCAGGCGTGCCAAAATTGCGCGTACTTAAGAAACTGGGAGGTATGTAGCGCAAACTCCGTCTGAAGCGAGCGGAAGCTCTTAAGCGTACCCTGGGCCGTGATGTCCCCTATACTAGAGATACCTATGGCATCCCACCCCTCGAAGCCCCTCAGTTTTTGGAGTTCTTTTAACCAGGGACAATGCCAAAGGGGTGTCTGTTTGGTGGGTTTGCGATCCCATCCCATAGCCCTGGTCGCTCTCCCCCACACTGCAATCGAGGTTTGGGTGGTCGGGAGAAGTCGCCCACTACCCCGTCCCCCATAGAGATAATGAAGGCAGGTACGCCGCACCATGGTTTCCCTTTCCAACCTGTAGGTGGGATGGTCTGGCGTCGCATGTATCCAGTCATTCACCGGGGTTAGGTGTTCTGCCCAGTAGTAGGCCTCTATATCTGGCAGCGAAATCCCCCCATTATATTGATTACGATGCAACGTAGTCAGAGCGATCCTCGGGTGTTTCCCAAGCCACAGAAGGGAACGTAGTTCCGCGTCAATCGCTCGAAAAGTCTGTCTGGAGAGGGGAAAATACTCATTCTGCAGTGCATAAAGGAAACGGGGCAGAGTGATCATTTTGAACATGGCCGCCCGGCCTAGAATTGTTAGAGGGAGGGACTTCCATCTCTGTGCATCATCTGCAAAGTTGGTAATTACCCTTTTGATGTTTCTCTGGTAAGAGAGGCTCTTGTCTGTGGTAAGGTAAATCCCTAGATAGGTGAATCCAGTTTGTGCTATCTGGAGGGCCCAGGGAGGGTAGGCCAGACGGACAGGACAGTGGGACTATAGATGACCGACTTATGTCAGTTGATGGTATACCCAGAGTAGGACCCGTATACGTCCATAGTGGCGAACAAGTTGGGAATCGTGGTCGTCGGGTGAGTGATATAAAGCAGAATGTCATCCGCATAGAGCGAAATCTTTTCTTCCCATGTGTCCGTCGGTTGAATTCGAAACCCCCGGATCTCTGGGCAGTGCCTAATCACACAGGCCACCGTCTCAATCGTGAGGGCAAAGAGCAATGGGGAAAGAGGACAACCCTGACGGGTGCCTCTTCTAACAGGGAAATCTCCAGAGAGCTGCCCATTAACCTTGACCCTTGCCCGGGGATCCCTATACAGGAGTCCTACCCATTGCCGAAACTTGGGACCCATGCCGAATTTGACCAGGGTCGAACGCCTTTTCTGCGTCCAGGGATAGGAGTAAATGTGGGGTATCGCGGTCCTGGACCGCCATTAGCCAATTGTGGGTCCTTCGCAAGTTCAGTCGGGTCGCCCGACCGGGCAGGAAGCCCGTCTGATCCTGATGCACCAGAGTAGTAATTACTTGGCAGAGCCTAATGGCGAGGTAGTGGCCAGTATTTTCACCTCTATATTGAGAAGAGATATGGGGCGATATGATGCACAGTCGTTGGGGGGCTTCCCTTGCTTGTGTATAGGGATGATTGTAGCCATGCGCAGGTCCAGGGGCAGGGTTCCCTCTTGGGACGTATCCTGGAAGAGATTCAACAGGTGGGGGCCAAAGAGATCTGCGCATTTCTTATAGAGTTTCGCAGGTAGTCCGTTGGGGCCTGGGGTCTTACCGGGGCGTAGTCGGGCTATAGCCAGTTTTATTTCGTCTATCGTTAGATCTGCCTCCAGTCCCTCTCTATCCCCCTCCTCTAGTAGCGGGGTAGGAATGTCCGCTAGATAGTCTGTTATGTCCGAGAGCTCCCTCAGACTCCGGGCTTCATAGAAGGGTTGATAGTAGGACGTGAATGTCTGTACCATCTGCCTATCCTTAGTCTGTGAAATCCCCTCGGGGTCGGTAACACTTTCCACCCATCGGGCCTCCCTCTTCCTGCGGCTAAGCCATGCCAAAAGCTTGCCCGATGTGTCTCCCACATCGTAAAGCCTATGAAGTGTCGCCTGCGCTTGTGCCTTGGCCTCTTGCGTGGCCAGAGCCCTGTATTGATCCTGTGCGTCTGCTAGTTGTCTCAGAACTTGAGGGTCCCTCTGTGCAAGGTTCCTGTTTTCCAGGGTAAGAATTCGGGTCTCTAGTGTGGTGAGTTCTTCCTGGGCCTTCCTCTTGTCCCAGGTTATCCGGTTCTGGGCCCTGTCCCTTAAGACTGTTTTATACGCCTCCCAGAGCATCACTCCGGACTGTACTGAGCCCTCATTGTCCGCAAAGAAGACTTTCGTGTCAGCTCGAATGCCCTGGAGCACCTCCTTAGTCTGTAGGTCCCATGCCGCAGGCGCCAGCCCCTCCGTCCCGCCCGGGCCCTCTCACCCACCCGAACATATAGAGGTGAGTGATCAGATAATCCCCTAGCCATGTACACTGCCTCATGGATGTCCTGTATTGCGCCTTGCGGGAGGAATATATAATCCAGTCTAGAGTAGACCCTGTGGGCCCCAGAATAGTACGAGTATTGTCGGACCTCCGGGTGCAAGTGTCTCCACACATCCACCAAGCCCAGAGTGTCCGCAAGACGGGCCAATTGCGTGACCGGGGGCGGATGGACATGCTCTCCCGAGCGATCTGTAGGGACATACATGACGTCATTAAAGTCACGTTTGCTCTTCAATCTTAATCACCTGTATGATATTATCTTTTATGATAACGATGGGCCATTTAACAAAGAGATCAAATCATGTGAGATCAGAAAAATCATTAAATCTTTGTACTTGGAGAAGGCACCAAGCCTGGATGGTTTCAGTAAATAATTATTCAAACTCTTCAAATCTTGAACTTTCTTCACTGCTATACAAAATGTTCGATAATAATTAAATAAAAAAAGGTTTCTTCTTCAATCCATTAAGCAATCACCAGTAACCATCATACAGGAAGAAAGTAAAGAACTCCAATGTTGTGAAAACAACAAACCAATCTAACTGTTGAACTCAGGCAGTACAAATTTAACTATAAAATGGGCTGAAAGATTTCTATGTCTAGTTTCAAAGTTGGTTGATCAATTTCCAATCACTTGATGGATGTGCTACTTAGCCTTAATCCACAAAATGCTTTGGATTGTGCTAATTGGAACTATCATTTTAAAATCTTGACACATACAACTGCCTAGACGATTTTGTAGCACCCTTTAAGCCCTTCATGCTGATTGATAGTACTAATGGGATCAAATTTTAACCAATCCAGATCGAAATGTATGCTCATCAACGTTACTCTCTCTCGCTTTGTTTTTGCCTCAGCTACTTTATGATGTATGTGGTCCTATCCATCTTTTAACGCAATTTGAATTTTGCCTGTACACCTAATTCATGGAACACTCATTGACTTTATCATCCTGCATGAATTTTCCACCTCTGGCTCTTCATAAACTCTTCCCCATTTAATGCTACTATATGTTATCTTGCCCTGATTTCGAACAAAGCATAAATGTGTGCTTCACATCGTACCTGTTGAGCCCATACCACCTGTCTTACTCTCTCTATTATCCATGCCAGCAGTGGATTAGTCATCTCCGAAGACCAGGCAAGATAACCCTTCTCTTCCCATAACACCATTAGTTTGATTGGCTGGAGTATCATTCTTCTAGCCCCTTTTAGGATGACTTGTTCCCTGAATACTTTATGCTTTATCAGTGTAAAAGACAATGGGAAACATCACCTTTCCACATGGAAGAGACAGAATAGGCTGACGGCAAGGATTATGTTTTACATAAAAGATCAAAAGAGAATGGATGAAATAACAATCAAAAGAGTACATATTGTCAGGGTAGGTTGTTGGTAACTGTTTTTTAGTGGTCTGATCAAAGATGGGTGTAGCATGGTGCTGTATGACAGAACACTAAAAGGGTGAGGTTATACCTCTATCGTTTTCTAATATACTGAGAGGATATAGCATTCCTTTGCCTGCTGAAATGATTGAACTGGGTTTTAGAATAAGAAATTGGCAACAGTCGATGATTCTGAAGACAGACCAGTCTCTGCTATGGAGTGCAACCCATATACTTGTCAAAGTACTGTGGATTAAGCATGGACAACGGCACTGTAATATGGTACACTATATTCATAACGTGGGCCTTCTGTAGGCTACGTTAATTGTGAGCAGAGACTGACATATTGTTTCTGCAGAGGACAGAATGAATGTACACAAAGGGAAAGTTATCAGCATCTTTTTCGCAAGTAAAAGTGGACTCCATATGCTAAAGTGAAGCCCATTAATTTCTAGTGAGTTAAACAAAGCAGTCTATTTCAGTGGGCAAATTGGCTGAATAAATGGCGTGGGAGAAGGGGGCAGGAGAAGTAAACAGAAACCAGGTAATAGTCAAGAGGGTGCTGTCCCAGTTCAAGTTAATTTACATAAAAGGAGTGTGATATCGGGATCTGCTGACATGTAATGTGCACATAGGGATTTCTGTGTGATTTATATGGTTTGGGAGGATTGCTCAGCATTATTTTACCATTATAGAGAAATTGCTTGTATTCAAGAACTTCATTTCTTGGGTCCGCTTTGAAAAAGAAACAAGCCTGTAAGACCAAGGAGAGGTATTTATTATGTCAACACTATAAAGGTCAGGAAACAATATACCAAGCTTCCTCTGGTCGGATTTATATAAATCAGCTTTTATGTTTTGTCTGTAAGTGGGTCGACTTCTTTGTCTTGGCTCTACCACTTAAAACCTTCCATGCAATGTTGGATCTCATTCATTTTTTTTTCCTGGTCTCTGTCAATACTGGCTACTGGGATATGGACAGCAAGGCAATCTTCTTGACCTATAAAAAACTGATTAATAACTCTCCTGACCCTCTCCTTCAACTCCGAGAGTACTGGACACGAGATATTGAGGAATTAGACAATGAGGAGTGGCAGGGGGCGTTGGCCTCACCCCGGGAGGTGGCCATTTCTTCAAGACTAAAATTAATACAGCTTATAACACTTCACAGATTATACTTTTCAGGTCACACTCTTGTTAAGATGGGCCATAGGGCAGATCCTACTTGCAGAAGGCACTGTGGGCAAGAAGGTACATTTTACCACAAAATTTGGGACTGCATGCACATAAAGAAATATTGGGGATCTGTTATATGCTGTATGGGAAAGATACTAGGGTTGAGATGGGAGCCAGAGCCTAAACAGTGCCTCCTCAACGTATGGGGGGCAACAGATTTGATTAGTGAAGAAAAATCCTGGGCTACACTGGTAATGACAATAGCAAAACGAAACATAGCGAATTCATGGGGTGCCCCTGACATGCCAACACTCCATGCATGGATGGGGGACATGAACTGGTGCATGATATCAGAGAAGACAGGCTATGATAGTCGTGGCTGCCTGAAGAAGTGGGTGCAGATATGGGGTAAATGGAATTCATTTAGGGGAGACGTATGTACGCTGCCTGGGCTCGACACCCTTTCCATAGCGAGGAACTGAGGGGTTTACATTCCATAAGGAAAGGGAAACTTTAATGTAATACTTCAGATTGTTGTAACTATGTATATAGATTCTTGAAATGCCACTTCTTTATTGCTGATGTACTGTAATGTTACAGAAATATCCTGGTTTAGTCATCAATAAAAAGAATTAAAAAAAAATACTGACTACTGGGTTGTTGCAAAAACATTGAGGGCCAAAGTATCGAGAAAGTAAGTGCAAATGGGCGAGTTCAGATTCACCATTCATAACTCCACATCTAGTACCTTGAAGATATGTATTGCCAAGGCACATGTATGTGGAGTTAAGTATCGTAAAATTTTGCTTACCCATGGAAACTTACTTTTACATTATTCTTGTCTGCAACAATATTTCTGTCACACAATACTTTTCCTTCACTATTCTGATCAAACACAACCACTGGCTATGCTCACATTCTAAAATGATCTTATTTCCACTAGGAAATGAAGTGGAACCACGAAATGATAAGCATCAGTAGTATAGACTTTGACCATAAAGTTATCATGGTCATGTTTTTGCCCTGTGTTGAGTTTCTTCTATTTAAATTTCATGAAGGAATGCCCGCTTGCATCTCATAAATCTAGATGTGACCCAGAGAACTGCAACTTAGGACATTGAACTGCAATTTAGGTATATGCTGATGTGATATACAGGCGCCTCAATTGTTACCTAAATTTCAGTTTTTTGCGCACTTTAAAAGAACTAACAAGAAGGCGAATTACCCCTCTGCTGAAGCAGTACTGTATTCTCCCCATTAAACTGGATTTTGGGTTTTCAAATCTTTACGCTTTTCAATCTCTCAATTCTTTTTGCCCAAGATTACACCCAATGGCAGGGTTATAAATAGAAGAATTGGAGACATCATTGGACTGTGCCTTTGGTGAAAGTTAATGCTGCAAAGCTACATAGATTCTTATGTCCCAATGTTTTATTGAGTTTAATTTCAAACTAAATATTTAAAACAGAAATAAAATACAGATTTGAACAAAATAAAATATACACAAAACAGACATAAAGTCCAATACAGATGAACCTTAATGTGATGAATCTTGAGAAAAGACAATATATGCAATTGACACAATAAAATTGCCCAATAAGATTTAATCTTCTAATTAAAGGAATAGTGGCATAATGAAAATATATGCCCTGATTACGAGTATATGTGCTATTTATTGCAGCTGATAGATAACAATACCACAAGTGCAATAAATAGCACCTATTATGTGTTTCTGGGGAATAACTTGCGATTTATGGTGTTCAATACACCAAAATCTGCATGATACAGTAAATACTGTATGCTTTTCCCCTGTTAAGTTTTGGCAGGGAAATTTCACAAAGGTTGAGGTATTTAACACATCTGATGCTTTAAATACAACTAATCTTGTAATTCCAACCCCTGTGCAAACAGGGGTCTATGCAGGAGTCAGAAAACAATGACACACTGGTAATAAGGCCCTAAGTAGAATCTTAAGCAAATTTCATAGGCCATAGTCTGCACATTTTGTCTGACTAAAATTGCACTGAGTTATCTAAAAGTCACTACTCCGTTTCAAACGGAGTATACGCTGTTTGTTGCCCACTCTTTTCCCAGATGTACTCTTAAAGTAAGCATTATTTTAAATAAAAACTAATATTTGATGTTGTATGGCCCTCCTCAGTCCATTTTTTTTTATGTCTCCACACCAGACCATGAATTATGGTCAGCCTACTCATATCAAAGAGGTGGAATTCTGGCAGCTGCTGTACTGCTTCACTGCTCACACTCCCAGAAATATACACCAGACATCAATAACAGATACCAAGTTTATAATTGAAGAAGGTAACAACGGAGGGGCTTTACCGGATAATAGTTTGTTGTTAAAAGAGATGACATCTTTACTCTTCTCAAGATTTATTCCCCTTCACGCTCTTCAGAACCACCCCTTAGTACAACCGACCCTCAAAGTTTATTCTTGCTGCACTCCACCCCAAGTTAATTGTCAGGGCCGGACTGCAGAACCAAAGCAGCCCCGGCAAAAAGGGTCAAACTAGTCACACTCCCTGCATCTCCTCATGCAATCTCTTTTCCATCCATCCATTCTCTCATTCCTTCTTGACTTCCTTTGTCTCTTCTCTTTCTCTCCGATCGCTTTCTCTCTACCTTCTCCCTCCATCCCTTTCTTTCCCTCTCTCTCTTTAAGCCTCCCTGTGCCTGCTGCAGTTAACCTCAGGAAGCTGGGTAAAGTGTCAGTGGGACCAGGATCAACCTCATGCCCTAAAAACCAGCCTCCAGGAGCTCCAGCTCACAGAGGAAATGCCTAATGCAATAAAAAGCCTGTCCAGCCTTGTTCATTATCCTGCAATGCTCCAGCCACAGGAAAACTGTACCCAAGGTGTAGGTTTCCATCTCAGTTTTTAGTTTAATTTGTCTGAGCTTTACAATTTCCCCAAAGTGTTGCACTGCCTCAGGCTCCGACTGCCATCATTATTCCACTCCTCCTGTTGCAGGCTCTCAAGGACATACAGTACAGTCTACAGTCCAGGCTCCAGAGCCAATCAACTGGATCCATTTAGGGCCAGACGTTAATGCCTGGTCTAGACAGTACACCTTGGTCTAGACCTCGCTGGGGTCTACACAGTGTCCAAATAAATTGGGATTTGACAATTAGAAATCCATAGATGAACGTTTACATGTCAACAGACCCACATTCTGAAGTCCTAGAAGAAGCATTCCCTCCCTCCTTCACTCCCAGTCCAGCTCTCATTTCTCTGAATGGAGAATATTGATGCAAAAGTCATGTTTGTGGGAATTACATAAAAACGTGCTTTCCTCCAGGAAGTTCTTTGCAGTACATCCCAAACTCATCAATAGATTCCTTGGGATTTGAAGCCTCAAAAACGTATGAGTTGCTTTATTTCCTTTTGCTAACAGTTTTGGACTCCACAAAGGGAGTCTGGTAGCCTTTATGGTGCCCAGGAGTATGTTTGGGGGCAGAGAGAGCATTGAGTGTCATCATGCGGAGATAAAACGACTATGTGGACCTTTGTATGGCAGCTAGTCACACCAGGGACAACAATGTAGGGTGACTTTTGCAGGAACCTGCTGCTGAATGAGGGGGCTATATAAAATACAATATCGGGGAAATTTGGGAAAAAAACTGAAAATGTATGTAATCTGTTTGGTCACCCACCAATAGATTTCTTGGGGTGTCCAGATTGCGAAACCACATGGTTTCCATGTCACACATATGTCTTGCTTTTTGTCACAACATGCTCCTGCATGAGAATGGTTGACGAAAATCTTTTGGAAATGTCACAAAATTTCAGAAAACAGGCATTTTTCCTCTGTTGCCTTGTCCATTGGTGCTGCTAAGAACGTCTTCCTCTCAGTTATTGACTCCTTAGGGTTTGCATATGTTGCACTTTCATAGCTTTGTTGCGTTTTGTTGATATGAGCCACACAAGGCTGACCTGTCAAACACGCAAAGCATCAGTATTTTTTGTACGCCGGTATCACAAACCCATAAAAAATTAAAGCATTCTAGAAGCTTTCTGGAGGAAGTGAGCTGACAGTTTAACCCCACCATATGCTCATTACTCATCAATATTTAGTTATTTATTTATGGAGTCTGGTAAGGTGCTTGTTTGTGGCCAATTGCCTCGACGTTGCACGGACAGCATATAAGTACGGAAGCAGTTTTGGATGAATATTAGACGCCTGCTATGGTGAAACATCAACGCTTGGTGTCTTTCCTGCGAATAAGGTCAATAGATAAGCACTAGACTTCAGTTGGGATTAAACTGCATGTAAATGGGCCCTCTCCCTAAAGATGTGTGGTATGACCACACACAAGTGACTCAGTCAAGGGGATACTTCAGTGCCAGGGAGACCTCAAACAATGTCTTATTTTGTGAAATTTTAAAAGAATTATGAAAACTAATATTTTCTCTTGGTTCCCCCAACCTCCCAGTAATGCCAATGGAATTTTGTCACTACTGTAGCATCCTCCCCAGCCTGGGAGCATGCAAATGAAAGACGCCATACGACGAGCTCTGCAATACTCGTCTTTATTCTTCAACATACAACCACACACTGCACGCATTGCATCATAACTTTTATAACTACACCTTAACACTTCCAAGCAGATTACGTAATTTCTGTTGTAAATGTAAAAACATAAATGTAAATCTGTATTTGTAAAGCGCAAACTACTCACCCTTATGGGTCTCAAGGCACTGGGGGCCGTCGTGGAAATTAAGTGAGCTATTGCCCAGAGTCACATGGTGCTGAGCTGAGCTGCCGCCGGAGCTGGGGATCGAACCGTGAGCCCTGTGCTCCGAAGTCAGCTGCCCTGGCCGCTGCACCACACCTCTCTGTTTAGTCTGCCTCGAACCACAAGGGTCCTAGGGCTCATAATCTCAAGACACTACATCTCCCCCTTTGTTAATTAAAAAGTACAGACAGCATTAGCATCATAGTTCCTCAATGAGTCATCAAGGTGCTCGCACTGGTTGTCCACATCAGGTGGTATGAGGTAGTTGAGGGGCACCTTGATCAGGCACCGCTGGCATCGGTTCAGATGTTTGAGCTGAACAAGTGAGCGGGGTCACCTCACTCATGATATCAGGAGCTGACGAACATCGAGGTAGGTGTTTAAAGTGTGACGAGTCCTGTGTGATGGACTTTCAGGGATGATGCGCTGTCACCATGTGTCCTTTGCACGTTAACAGCCCTCAAATGGTCGACATCAAACAAAGTGTCAGTTTTTTGCTATCTTTTCTGTTTGACTAGTACCCAGTCCCCTTTTCCGAAGATTGTTTCCTGGGCGCATTGGCGCTGATCAGCATAGGTTTTTATCTTGCACTTTTGAGAAGCGTCTGTGACACGAACCTCATCGGCATTCATACATCGGTCCAAACTTCATTGTGGTAATTTGGTTCTGATGGCCCCAACTAGCAAGGTGGCAGGACTCTCACCCATTGTGGAGTGAGGAGTTGATCAATAGGCACAAAGGCATTGACACATGGCTTGATTGAGATTGATTCCCTCTATCGATGCTCGCTGAATTACCTTCTTGAGGGTGCCCGTGAATCTTTCAACAACACCATTGGCTTGGGGCCAGAGAGGTGTACTCTTTTGATGCTTAACATTGAGTCAAACAAGAAACACCTTGAATTCATTGCTATTGAATGGTGGGCCATTGTCAGATTTGAAAATAGTGGGGATGCCCCACATTGCAAAGATGTTATCAAGCTGCTCAATGACTTTCTCATGGGTTCTCGATGACAAGTCTTCCACTAAAGGAAAACAAAATTATTCATCAATGACTACCATGAGATGATGCCCATTTCCTAGAGGCCCAAAGAAATCAACTGTAACTCTCCCTGAGGCATGCGCAGGAAGATCAGACATTGTAGATGGTTGCTGCGTCACCTTGTGGGGTAAAAAGTGGCAAAGGTGGCACGCTTTCTGTTCTTTCTCAGCTCGTTCATCTAGGGGAGGGAACCAAACTCAGTCTCTTAGGGCCCTTTTGGTAGCTACAATGCTATGATGTCCTTCATCGGCCAGTTCAATGATTTGCTGTCTGAGGCTCACAGGTATTACAATTCTTGAGCCTCTCAGTATGATACTTTCTCGAATGATGGATAGCTCATCTTGTAAATTTTTGAATTTTTGAAATTCAACATTATAAGCAAAGGGTTGAACACTTTTCTTCCAAGATTGCGTTGTAATGATGTCTTTGAGGATGAGCATGTACTTATTTGCATTCGTAGCAGCAATAATTTGTTCAATGGATAGAGCTGCTGGTGTGCTGGACCTCACAATGAAGTTGAGATACTTTCCAGCAGCTTTGGACGTTGAACTGTGGCTATGTAATGGCATTGTGAAAAGTAGTCGGTGGAGTTTTGATCTTTCCCCAGCTTGTTTAAAATCACATAGTCATACTCTTGCAGTTGCAACCCCCACCTCTCGATATGAGGGGGCATCTTAGTTTTGGGGTTTCCAAAGATGACGAGCAATGCCTGGTTGTCTGTGATGATAGGGGCCCACACTACAGCCAGACTCTCCTTTGGCTGAGAGTAGGCACATTCTGTTTCGGACAGGCTTCTACTGGCATATGGTACAATGTGTCCCTGGGCATTCGGATGGCCATTGTGTTGAGCAAGGATTGCCCCCAGCCCCACCAGGCTCGCATCTACTGTGATCTCAGTATGTAACTTGGGGTCAAAGTAGGCCCTTTTGGTTGCATTCTAAATCACATGTTTTATGTCTTTGAAACTTTGGTCGCATTCAGGAGACCACTGGCATTGCTCATCATTTTGCTTTGTTAAGTCTATCAACGGAGCACTCACTGTAGCAAAGTCACAAATATATCTTGAGTAATAACTAGCCATGCCTGAGAAGGATCACAGCATGGTTACATCTTGTGGGGGGCAAGTAGACAATGCTTGCACTTTATCCGGATTGGGAATCATTCCCCCTCAGAGAATATGTGCCCAAAGAATTTGAGTTTGGTTTCTGAAACTCACATTTTGCCGCATTTAAAGTGAGACCTGCATTAGCAAGTAATTGGCACCCTTGTGTAAGGGCCTTGTCATGCTCCTTTTGTGTTGTCCCAAATAAGAGTATGTCATCACTATAATTGAAAGCATGTGTGACAGGTAGAATTACTCAGTGGGGGACATCCTGAAACATCTTCGCAGCCAAAGATACTCTAAAACTCAATCTTTTGTTTCTGAACAAACCAACTTGATCCGAAAAAGTACCTACAGTTCACTTCCAGCTCGATTTGATGATATCCTTTGTTCAGGTCAAGACGGGAGAAGACTTGGTCTCTGTTCAGCTACATGATCATGTCCACGATCTGGGGACCAGGTTGTCTTTCTCTCTCGATAGTTTTGTTAGCCTGGCGCATGTCAACGAAAACGAGCACTGCACCTCCACTGTCCTGTTTTTGGCACAACAACTATGGGCAAAAACCACGGCTTAGGACTTAGTGGAGCGTTCAATAATGTCATGTTTCAACAATGTTTCTAGTTCTTTCCCAAAGGCTTCTCGTAAGTGGAAAGCGACTTTCCGGTGCCGTTGGGCAACAGGGCAAATGCCCTTATTATTATGAAGTTGTACATTCATTGTCTTGAGCCTTCCTTGGCCATGAAATGACTGGAGCTGACTCACAATTTCAGAGTGAGCAAAGATATTGTAGTTGAGAGATATCGGCACCACGTCAGCAGCAGTGGAAAAGCTAAGTTGGCAGGCACTCAATGAAGTTCCCTGAAGAACGTGAATCAGTGCTTGTACTTATGTCGTTTTATGTCTCATGGTTGCTGTAAATTGCCCATGACTCTGTAACGCTTTGGACACAGCCCACATATATACCTTTGTGTTTGATGGGGTAAGGCATGGTACAGGAGATAAGCTGGTAAATTTCTCTACTGGCATGATATTAATTGATGCACCACTGTCTATAATGAAGGTTATGGGGCAACCGTTCACCTTTTGATGTATTTTTAGGACAGTGTCCAAATGAAACTTTTCACTCCGTTTGGTGCTTCTCATCTGACTTTCGATCTTTTTTGCAAGTAGCTAATCCTACATGTGCATGTCGTTCTTTGGTGGATATCATCAACGCACACCCAGGCGCTGGATAGTGACGTTGAACAACCTTTGTATGATGGATTTGACGATCGACTTTGTTTTGTTTCTACTTGTCGTAACTGATGTTGCCATTTGGCCTTGTGGGTGTGGGGAGAATGCTTCTGGAAACTTCTGGTTGCCCATTTTCTCTTCTCACTGTGACGCATTTGGCTTCTCTTTCGTTTTCCAGACCGTTACAAAGTGGTTTTCTTTTTCCCCAGCCCTTACATGTCTGCCCCATGGCTGGACATTTACCTTCACGGGGAAATGAAAACCCACATTGGAAGCATACCTTTTCTTTCTCTGTAGACGTTGACTTATGCACATTTGTTCTGTGTTTATGCTTACTCTTCATGATCAGTACTGATTTATTTCTCACTGTTCCTGCTTCCGTATCAGGAGCTTGTTGATCGCTCATTCTTCTTAACTCACAGCCATTAATTTTCACTCTAAACTGAGGGCCTCATTTACAAGCCTCTGGCACGCCGCTGCCTCACTTTTTTTTTACGCAGTGGCGGCGCAATCAGTGTGCCACACTGCGCTATAGCTACAAACTGACGCATTGTGTCCAATGCGTCAGTTTATAAAGCCCTGCTTCACATTATACCTGTGCCAGGTATAATGTATGCAGAGTAGGCGTTTCCATGCAAAAAAGCCACATAGAACTGGCACATGGAAATTTACAACTTTCACTGCATCACTCTACGACTTCACTGCATCAAAATCCTTGCACCTGCTCAGATCAGGAGTAAGGTATGATGCAGGGATTTACAGTGGGACTCGCCTATGTGTTCTGACACATTGCTGGAGTTGCATCAGTTTTACGACCAACTCCAGCAATGCGTAACTTTTGCTCCAATAGACTGTGTCAGAACTTCTGACACATCTATTAATCCTTGCGCCATGGAGCCCTGTGTTTTAAATACAGCACATCCATGGTGTCGTAAGGGACATTTGGCACAGGCGCAAGGAAAATTACGCATCGATACTCATGCATCGGTTTCTTGTAAATGAGGCCCTAAGTGTCTCTCTCAGCATGCATTTTCTGAAAACGTCTGAGAGACAATTGTTAGAAATGGGGGTCTCTAGTTGGCAGAGGTAGGTACTTTTGTCCAAATAGGGACCCTTGCTTCTAGTCAGGGTAAGGGGGATACACACTTTAGATAACCCCTGCTCACCCCCTGGGTAGCTTGGCACGAGCAGACAGACTTATCCCAAAGGCAATGTGTAAAGTATTTGTACTCAAAACACACAGTAATACAGTGATAACACCACAAATGGACACCACACCACTTTAGAAAAATAAAGTATCTTTATCTAAACTCAACAAGACCAAAAAGACAAAAAATCCAACATACATGTAATAAGAATGTGACTTTATAAAGGTTTCAACCATCTGGGTCCATAGAAAACTATGGATGCATATTTTCTCACAAAGTACCTGTAGATGCGTCAAAATTCTCAAGGATAACAGCCGCAGAGATGGGAAGCCTCGAAAAACAAAGAGATGCGTCAGTTCCTGAGACCATGGGGAGGCGATGCAATAGTTCTGCTGCACACAGTAGAAGTGATGCGTGGAATCTGGTCTGTAGGGGGAAGTGATGCGTCGATTCCGAGATGGTTCTGGTCCGCGGGTGATATGTCGGGAAAACTTGCCTCACAGGTATGATGCGTGGAAATCCGGGGTGCGGCGGCGATCGATGCGGTGGCGGCAAGCGGCTCTGCATCGGTTTCTTCAGCTGTGATCCCTCGATGCATCGGTTCTTGCAGCGGCGACAGGTGCTGCGTCGGTTTCGGCAGCGGCGCGGCGATGCATGGAGATTCCTCACACACAGCGGTGCTGTGTCGGAAAAACAGCAGCAAGACGAGTGATGCGTCGATTTTCTTAGTTCTTCAGGTTTCTTCCAGCTCCCTACAGCAGGAACAACCTCCAGAGGCCCAGAACTGGAACAGGCACCTCCTGGCAGGTCAGAACTCACAGCCACAGAGTTCAGGGGAGCTGGGGGTGAAGTCTTTGTGGCCCTGAGACTTCAGAACAGGAGGCCAGCACACACAGGCCCTTGGAGATCTTCTTCAAGCAGGTTCAAAGCAAAGTTCCAGTCTTTGTCCTTTCCTTAGCAGAAATAGCAACTGCAGGCCAACCCCTCACAGCACACAGCAAAGGGGCAGTACTCCTCCTCACAGCTCTTCAGCTCTTCTCCTTGGTAAAGGTTCCTCTTGAGTCCAGAAGTGATCTAAAGTTCTGGGGTTTTAGGTCTAATACTTATACCCCAAAATGTATTTGTTCTCTTTGTGCAAGGGTCTCTGAGCCCAATCCAAACCAGTTCTGTCCTCACTGGTGCAGTATGACCACAGGGGTGGAGACAGCATTGTGCAAGGGAGACAGGCCCTATTCAGGTGCAAGGAAATCTCCTCCCACTACTCTAAATGCAGCCAAAGTCTATTCAGCTCAGCTCTGAGTCATCCAGGAAGGGCCAGGCACACCTTAACCCCTTAGCTGCTAAGCCTTCCCCCCCCCCCCTGTGCGAAGCCTTTTTTTGGCTATTTGGGGTAGTTTGCGCTTAGGCCCCTGTAACTTTTTGACCACATAAGGTATCCATGCCATATTTGCATCCTTTTCTTCCAACATCATGCGGATTCTAAATGTACCCAGGGTTTGTGCATTCCCCTGAGGGGACCCAGAAATTAGCCAAAATATAGCTAAATGTTTTTTTTTTAAATGGGAAAAACGTGCTGCAAATGAAAGCGTCTGGTTTTTCCCTGAAAATGGTATCAACAAAGGGTTTGTGGGGCTGAAATCACCATTTTCCCAGCTTTCAGGGACTGACAGACTTTTGTCAGAAAACCAACATTTTTTACACAGTTTTGGCATTTTACTGGGACATAGCCTATTTTTGCAATTTTTTGTGCTTTCAACCTTCTTCCAGTTAATGGTAGAAATGGGTATGGAGGCAATAATGGATCCTGGAAAGCTATACATTTTAGAAAAGTAGACAACATTCTGAATTTAGCCAGGGGTCATTTGTGTAGATCCTTCAAGGTTTCTTTATAGAAACTAACAGTTGAAAATAGGAAAAATTGAAAATGAGTTGAAAAAACAGCCATTTGTGCCAACGTTTTCACCTGTAACTTATTCTAATTATGACAGATGTTTGAAAGCAATATACCGTTACATCCCCTGGACCTTTCTGGTTGTGAGGATATATAGGACTTGTAGGTTTACCAAGAACCTGATGAACCCAAAGCCAATAACTGAGCAGCGTCTTGCAATGGTATTTTATTATGTACCGGGTATATAGCAATTAATTTGGGAAAATATATACAGTGAAAAATCGGTATTTCTGAAATTGAAACAAAATATAGAGTTTAGAAACAGTAGCTATTTGCACATTTCCGAAATTTTGAGTACCCATACTAGCATGAAAATTATAGGACATTTTTCAAAGTGACTTCTTTTTTACACATTGCCTTTCATTTGGAAGGCAGAAATGCATCAAAAGTCAATAGGTAATAACAGTTGCTCTACAATTCTGTCTTACCCTAAGTCTCCCGATAAAAATGGTACCTCACTTATGTGGGTAGGCCTGGTGCCCGCGACAGGAAACGGCTCAAAACACAACGTGGACACACTTTATTTTTACAGTGAAAACTGACCCTTTTTTTGCAAAGTGCCTAGTTGTAGATTTTGAACCCTAGCTCTGCCGGCACTTAGGGAAACCTAGCAAACCTATACATTTTTGAAAACTAGACACCCAGGGGAATCCAGGATGGGGTGACTTGACTGGCTCTCACCAGGTTCTGTTACCCTGAATCCCTTGGAAACCTCAAACTTTGTAAAAAAAAAAAAAAAAAACATTTTCCTCAGATTTCTGTGGTGGAAAGTTCTGGAATCTGTGTGGATCCACACAATTCCACTTGTGTGGGTAGGCCTAGTGCCCGCGACAGGAAATGGCCCAAAATGCAAGTGGACACACCACATTTTCACAGTGAAAACTGACCCTTTTTTTGCAAAGTGCCTAGCTGTAGATTTTGAACCCTAGCACTGCCGGCACCTTGGGAAACCTAGCAAACCTATACATTTTTGAAAACTAGACACCCAGGGGAATCCAGTATGGGGTGACTTGACTGACTCTCACCAGGTTCTGTTACCCAGAATCCCTTGCAAACCTCAAACCTTGTCAAGAAAACCACATTTTCCTCACATTTCTGTGGTGGAAATTTCTGGAATCTGCGTGGATCCACAAAATTCCACCCACCCCGCATTCCCCAAAGTCTTCCGAGAAAAATGATACCTCACTTGAGTGGGTAGGCCTAGTGGCCGCGACAGGAAACGGCCCAAAATGCAACGTGGACACACCACAATTTCACACTGAAAACTGACCCTTTTTTTGAAAAGTGCCTAGCTGTAGATTTTGAACCCTAGCTCTGCCGGCACCTAGGAAAACCTAGTAAACCTATACATTTTTTTAAACTAGACACCCAGGGGAATCCAGGATGGGGTGACTTGTCTGGCTCTCACCAGGTTCTGTTACCCAGAATCCCTTGCAAACCTCAAACTTTGTAAAAATAAAACACATTTTCCTCACATTTCTGTGGTGGAAAGTTCTGAAATCTGCGTGGATCCATAAAATTCCACCCACCCAGCATTCCTCAAAGTCTTCCGAGACAAATGGTACCTCACTTGTGTGGGTAGGTCTAGTGCCCGCGACAGGAAACGGCCCAAAACACAACGTGGACACACCACATTTTCACAGTGAAAACTGACCCTTTTTAGGTCTCGCATAGGCAGCGCATGCGCTGCCTCTACGAGGCCTCAAGTAATCA
The DNA here is from genome assembly GCA_963921515.1 of Calotriton arnoldi. Lineage (NCBI taxonomy): Eukaryota > Metazoa > Chordata > Amphibia > Caudata > Salamandridae > Calotriton > Calotriton arnoldi. The sequence goes on along the minus strand of CAWUFW010002426.1, from coordinate 1,979,112 downwards.
GTATTACTAGTGAAACTCCACCCATTGCATTTGTCTTTGTTTTGTTGCTTGCCATTGGTGGAATCTGGCATTGCTGTTCTTATCTCGCTTATTGTTGGCTGGTGGTCCGATATGTCACTTCCGTTTCTGGAGGAAGCAGCATGGACCAACTACAGTTAACTTACACTGCTGGCTGTTATCTTTTTATTTAGGGACTACTTTTTTTCTTTGCTGCTCGCATTTCCACATCTGGCAGCTTCCTGCCCTCACCCCACGCTGTTTATTTATTTATGTTTAATATGCACGAGATTTCGGTTTATTTAATTATAATTAAATGATGCAGCGCAGCTGAGGCTCGAACCCTGTTCTTCTGCTCCAAACTCGGCATCGTTATATGTTGAGCCACCTCCTCGCACCGTTTGTTTGATTTGGTTTCAGATGCTACATTTGGTCTCAACCGTGTGTTTTTTTAAAATTGTATCTGTCTCCCCCTCCATGTGTATTATTTTTTTAATTTGTCTCTCCCCACCCACCCTCCGAGATCGCTGTTTATAATTAAATGATGCAGCCCACACCGAGGCTCGAACCCTGTTCTCCAGCTCCAAAGTCGGCAGTTTTATATCTTAAGCCACCTCCTCCTTCAAGACAAGCCCCTTAAAGGTGTTTATCTCTGTTTCCCTCACGGAGGCACCCTCCCACCATGCACCCACCTTTAACCCCTTCCTCCCTCTTGTTTTTCCTTGCATCCCGTGGGTTTGGCAGTCGTGAAGCAGCAGCAGCTGTCGGGTTGTCACCGTCTTTTTCCGTCACCATTCACTGCACTTTAACCCTTGAAAAGTAGCCTCGGCATTAGTCATTTGCTGACCACCCGTTTGCCATCGTCACACAGTTAAAACAGGTAGGTTATTGCATGATTACTGTTTAATGCGTTTTTCCCCGTACCAAATGTGTGTTTAGTACTCATCTCGTGCATAATTAAATATTTGCGTCAAGAACCATACGTTTTCTCTAGGCATGGAACAGAAAATTGCATTTAAAATGCAAAAGAAACGTGAGTTTAAAAACCAAACATTATTGTGTGCAATTTTTATTTTATTTTAAGCTAAACGAATCCTGTGTATTCCAAGGCTTACAATAACCCCAAACAGTAATTTTCCCATGTTTTTATCTCGTGTTTTAGACAGAAAAGGCTTCCAGTGAAAGGGTAAACAAAACTTGTTTTGAGTCTCTGAGGCTATTAAGAGAAATGTTTTCTAAACTCACGGCGCAGTCGTTTGCTGCTCCAGGCGATTTTTAGACACGTAGTTGTTGTGACACAATATATCAGTCCTGGATTTTTATCCATTAACCCTGAGACTGAATTCTCCATTATGGTCCTGCCATGCCCACAAAAAATGCGCTTGCGGTGGATTAAGTACATTGATGGCTGAAGCTGTCACGTGTTTCATGAGGGACAACTCCTCATCAAAGAGAACTGAAAAATCAATTATCCCAACACTTCGAGAGACTGCGCCGGGAATTTTGCAGCTACAAACTCACTATACAGTGTGCGATATAAGTAGGCGTCCGAGCACTCACGTTTCCCGGAACCATGGGTGAGTAAGTACCTCATCCTGTCGAAGTTTTTTTTCTTCTTGGAATCTGGGACTTGTGATTTAAAAATGGTTGTCAGCAGAACTATTAGTCCCAGAATGCGAAGGAAACAAACATTTGCAATGCAATAGGTCTCGCATTTACGCGAGTTTAAGCTATTGGCATTGCCTTTTATTTACGTGTTGGTTTTTAAAACATAAATAAAAGGCATTGTCATTTATAATGCCAATAGCTTAAACTCTCGCAAATGCGAGACCTAATGCATTGCAAATGCTTGTTTTACAAAGTGCCTACCTGTAGATTTTGAACCCTAGCTCTGCCGGCACCTAGGGAAACCTAGCAAACCTATACATTTTTGAAAACTAGACACCCAGGGGAATCCAGGATGGGGTGACTTGTCTGGCTCTTACCAGGTTCTGTTACCCAGAATCCCTTGCAAACCTCAAACTTTGTAAAAAAAAAAAACATTTTCCTCACATTTCTGTGGTGGAAAGTTCTGGAATCTGCGTAGATCCACATTTCCTACCACCCAGCGTTCCCCCGTTCTCCCGATAAAATGGTACCTCACTCATGTGGGTGCCCCAAGTACCCGCGATACACAAGGGCCCAAAACGTATTGAGGAGACATCAAAATGACCTATCACAAAACAACCTGGTTTTGCAAGGGGAGTCACCTGGGTCTTTGGCCCCGGGCTCGGCGGCCATCTTAGGAAACCTACCAAACCCACACATATCTGAAAAGTAGACACCCGGGGGAGTCCAGCGAGGTATGGCTTGCGTGGGTCCCCCAACGTTTTCCTACCCAGAATCCCATGCAAACCTCAAATTTAGCTGAAAAATCACTATTTTCTCAAATTTCTGTGTGGGAAAGTTCTGGAATCTGCGTGGATCCACAAATTTCCTACCACCCAGAGTTCCCCCAGGTCTTCTGATACAAATGGTACCTCACTCGCGTGGGTGGGTCAAGTACCCGCGACAGGCAAGGGCCCAAAACGTATTGAGGAGACTTCAAAATGACCTATCACAAATCAACCTGGTTTTGCAAGGGGGGTCACCTGGGTTTTTGGCCCCGGGCTCGGCAGCCATCTTAGGAAACCTACCAAACCCACACATATCTGAAAAGTAGACACCCGGGGAAGTCCAGCGAGGTATGGCTTGCGTGGGTCCCCCAACGTTTTCCTACCCTGAATCCCCCGCAAACCTGGAAACAGATGGAGAGAAAATTTAAATACAACTCCAAGTTTACATTTCCCTCTCTAACTTCTCTCAATTATACTTTCTTCCTCCCCCTACCAGATTCTGCGTGAGTATTTGCTCCTCTTCTTTTTGAAATGTGGTCTATCAGCAATTAGTGTTCTGGAGCTGCTGAGACCTAATACACACAGGGAACACAAATCATAATTATCTTCTCTACCCTTTCCATGCTTATTAAACTAACTAAACATTTGCTTATTCCTACCTAATATGTTTTTAGATTTATCATTCTATATCAATTGTTCAAGGAGTATGCAGATAATTATAAGGTATAACTCGTTTGTGGAATGTTATGTACTCCTGATCAAGTCAATGTTTCTCAGTACTGTTACTTCCCAGTTTGCAATATTTGGTCGCTTCTGGAGATTTCCTTCGTGCTCTGCTTCTAAGGGAAGGTACGCGCAAAAGGTACAAGGAAGGAAAGAATGAGGAAGGTCAGATAAGGAAAGTACGCTAGGGAGGAAGGGAATAGAAGCTGGAGCTCAGCGCTGCAGTTGGTAAATTCAGTCAAAGGCGCTCCATCCACTTGAGGCAAAGATAATGAAATGATTCAGCTTACTTGAACTCTGTAGCTCAACAACTACTCGACTCTCTCACGTATCTTCAGGAGACTGGCGCTCAACGGTAAGCCTATCGGAACGCTGCGGTGAAGACAGCAACTGTGGAAAGTCAAACTCTCTCTCTGGAACTGAAACGGATCAGGCGAGGGCTCTTTGCGATAGCAAAGACACACAGGAGGATTCTCAAGCCTTCTCTAAATCCACTACGACGGTGAATGAGATTCGTGAAAGATGGGCTGCAAGACGAAACGAAACTCGTGGTACTCGCCGAATAGTCAGTAAACTATCGGGGAATACTTCGGAAATGCTCTTCTTCAAAAATAACTAACTTTCAGAAGAGCCTCACAAAACGAACTTCTCCTACTCAAATACAAATTGAAGTGCGCAGTAGAATGCACACGTTCGGAACTCGAAATCTCGAGTCTCACGAGATTTCAGAACACTTCCACACTTATTCATAGACACTAGGGACAACCTGGCGGCCATCTTGGAAGGTGTTTTTCTCTCTAAACATCTATCCACCAATTGACTCTGGAGGGTTTTACTATGAACCTGTGCTTTTTGCTTGACCTCTTCTCCAAAGAAATGACACCCACATGATTCCTGACACCCCACAGCGTTCTCCTTAGTCTCCCGAGTAAAATGATACCTCACTTGTGTGGGTGTCCAATGCAGAATTGGCTAAAAACTTTTTTTTTTTTAAATGTAGCGCTTAGAATTCTCGGTGCTATACCCTTAATCCCTATGTTTTGGGCTCTTCCCAGTCACAGGTCCTTGCCCCACCCACACAAGTGAGGTATCATTTTACTCAGGAGACTGTGGGGAACGCTGTGGGGTAGGACATTTGTGCCGGCACGGTGATTTCACCCAAAAATATGTGGAAAATGTGTTTTTTTCAGCTAAATTTGAGGTTTGCAGGGGATTCTGGGTAGGAATACGTTGGGGGATCCATGCAAGCCATACCTCGCTGGACTTCCCCGGGTGTCTAGTTTTCAGAAATGTGTGGGTTTGGTAGTTTCCCAAGATGGCCGCTGAGCCAGGGGCCAAAAACCCAGGTTACCCCCCTTGCAAAACCAGGTTGTTTTGTGATAGGTAATTTTGATGTCTCCTCAATACGTTTTGGGCCCTTGCCTGTCGCGGGTACTTGACCCACCCACGCGAGTGAGGTACCATTTTTATCGGGAACGCTGGGTGGTAGGAAATTTGTGGATCCACACAGAATCCAGAACTTTCCACACAGAAATTTGAGAAAAAAGTGATTTTTTCAGCTAAATTTGAGGTCTGCAGGGGATTCTGGGTAGGAAAACGTTGGTGGACCCACGCAAGCCATACCTCGCTGGACTCCCCCGGGTGTTTAGTTTTCAGAAATGTGTGGGTTTGGTAGGTTTCCCAAGATGGCCGCCGAGCCCGGGGCCAAAAACCCAGGTGACTCCCCTTGCAAAACCAGATTATTTTGTGATAGGTCATTTTGATGTCTCCTCAATACGTTTTGGGCCCTTGCCTGTCGCGGGTACTTGACCCACCCACGCAAGTGAGGTACCATTTTTATCGGGAGACCTGGGGGAACGCTGGGCGGTACGAAATTTGTGGATCCATGCAGATTCCAGAACTTTCCCACAGAGAAATTTGAGAAAAATTTGATTTTTTCAGCAAAATTTGAGGTTTGCAGGGGACTCTGAGTAGGAAAACTTTGGGGGGCCCACGCAAGCCTTACCTTGCTGGACTCCCTCAGTGTCTAGTTTTCAGAAATGTGTGGGTTTGGTAGGTTTCCCAAGATGGCCGCCGAGCCTGGGGCCAGAAACCCAGGTGACTCCCCTTGCAAAACCAGGTTGTTTTGTGATGGGTCATTTTGATATCTCCTCAATACGTTTTGGGCCCTTGCCTATCGCGGGTACTTGGGGCACCCACATGAGTGAGGTAACATTTTTATCGTGAGACCTGGGGGAACGCTGGGTGGTAGGAAGTTTGTGGATCTATGCAGATTCCAGAACTTTCCACCACAGAAATGTGAGGAAAATGTGTTTTTTTTTTACAAAGTCTGAGGTTTGCAAGGGATTCTGGGTAACAGAACCTGGTGAAAGCCAGACAAGTCACCCCATCCTGGATTCCCCTCTGTGTCTAGTTTTCAAAAATGTATAGGTTTGCTATGTTCCCCTAGGTACCGGCAGAGCTAGGGTTCAAAATCTACAGGTAGGCGCTTTTAAAAAAAAGGGTCAGTTTTCACTGTGAAAATGTGGTGTGTCCACGTTGCGTTTTGGGCCGTTTCCTGTCGCGGGTACTAGGCCTACCCACACAATTGAGGTACCATTGTTCTCAGAAGACTCTGGGGAATGCTGGGTGGGTGGAATTTTGTGGATCCACGCAGATTCCAGAACTTTCCACCACAGAAATGTGAGGAAAATGTTGTTTTCTTGACAAAGTTTGAGGTGTGCAAGGGATTCTGGGTAACAGAACCATGGTGAGAGCCAGACAAGTCACCCCATCCTGGATTTCCCTGGATGTCTAGTTTTCAAAAATATACAGGTTTGCTATGTTTCCCTAGGTGCCGGCTGCGCTAGGACCCAAAATCCACAGGTAGGCACATTCCGAAAAAAGGTCAGTGCCTAGTGGGCTTTCTGCCGCCCTGGGGAGGGGGGAAATCGGGGGCTATTGCCCCGATATGCCCCAGAGGGGGGCAAAAAGACTGTGGCTTTTCTTTTGGGGGGGTGGGAGCATTGAGATGCCCATTCTGGGCATCCCCCACCCCTACGTATAAAAAAGCCAGCATAATCGCTGGCGCATAGTGGGCTCTCTGCCCCCCCTGGGGGCAGATCAGGGGCTACTGCCTCCATATGCCTCCTGGGAGGGGCAGAAAAACTGTGGCATCTTTTTGGGGTGGAGGTGGAGGCATTGACATGCCCATTCTGGGCAGCCCCCACCCCTACCTATATATAAAAAAAAATCCCTGGCGCTTAGTGGGCTTTCTGCCCCCACTTGCATCCTGGGGGGGCAGAAAGTCTTTTGTTTTCTTTGGGGGGGTAGGGTGGGGGCATTTGCATGCCCATTCTGGGCAGCCCCCGGGCCTATAAAAATAATAATCCCTGGCGTCTAGGGTGCTTTCTGTCCCCCGGGGGGGGCATATTGGGGACTACTGCCCCCATTTGCCCCCCAGGGGGGGCAGAAAGACTGGAATTTTGTGGGGGGAGGGTTGGGGGCATTGGCATGCCCATCTTGGGCAACCCCCACCCCTAAATTCATCAGGGGAAAAAACACTGGTGTCTAGTGGGCTTTCAGCCCCCCCGGGGGGGGGCAGAAAGACTAATTTTGCAGGGTGGGGGGGCATTGGCATGCCCATATTGGGCAGCCCCCACCCCTAATTTACCTTTGATAAAAAAAATCCCTGGTTTCTAGTGGGCTGCTACTGCCCCCTTCTGCCCCCCAAGGGGGGGCAGAAAGACTGTACTTTTGCGGCAGGGGGTGGGGGCATTGGCATGCCCATATTGGACAGCCCCCACCCCTAATTATAATTAGAAAAAAAATCCCTGGTTTCTAATGGGCTTTCTGCCCCCCCGGGAGGGCAGATTGGGGGTTACTGCTGACGCACCAGTGGCTGTCTATAGTCAATGCAAATCCCCAGCCCCTGTCACTCCAAAACCAGACAGTCAATACACAAACAGGCAGAAGCACACAGAATGGTTAAACAAGAAAATGCCTACTTTCTAAAAGTGGCATTTTCAAACACACAATGTAAAAACCATCTTTACTAAAATATGTGTTATTAAATTCTGAGTTCAGAGAGCCTAAACTTTATTTCTCCATCTTGTCCCAATGGGAAGTTATACTTGTAAGCTGTTACAAAGCATTTCCTATTCTGTCCTATGGGGCACAATAGCCTTTCAATAGTGAAAAACGAATTTGGCAGTATTTCACTATCAGGACATGTCACACACATCAGTACATGTTCTACCTTTCACATTCACTGCACCCTGCCCAGGGGGGTACCTTGGGCCTACCATAGGGGTGCCTTACATGTACAAAAAGGAAAGGGCCTGGCAAGTGGGTCTTGTAAGAGCACAGGGGCCTTGAATCCTGGCACCTGTACTACGAGCGATACTTTGGTTTTAATCCTGACACTGGGCAGCTGAATTAAAAGTAGCGTTATAGCTGACCCCGTAGCCAGTTTTAATCACTTCTAATCACTCACAATATAGCACTGCACTTTTTTCATACACACCGAACTTTCATGGGGTTTTAGTATACCCACCTTCCATTTGAAAACATCCCTGAGCTCCTCCCTCGCAGCGAGGGGGTTGTAGCCCACATGAGGACTAGGTTCTCACGTGAGGAGGTACCCCCATGATGAAGCATGACACCTTTGGTGTGTGAGGGGAACTGTCCTTAAAAAGGGAATCCCCAGCTTGTACACTTAGATATCCTGAGTCACATGCTAGACCTCCCTACGAACCTGGACCCGGGGCTTCTTTTGTGATGTGTAAGTGGGTGCACTTGCCAAGTCGACATTGCAGTTAACAACTGCGCACAGACACTGCAGTGGCAGGTCTGAGGTATCTTTTCAGGGCTACTCATGTCGGTGGCACAATCAGTGCTGCAGACCCACTAGTAGCATTTGATTTACAGGCCCTGGCGCACTCAGTGCACTTTACTAGGGACTTACCAGTAAATCAGATATGCCAATCATGGAAACACCAATCCATAAACACAATTTACCCAAAGAGCATATGCACTTTCGCACTGATCAGCAGTGGTAAAGTGCCCAGAGTCCTATAACCAACAACAATAGGTCAGGAAAACATAGGAGGAAGAAGCAAAAGATTTGGGGATAACCCTGGAAAAAGGGCCAGGTCCAACACAAACCATTGATGACTCAGAGGCACATGGCTTCTTCATCATTGAAATCACAAAACTTACAGCGTTTGATAAGTGCGTCAAATTTCTCAACAAACTCATCCATCGTTTCACCAGCGTTTGGCCGTGCTTGGTTGAAGATGTACCTTTCATAATTGACATTCGACGTTGCATTGAACTTGGTTTCCAAAGCTTCTTTTGTCTTTTGGTATGACAGTGCATCCATTTGTGAGACTTTCTTTAGCACTTCTTTCACTCCATCACCGGCAAGGTTTATTTTAGATATTTAATGATTTTCTAATTGTCTTTTTCTTCTAGTGCTTCTATGAAGTCACTGACCGTTTCGATCCATGCAGCCCATCTAGTACCGATATTCTGTTTCTTTGCAGTGTCAAACTGAAGTGGTGGCTTAAGAAATGTAGCCGTCTCGTACTTTACGCTTCCTTCCGCTGTCATTTAGAGCAGGTGCTGTTCAGACAGCGTTCTTCGTGCACAGCAGGACTGGCAACCTCTCCACACAAAGCTCTGTTGTTTGGGCCTGGTCGTTTTGCCCGACTTTGAGGTTGTACGGCGCTCTAATCGCTTGTGCAGGTAAATACATTTCCGCTTTTGTGCCTGGTTGTCTCTGCCTTTAGTGTTTGCTTTGTATGGATGATGGCTCTATGCTATGGCGTGATGCAGTATCTCTTCTTTTGGCCTTACCAGCGAGTGCTGGTAAGCTTTTCGAATATGCTCCTCTGCAGGGCCTCCAACTTCTTTGACAGCTGTGTATGGGCTGGAGCGGAACTTCAAGACCATATACGCCAACCGCAGGTTACTTTGCAATGAATTGGGACTTATGTGGCATGCACAAGCAGTTTGATGTACCTCTGCAAACTCTCAGGGAGAGCAGTCTTCATTCTTCAGGGCACTTATCCACTACTTGTCACCAGATGTGTCTTCCCCAGCCCAGGTGCATGCAAATGAAATATGCCTCACACAGAGCTCTGCAATACATGTCTTTATTCTTCAACATACGACCACACACTGCACACATTGAGTCATAACTTTTATAGCCACACCTTAACACCTCCCAGCAGATTATGTAATTCCTGTTTAGAATCCTCCGAGAACTGCAAGGGTCCTAGTGCTCATAATCTCAAGACACTATAACTATCAAGAGATACACAGAGTGGGACATTGGGTCAGCCCACTTCAGAAATAGCTTTGTTGAAAACGTCACTCACATTTTTGGATAAGCCCACAGTAGCAGCCATTCAGTGCATAATCTGCCCAGGGTCAAGGAGAGGTTACACCAGGGTACCTGTCAGGACACTGTTGATTTGTGATGTGGCTGACACCGCCAATCTGGAAGTTTGTGACGGCATCCTCCAACCTCCCTGATTGGATCGACCACAGTGATTGGCAGGCTACCTGCTCCCGGGCTCCTTGATGTATCTGCAGGCCTATCAATCCGAGGGACTCTTTTCGTCCAGTCACGTCTCTTATAGCAATGCCGCGTGCTTTGGGCACAGACACACTGCACAGACAGGTGAGTTGGTACAGGGGCGTAGCAACCATTGGTGCAGCAGGTGCAGTGGCAGCAGCGCCCAGAGCTCTGTGGGGCCTGTTGAATCCTGACAATTATGTATTCTACTACCCCAATAGCAGGCCGAGTGGCAATTTGTTTGCTCGTACCTGGGCCCATGCCACCCCTGCTACACTACTGGAGTTGGAGCAAAGAACAAACCACCAGGAGACGTAATGCATTTTCCGTCGAGGCCCTGGGCTGCAGATGGACCGGAAGTAAACACAAAAAATACGTATGGAAGTGCATAGACCTCTTTATAAAACAAAATAAGCCAAATTCCATTGCTGTTGCTACGAAACCAAAGTTAAATATTTTTTATCTTGAACATATGGCTCTGTGGTTGATTTAGTTCGGTTTTAAAGGAAGTGCAAGCGGATATCTTCAGACACTCGAGCTTCCTTTCCTGCACCTATGCAGACTACTTGTGAGAGATTAATGCCTCATCAAGGAGCACTGACTACAGAAGAGACCTCTCCACCAGTTCTTCAAGCAGATCCAAATACATACCTGTGTGAAATACACCACCTAGTACCACTCAGGGACACCCCAGAGATATTTAATACAGCCTTTCTTACAGAAAAGTCTATTTTAAAATCCATAATTGGCGTGCATGAGCCGAGCCATGGAAATATTTGCCACCTCAGTTTGGACCCAGCCATATGAAAATCAGTCTTGACAATGCTCCAATCAGGGCGAGACTGGCCGTAGCGGGCAACGGGCATTTCCCCGGTGGGCCGCCAAGGTGGGGGCCAGTTTTGGACCCCTGGAGGGCCGTTTTTGTAACCGGGGGGGGGCGGTTTTGCAGCACAGCTGCAATATCGGCCCCCTGTAACAAAAGCGGCCGAAACCGGCCATGGCAAACAGCTCGCCCCCCCTCCGCCCCCCCGGGGGGGCAGCCGGCTGTTTGCAAGGGCCGGTTTAGGATCCCAGTCCGGCCGTCGCTCCAATGGAAACAGTCCAGCCCAAACTGCCAGACCAGATCCTTCCGACCACGGAACAGAAGCAACCCAAGACCGGTTTTGCCCGTATTAGTGCACATCAGTCAGGTATAGGTTGATTCCGGTGGCTCAGTGTACCTGGGACCCACGTCTGGGCATACCAATCCCATGGAAGGTGTCATACTGAATTATACAAAAAAGTGATGGATGGAATACTTGAATTAATCTCAGCCTCTGTTAATCACTCATTGGCTGCATACCAGGGGCCTGATTCACAGAACTAACTTACGTCAAAAACGTAAAGTTAGTACTTTTTGGTATTCACAGAATACACTTACTCATTTTGGTATTCACAGAATGAACTTACTCATTTCGGTATTCACAGAAGTTAGTTGTCCTAACTTTAGGACTCCTAAATGCCTTCTGTGAATACCGAAAGTCTTAAAGTTAGATTTTTCTCAGTTTAGGAGTTGTAAAGTCCTAACTTTACTACTCCTAAACTGAGAAAAATCCTAACTTTAAGACTTTTGGTATTCACAGAAGGCATTTAGGAGTCCTAAAGTTAGGGCTACTAACTTCTGTGAATACCGAAATGAGTAAATTCATTCTGTGAATACCAAAATGAGTAAGTGTATTCTGTGAATACCAAAAAGTACTAACTTTACGTTTTTGACGAAAGTTAGTTCTGTGAATCAGGCCCCAGGTCTTTGGTATTTTGTGCACAATGCCACCTCAGTTTGGATCTAGTCATGTGCAAATCAGCATTGACCCTGCTCCAATGGGAACAGTCCAGCTCCAGATCCGCTTTTTTTTTTTCTAAAACGCGAGTGAGTGTGCTTGCTTTGCTCAGGACCACGGTCCCATTTTACTGCTCTTAAGTATTCCTTTGCTTTTAAAGTATTTTCAGCATTTACACTGCTGCCTCGTCACTCTAGATAGCGCTTTTACCATCGTTGTGCTTTAGGCTTTTTTTCCGCCTGTGACACTGTCTACACGGATTGGGTGGCCTTGCCCAATCAGATGCAAGGTTGGGAGGAGCCAGTTGTGGCCCCTGGCCATTTCAGGACGGTCGCAGCACGGACGCGGTAATCCGCTTTATTTTTTTCTGAAACGCGAGTGAGTGTGCTTGCTTTGCTCAGGACTACGGTCCCATTTTACTGCTCTTAAGTATTCCTCGGCTTTTAAAGTATTTTCAGCATTTACACTGTTGTCTCGTCACCCTAGCTAGCGCTTTTACCATCGTTGTGCTTTAGGCCTTTTTTCCGCCTGTGACACTGTCTGCACTGATTGGGTGGCCTTGCCCAATCAGATGCAAGGTTGGGAGGAGCTAGTTGTGCTCCCCGGCCATTTCAGGACGGTCGCAGCGCGGACATGGTAATCTGCTTTATTTTTTCTGAAACGCGAGTGAGTGTGCTTGCTTTGCTCAGGACAACGGTCCCATTTTACTGCTCTTAAGTATTCCTCTGCTTTTAAAGTATTTTCAGCATTTACGATGTTGCCTCATCACTCTAGCTAGAGCTTTTACCATCGTTGTGCTTTAGGCCTTTTTTCCGCCTGTGACACTGTCTGCACTGATTGGGTGGCCTGCCCAATCAGATGCAAGGTTGGGAGGAGCCAGTTGTGCCTCCCGGCCATTTCAGGACGTTTGCAGCGCGGACGTGGTAATCCGCTTTATTTTTTTCTGAAACGCGAGTGAGTGTGCTTGCTTTGCTCAGGACCACGGTCCCATTTTACTGCTCTTAAGTATTCCTCTGCTTTTAAAGTATTTTCAGCATTTACACTGTTGCCGCGTCACTCTAGCTAGCGATTTTAACATTGTTGTGCTTTAGGCCTTTTTTCTGCCTGTGACACTGTCTGCACTGATTGGGTGGCCTTGCCCAATCAGGTGCAAGGTTGGGAGGAGCCAGTTGCGCCCCCCGGCCATTTCAGAACGGTCGCAGCGCGGACGTGCAGCGGAAGCGCGCAACGGGCGCGCCAAAGGCAAGCCCGTCTGCGCCCGTTCGCGCCTGGACGTCACCAGGCGCCAGGCAATCAGCCCTTTTGGACACAAATAGACTGGTTTATTCTTCCAAGGAACTTCTCCTTCTGAGAACCACCTGGAAACCTTGTATTAACCAGGTCTGGGGCCCAGTTGACCGCCTGTCTCGCTGCAGCCACTGCCGGTATAACGTAAGAAGTGATGGCCATGCCGCAAAACCCCTTTCTCAGGCTTTTAAAATCCTTAGTCTAAACTGCCGCTGTTTAGCCAAACACTACGCTGACGTGTATGACTTGATCCAGTCGGAAGGACCGGACCTTCTATTTCTCATGGAGACTTGGCTCACCCCCACTAGTGTGGCTTAGCCACAGATGGCACTACCACAGGGGTATCTAATAAAAACCCAGAACAGAGAGGACGGCAGGGAAGGAGGGATAGCAATCATTTATAAAACCATCTACGTTTGCAGCCTGACAAAAGAGCTAGTTACGGACAGTGAAAGTAGACTCTTTAAAATCATTGTAAATCACAATTTAACTTTGACTGGATTACTTATCTATCGCCCTCCTGGACCCTCTAAAAAGTTTAGAGATTCTCTCACTAATTCCATTTCCATCCTGGCAACTAAATCCGCCAACTTTAATATCATAGGGGATCTTAATCTCCATCTTGAGGACCACCACAACAGCGAGACTGCTGATTTACTAGCAGAACTTGCTGCTTGCCAATTACTACAATTTGTCCCCGGCTCTACTCATTTGGCAGGGCACCTTCTTGATCCAGTATTCTCTAACATACCTTCCCTCAGAGTCCTGCCCCCATTCCCATGGCTTGGACTGATCACTTTCTCATTTCCATAATACTTCCCTATGAGAATCTGCCACCACGCACTCACCCTGAGCTTCTGCTAAAACGCCCTTGGCACAAGTTAAACGCCAATCTTCTTGTAGACACTCTATGCACTTGAACGCCCCAACTGCCTGATGATGTTGAGGCAGCTGACAACTGTGTCCATGAGTGGCTCTCGCAGGCTCTTGATAAACACATCCCTGCTAAACTCATATTGCGGCGCAGAACCTACACTAATCCCTGGTTTAACGAGGAATTGTCCCAGATGAAAAAAGACTGCAAAGTTCTTGAACGGGCCTGGAGATGTAAATACGATCCTGCTCTTAAAACTCAATACCGTTCTGCTGTTAAGACCTATCACAAACGGATACGGAAATCATGGGCTGACTATATCGCGGAAAAAATAAAGAGCAGCAACATTCCAGCTAAAAGTATTTTCTCTCTGCTAAACGACATAAAAAATCCACCATCTGCAAGGGCTTTCACTACTCTCTCTAACTCTCAATGTGAGGCCTTAGCCACTTTCTTTGTTAAAAAAGTTGAGGAGATCTATAAATCTTTCCCGCCCACTACTAATAGTAAAAAGCGGACTGATCTTACCAGTTGCTCGGGCACTCTTTTATCCTCTTTTCCAGCTCTATCTTGTGAGACATTAAGGACTCTGTGCCATAAAATTAAATCAGGATCTCCAGCTGACCCTTTTAAGCCTGATCAGCTTCTACAATTCTTACCCTTACTCCTGCCCATGCTCTGCGAATTAATAAACTTGTCCCTTACTTCTGCAACTGTTCCTACTTCATGGAAACACGCCAAGGTTATCCCTCTGCTAAAGAAGCCTACTTTAGATGCCTCCAAACCTGAAAGCTTTCGCCCAATTTCTTTACTCCCTTTTGCTGCCAAAGTCACAGAATCCTATATCAACTCTATCCTTACTAAATTTATAGAGGCTAATAACATCCTAAACCTGGCGCAGAACGGTTTCAGACCTGGCCACAGCACTGAATCTGCTCTGCTGGCTGTGACTGAACAACTGCGTAGCACTTTAGACGAAGGCCATACCTCTGCACTGATTCTCCTTGATCTTAGTGCCACTTTCGACACTGTATCTCATAAAATCCTGCTGCAGCGCCTACAAGAGATTGGCCTAGGAGACTCCGCTCTCAATTGGTTTGTGTCTTTTTATCAGACAGATCCTTTCAAGTAATCTCTCCTCCTTACCGCTCCCAGAAGCAGCCTGTCCACCATGGGGTTCCCCAGGGCTCGGCTCTGAGCCCTACATTATTTAATATCTATGTTCAACCCCTGGCGGAAGTTGCTAAAAGCAGAGGCCTTTCAATGGTCTCATATGCTGATGACACTCAGCTTGTCATCTCGCTATCCAATACCTCTGACCAACACATCACCAAGTTTCGAAATGACATGATGACCATTGCTGAATGGATGACAACCAATTGTTTGCAGCTTAATGCAAATAAATCTGAGATCCTCCTTGTAGGCAGGGATACACACCTTTGGAATGACCAATGGTGGCCTACGTCGTTGGGAGTCTCTCCCACTCCTAAGGATACCGTAAAAAACCTGGGTGTGTGATTGGGCAGCGCACTTACCTTTCAGGCTCAGACAAAATTAGTGGCGGGCAGCTGCTTCGGCCTCATACGCGGTCTGAAGCCACTGCTCGAGTTCTTTGGCTTTCAAACACGCCAAGTCATCGTCCAGTCTACCATTCTTTCTAGACTGGACTATTGCAACTCTCTGTATCTAGGTGCCAATAAGGCAGGCATCAATAGATTACAGAGGGTGCAAAATGCCGCTGCCCGTACCATCTTTGCCCTCCCGCGGTCTTGCCCCACGTCCAAATACATACATAAACTACACTGGCTCCCAGTGGAAAAAAGAATCAAATTCAAATCACTGTGCATCGCTCACAGAATTTTCCATGCCCAAGCCCCTTCCATTTTAACCAATCTTCTCATCCCCTGTATACCAGAACGTGCCCTCCGCTCATCGCACCAACTTCGGGTATGCACCCCCCGTGTCAGAAGAGCCCAGGCGGGCGGTCGCTCGTTCCGTGTTCTGGCTGCATCTCTTTGGAATGCTCTCCCGAGCACTATCAGGAACTTACAAGACCATAAGGTGTTCAGGAAGGCAGTCAAGACTTGGCTCTTCCCTTGATTTCTTCCTCTGTCTCTGTCTCGCCTTTCAGTCTTTTTTTTCTGCGGATCCAGCGCTGGGACGCCCCGTCGCTGGGGCAGCCATGCGCTTTACAAATCCCATAACATAACCGGCAGGCCAGGTCCTTGCTGAACCAGAACACAAGCAACCCAAGACCAGTTTCACCCTTCACATTGTCCTTATTAGGGCTCATCAGTCAGGCATAGCTTAGTTACAGTGGCAAAATGAGCCCGGGCCCCTAGGCTGGGCATACTAATCACACTTTAGGGCGTTGCACTGAAGTAAACAAAAAAGTGATGGGCAGAATGCTTAAATTAATCTCAGCCTCTGGTATTCACTCAAGGTCGCATTCCAGTCCATTGTTTGTTTTGCCCACAATACTGCCTCAGCTTAGACCCAGATATATGGACAACGGCCTTGATTCTGCTCCAATAGGAACAGTTCAGCCCGAACTGCCAGGCCAGACTGACATGACAGGTCCTCCCTGAACCCGAACGCAAGCAACCCAAGACCAGTTTTACTCTATTTAGGGCTCTCCGTTTGCGTGCAGCTTGGTTTCACTGGCAAAGTGATTAGGGAACCCACTGCTTGGCATACCTGTTGCACTTAGGGCATTGTGTGTGTGTTTTTTTTAATTGATTTCTGGTTTTGTCTACCCTTGGAGGATGTTTCTCTCACTATAAACCATGTGCTTCAGGCAGATATTGCTACTTTTAAATGTTGTTTACATTACTTTATGTAGTTTTCAGTTGCTGGCCTGAGTGCTGAAGAAATCATACAAGCTAGCCTTAAAACAAAATAATCCATGTAAAGACATTAAGCTGCGCTTTTTTCGAGCATAACATTTTAACATATTGACTTGTTTTATGTGATGTGCTCAGAATCTTAAGGGCGGATAGTGTTGTTCAGTTGAAACCGCTAAAATTACTTTTTCATTTCAAACCTCCTCTTCCAGAAGGTAAACATAACAAAGGGCTTCAAAGGGCAGTGTTGTCTTTAGAAGAATAAATAGAGGGCTGCACCCCACAGAGCAGCTCTACATAGATCGCTGCTATTAGTCATTGCTGTTCATGGAGTAAGCATACCACAGTCAACCATTCCTACACATGCCAAAGACACATACATATAGACATGCATCATTTATCAACACCACAGACACACATCCATAGAAATCCATATAAAGAAAACATTCACTTAAAATAGCCCAGACCTCCTTGCTTTACCCGTACTTGCTTATAAAAAGCAGTCGTCGTTGGTGTGAGAAGTTGGCCTGGTATATGCTGTCCACTAATTATAGTGGGCACCTTGCACCAGTCCAAACAACCCCTTATTGGAGATAGGTTAAAGACAACCTTATTGAAAGCTATCCTAGTGGTAGCTATGGAGAGCAGCCTTCAGGCTAAGTCTTGAAGGAATGTAAAGCAGCTTGTTTTACCAGTCTATAATCTCTTGAGTGATCAAATGAAAGAGCACCACACCAGGTATATATTCAAAATATATGTATTTATTGCTAAACACACCCCTCTAGTCTCTTTATGAGGCTAGAGTTCGAAGTACATAAGTTAGAAGTTATTAAATCACAGTAATAGCACAAATACACGTTTGGGCCCTAGGGGCGTACCAAACCATATACCAATAAAGTGGTATGCGAACCACGACTGAACTAGACACTAGGCCTAGAGCCTCTAGAAGTGCTTGGACCACAAGGAACCACCCAAGGTAGTGACACAGGGGACCCACGGGAGACGCGTGCAGTGTAAATACACAACCGCGAGACGCCGTTGACTTCTATGGAGAAAGTCGGGATCGGGAAATTAGAGAAAAGGGACACTTAAAAGAGGACTAGGACAAAACCCTTTGAGATCTAGGACTTTGAAGAGTCTCTACCCACGGGAGCACCGGAGTACTCGTGTTACCTCACCCAGGGAAGCCGGGTGCATAGGTGCCTTTCGGGGTCGGGTTTCGTCGTCGATTCGAATGGCGATCTGCTGCAAAGTGCTGCTGGCGACCAAGAGAAAAGTGTCCGGGTGGATCCTAGAGTGGATCGGAGTTCTGAAGAAACTGAAAGCAGAGGGGACAGAGTCTGGGTCACTAGCCAGTGACCAGGAAGGCGATGGACAGATGCCCACCGATGTCGAGTGCTTCAGGTGCATTGACGGTCGTCTTGACTCTTCAGCCACGAGGTCCAGGAGGCGTTGTCGGCGACCAGGAGCAGGATTCGGGCTGGTACACGATGTCTGTTGAGTGCTGAGGTGTCGGCGACCGGATTGGACCCAACAAGCCTTGGCAACGGCAAGTCTCGGTGAAGATGTAGATCGTCGATGGTGCAGACCAGCAAGGTCTGTGGAACTCACCCAGCGAGGGTAAGTGAGGGCAGGCCTGGAGCAACCAGGATACCAAGTAAGAAAAGGATCGGCCTTCGTTAAGGGCTACTAGCCAACAGGCTAGCGACCGCGAAGGAGCCTCGTGATGCCGCACGTGGATCTGGCTTACAGGACACTCGTGGAGTGGGGGCCAGTGATCTTCGGTGCAGGTGGTGCTGGAGGCTAGGGCTACTCGGAGCCCAAAGCACGACTTCTTGGGAGACCCAGAAGAGGATGCACTTGCAAATGTGCTCGGTGTCCAGGGGTCACGGTCTCAAGTCACCCACGATAGCCACGGGTCTCAGCTTTGCTGGGGACTCAGGGTAGCCTCGGGAAGTCTGAGAATCCACCTCTGGTGATGCGATGACTTCGGCGTCCGACGGGAGCTTCAGAAATGCGAACCGGACAGATGCTTCTTTGGTGCCTGCCAAGCAGGGGAGTCACTCCTTGACCCCAAGGGAGATTCTTCTGTCCTCTAATCGTGAGTAGAGCGTCGAAGGTCCAGGATTCAGTTTCAGAGTTTCGTCCAGGGATAATCTAAAGTCCTAAGGACTGGGTTCCTACCTTTATTCTAAAAATAGGGGTTGGACTACTCTGTGGCCCCACCTATGGGTGGGTCAGGGCAGAGGGGTGGCTACACCCCTTTCCCTTTGTCCAGTTCGCGCCAAAGCAGGGGCTGCAAGCCCCTGATCCGGTTTGAACTGGGGTATGCACAGGGACACCAAATGTGCCCCCAGTGCAGGACTTCAAAGCACCCGAAAGTGCTCCCGCCCAGCCCCAATACACATTATCCTGTCTGGGGAGGTGGTCACGTAGAGAAGGTCTCAAAGAGAAATTCGTAAGACTAGAGAGATTAAAGAGAACAGAGAATTCCAGATGGTGGGACAGTGCCACCTTAAAACAATATCTGAGACTTAACAGGGTCCCAAGAGGACTTCGCTCCCAGATTTTTCCCACATTTGATGATTTGGACGATGATCTTTTAGGCAAATGGGAAGAAACTCTCACTTCTAACTCAAACACACTCATCAACATATTAATAGAGAACGCAGAACGCAAAGTAGCAAATCTCCAGATTGAAATTTCCAACTTAGAAAAAGAAATTGCAGACCTAGATTTAAAAGAAGCTACAGAAAAGAATTATGTCATCTTAAATGATATCCTGTCCAAACACCAGAACGAAATAAAAGACAGAAAAACCCGACAATTAAAAAGAGACGAAGCTGACTACAGAGAGGGACGTGTTTTCACTTTCGCTAGAAAATACGATCAGTTACTTCAGACCGCCACACCTGGTAACAAACCAATTAGACCGGACATTTCATCCATCTCATCCAGTTCCACCTCTCTCAACACTATTGCCAGCAGTGACAGTGAACCTGATAACCCAACAAACGACCTGAACAGATCTACCCTCAATAAATCATCTTTTTTACGAGAGGTCCTAACGATACGAAGGGAGAACCGGACACAACAAAGACTAGGAGGCCAAGACAGAAAACCCGTAGAGGGAAGAGGTCAGGACTCAGAAGAGTACAAGAAGAAACTAAGGTCTGGGGACGGGAAAAACAAATAGATTCACAAGATCAAGGTGTGCAGGTAGTTAACCTTTCATCACATACTCTGAACAGTGGGATGATCTCACTTCTTAGCAGAGGCTTAAGTTTTAATCCCCATGAACAAGGAGACACCTGTAGACACAAAATAGACCTCTTTAAATTTATTAGGGGTCTTAAGATCAGGAAACATTTCAGTAGTTTCCCTACCACCACTAAGACCATCAAGAATATCTGCACAGACAATTCTTTGGGTGTACAAAGTATCAAAGATATTCAGGACACCCATTTACTCCTGTCCCTTACGGACATGGACGACCCTCCCATGAATATGGAAGATCTTCTTCTGGAACTAGATATTGACACAGACCTCACTCTTAACAGTGGTCTCAAGACGAAGTCTAGATGGACTCCTATTCTCCCAGGGGGCAATTCTGTGGATATCTTTTACAACCTAGTTCTCACGGACATAGACAAACATGAAAAGAAAACACTTCACTCGAAACATAGGACCAAAGACAACTTACGTAGAGAAGAACGGGTGGCTCTAAAAACATTAAGTTCCACTCCTGATTTAATAATCAAAGAGGCCGACAAAGGAGGGAATGTTGTGGTTATGAACCACGCTGATTATCACAAGGAAATCCTTACTCAACTAGAGAACACCTCCTGTTATGAACAATTGAATCAAAATCCCACTGGTACCCTCATTGTTAAGATCAACAAATACCTTTCTGATTGGCATACTTTAGGTCTTATTGACGATCAGGAACTTCTTTATTTGAAGGTACACAGACCTGCATTCCCTTGGCTGTATACCCTTCCTAAGATACACAAACCGGGCCCTTTTCCTGCTGGTAGACCCATAGTATCAGGTATAGGCGGACCCACAGAGAGACTTGCCCAATATGTTGACCTCTTTCTGGGCCCCATGGTCAAGAATTTACCCTCATACATACAGGACACTAAACATATCTTGAGCATCCTAGCTGATGTCCAATGGCAACCGGACATGACTTTAGCAACCTTAGATGTGGTTTCTCTCTACACTACCATTGAACCAGAGGTTGGTCTCAAAGCCATCACCAGCCTTCTACACAACAGGCCAGCCACACTTTGGCAACACACCAACATGTTGATTGCCATGATGGACATCATTCTCAATAATAACTTCTTCATCTACGACAATGCATGGTACAAGCAGACCAAAGGCGTAGCTATGGGCTCCAAATTTTCCCCATCATTTGCCAATCTCTACATGGGCGTTCTAGAATCCATTTGGATCTGGGGTATCAAGGGAGCTCCATGGGTTGACTGCATAATCTATTGGGGACGCTACATTGATGACTGCCTTCTGCTATGGTCAGGGTCCCAAGACAAACTAGAAGAGTTTTTCACTTACCTTAACTCCAATGACATGAACATGAGGTTCACGAATGTCTGTAGCAAGTCGAGCATCACATTTCTCGATGTGGAACTCTACATCAAGTCTAACACACTACATAGTCGACTATATAGGAAAGAGACGTCATGCAATGCCATCCTGCATGCAGAAAGTTCCCACCCCTCTAATCAACTTCAAGGGATACCCTACGGTGAATTCGTTAGAGCCAGAAGGAACTGCAGTGAGGAACCAGAATTCCAGAAATGCATCTCCAACATGAAATCTAGGTTCAAGGCTAGAGGTTATGATGCACATACCATAAATAAAGCTGAGAAAAGAATCCAAAAGTTAGAGAGACATGAAACTTTAGGTGACAAAAACACAGTTACCAAACAGGATCAACCAGTTAGATTGATTACCGATTTTAGTGACATGGGTCTAGCCATAAAAAGGAGTCTTAACAAACATTGGGGTGTACTACTAGCAGATGTTACGCTTAAAGATGTAATCACCACGAGACCTCGGATCACCTATAGACGTGGTAGAACTCTTAAAACGAGACTCAGTCCTACTGTACCTCGTCCTCACAGTAGCCACTCATGGCTCAAAACACACACACTGGGTTTCTTTAAATGTGGTTGTTGTGGTGTCTGCAGATTTGCCCAGAATGGCATCAAAAATCTCACAGCAATCAACAAGAAGAAATACCTGATCAATTGCAACATCAATTGTAACACTAAATTTGTCATATACATTCTAGAGTGCACCTGTAAACTATGGTATGTAGGAAGCACCATCAGACCATTGAAGGAACGCATTGGTGAACACATCAGAGCACTCCAACGCCAGGATTCCAGATACCCCATGGCAGTCCATGCAGCCACTTGTCCCACGCAAGCCTCCAAAAACGCCTCTCGTTCTTCGGATTTGATGTGGCTGCCACTAATGCCAGAGGAGGCAACAGAGAACTGAGGCTCAGACGTCTGGAAGCAACATGGATTATGCGCCTTCAGACGGTGCAACACGGATTAAACACGGATCATGAGCTTCATTATTTTTTAGGGGATTAATCACTGGTTACTGACCACTCCATGAACCATGAACCTCATTATTCCAGTTGGAATATTTGATGAACCAGACATTTTCGTGAATCTCACAGCTATCTGTTAATTTGATTATAGAGTTTCGAGATTTTAGTCACCTTGTGCGATTCTCACCCACTATTGTTGCTATCATGTCACTACTTTTGGTATAATGTCACTTCGCTTTACTATTCGGGTGAACGTCATGTCACAGCGGCGCCCACTATGGTCACCTGAATTATTTCTCATGTAACTTGGTTGTTAGCTTTAGGCTAAGCTTCATGCGAGTATTTCACTCACAGTGTTACTCATGAAGTTTTGGTATATGCGTGTAATCCAGAGAGCATTTATTTATTATGGTATACTACTTTTATGTTTTTTTCCCTCCAGGTCTTAGCATCTCTGTTTTGAGCATCTGACATGCACTCCATATCACAGGAGTTACACTACTTTTTCTCAGATGTTGCATCTATTTTCTCCTTCATCTCTCCTTTCAAAATCCTCCATCGATTGGTTTGTCTATATTTTATGTACGTTTGTTCCCTTTTTCTTTCTTTATTTCAGTCTATGTTATTTTCTTTTTTCCTTTTTTTCTGCTTTCAACTTGGGGCGTACATCCCTTTTACAGCACCAATTCCTACACCGGCACACTCTATACATGGCGTCCTGTGTAGCCCACCTCTGCTTTTGTCCTTCTGCGGTCTAGTCTTTCTCCACCTTGCCTATATAACCCCGCCTCCGCCCCTCCTCTTCCGGCCATCTTCCGGAACCATTTTCCTTCCTGAACAACACTTCTCCCAGGTAAGCGACTCAGTCCTCTCCACACGAGCCAACCTTTGCTAGCTCACTATCCCTGGTGTATCTGCTTACACCTTTTCTCCCCCTCTTTCACTATCTAGTTTCCTGTACTCCGGCGCATCCGCCGTTGTCGTCCTGGACTACTGACCTGGCACGCCTAATTCTATATTCCCCCTGTGCTACTTAGCACTTGGTTAATCTCGTCGCCACAGACTGCATCGACTTTTCTGAAGGTAAGCCTTCTTCACCTCGATACTCTAGTGTTTTCGTCTTTCCCCTTCCCCCTTTCCCTCCCACACTTGGCACTTCACTTCATTCCCATTTTCCGTTTTCTCTCAGGTCAATAGTCCTCATTGGCTTATCCGCCGCCCGGCGATATCCGTCTTCCTTTCCTTACATTTGGCAGTAGCCCACCTACCGTGGTTCGCACTGCTCTTCATTGCCGTTTTGGATTCTTGAACGGTCACTTGGTAAGGTTTCACTTTAGTTTCCCTGTACGTATTTTTTCCTTTTCCAGCTCACCCCTTTCGCTTACCGTTTTCCTTTTCCTCTCCATAGAATCCACCTTGTTGGCACCGCCTTTCAGGTATTTTCTCTACCCTCTTTCCCCCCCTTTTTTTCTTTTCTTTTACCTACTAGTAGCACACACTTAGGGCAGCCGTCTATTCCCTCCAGAGCCACCTACTAGGCTGTGTCTTTATCGTTCTTTCGCTTTCTCCGCATGTCTTTCAGTCGCACTCGTCTAGCTCACAATGGAGCTTGCTC
This sequence comes from Calotriton arnoldi, assembly GCA_963921515.1. Classification (NCBI taxonomy): domain Eukaryota; kingdom Metazoa; phylum Chordata; class Amphibia; order Caudata; family Salamandridae; genus Calotriton; species Calotriton arnoldi. The sequence continues at coordinate 1,955,426 of CAWUFW010002426.1, read as the reverse complement.
GTGATCACCATTTCGTTCACTATGTGGTTTTGTCTTACCTTTGTGTACCAGAGGTCCTCCTTTTAACCCTGGGTGACCTATCCTCTATTTAAGAGTTCTTGTTTATCTAGTTGGTCTTCTGCCTGAGTACTTTTCACCAACACTGATTTTGCGTTTACAGCTGCTTTTAGAACCTGTTCGTTGCCATGACTGGGCGCCCTCCATTGCATGTATTTCCAACACGTTCCGCTTAGTGCGTGATTGTTATCTTTACAGGCTGCCTTTTCAATTTTATCACATTGGCTTGTGTCGCTTCTCATTTACCATGTTCTGATTATTTCGCCTCTTGGTCTGCAATTCCATTTATTTTTCTTCCTCTACACATTCACAGCTCGACCTTTTGATCTTGGTGCAAAGATCTTTCATTGTCATTTTGTGTGTAAGTTATGTAACCAGGTTTCCACTTGTATTTATGATTTTTAATTTCGACCTATACATCGTTTGTTTGCTTTCTTGTCAGTTTATCTTATGTTTTGTATCTTCCCCAGCCCTGAAGAGTCACGGGTTACTACCCTTTGTGACGAAACACGTGTCGGCTGGTTGCTTTTGTTTTGGCTGGTTGCTTATGCTCTGTTACTATATTAAACACCTATGACTATCATTCTGGTGTAGACCCTCTACATTTCTGCAGTATGAGACATTTCTCCTGATATTATATCCTCGTTACGTGTGCCCGGGACTGTACCTACTTCATTTGTGTGGATTTCTATCCATACCATCACGGGGGTTTTAGGGCATATCCCCTGACCTGGTTTGCACCGTTCACACTTCTAGTATAACATAAACTCAGCGCGAATTAGCTTGAGCGCCATTATTCCTGTCAATACTAAAAACCCCACACTGATACAGGTGGTCACACCTCCCTGGGACAGGAAACCTATTGTCCAGGCCTCCCCTGCCGGAGTTTCGTCCAGCAGCAGGAGGCCAGACTCGTGTCTGTGGCAGCAGCATCCATTTTGTGATGCCAGGGCTCTGAAAAGAAGTTACCGGGCTAGCCAGAGTTAACATGTCTTTCCCTCTAGAAGGGTGGAATGCTACCCCCGCCACCAGAATTGGCGGGGGGGTAGTATTCCAAGATGTTTGACACCAAACACGACATGTTTAGGTGCAGCCATTCCAAAGTTAGCATTTAACGCGAGGTTATAATGCGCTTAAGAGTATATGGTCAGGCTGCACTACAAACAGCATCAGAGAAGGGTCTCCGAACGCTGCAGAGGGGCCCTGCTCATGCAGGGGCACCCTCTCACATAGGAACCATGCACTCTGCCTTTAGGATTGATAAGGCCTGCCTTAGGAGTGACTTATAGGTTTATATGTGTGTATGTAGTTAGTGATATAGGTAACCTATATCACAGTAAGGGGTGCATGCACCACCTTACCCAGGCTGCAGTAGCAGACCTGTGGTGTCAGTTTGGATGGCCTTCCAGGGGTGGCATAATACATGCTGCAGCCCCTGGCAGGCCTCTGAGGTACCTATGCCCTTGGTACATAGTATACCATATACCAGGGACTTATAAGGGCACTCCAGATCCCAATCAGTGATGTGCCTAAGGCACATGGAAACCATTTTAGAGAGGAAGCAGCTAGGCTGGGGTTCTGATTAGCAGGGCCCCAGCCAGACTAATGTCGAAAAACAGTGAAGCATCAGCAAAAAGTGGGGGTACCCATGTGAAGCAGATCCTACTCTCCTACAGTTGGTTGCCATACTTTCCGCATCAGAATTACTTCTGACAACAGTAAATGAGGGCACGAGTGGCTGTACTAGAAACAACAAACAAGACGTCCATGTTTTCTGAATTCTGTCTACTCCCCCCCAGCCTTCAATAACATGAACGCAAAAGACACAGATGATGGACGGAATGCAGAACAATTCAAAACATTCACCCCCAGTCAAGAGATCTGGGTTAAATCCATCGTTCTTTTGCTCACCATGCCACCCCAGTTTAGACCCAGCCATATGCAAATCAGTCTTGACCCTGTGCCTCTTGGCTACCTAGTTCAAGCTAGCCTGGCTGATATGGGGTGATGCCCCGAAACCGGTCCCAGGATGCTTGTTTCCAGTCCAGGGAGGACCTGGCTTGGCAGTTCGGGCTGAACTGTTCCCATGAGGAACAGGGTCAAGACTGATTTGCATATGGCTGGGTCTAAACTGGGGTGGCATGGTGAGCAAAAGAATGATTGATTTAACCCAGATCTCTTGACTGGGGATGAATGTTTGATTTGCTCTGCGTTCCTTCCATTATCTGTGTGTCTTTTGCTTCAATAACATGAAGGCAAGAACTCAAGATATGATGGGATCACATAGCACGTGTGTTGCAGAAGAGGCTGTAATGTGCTCACTGGCCACCACAAAGCAATGCTTTCCTCAAAAGGAAAAAAAGCGTCTTACTGTAAACCTTACCTCCACCAGATTGGTGAGACCTTTGGGGAATATGTCATTGTCAGTGGCTTAGGTCTCATTTGTAAATTTGCTTTGATCTGTTTATAAAGGCAGCAATTGGGCCATTGTTCATTCCATTGTTAAGCATATAATATATACGCTCTCAACTAATGTATACATGCAGCGTATGGCTCTCTGGCGCCCAGGTTTTTTTGGCCTTTTTTAGTGCAGGTTGTAAGAACTCTTAAAAAATAAAAAAAAATAAGATTGTCAAGAGTGTACTGTCCTGCTGGACACGTTCTAGTGTCTTAGCAGGCACCAGTTTACCAGCCACTCCTTGAGGGCTGGCCTATACACCCATGCCACACCCATCCAACACAGGCGTCACGAGTGACGTGGGCCTGCTAATAAAAGGGCCTGAGCACACGTGCTCAGGACCCAGAGCTTAATTTGAGCCAGTGGTTTCCGGGGCTCGGCACTGGAACTTAATTGTCAACACTGTCACTTATGACAGTCTGCCACATGGTGGCGCAGCTCACCTAATTTAGAGATTAGCACAACAGCGGTTGTTTATGAATACAATATGCATAAAAAATTACTAATACCTGTCTTCCCAGCCATTCCTTTAGCTTTAGGGACCTGGAATAATTTGAACTGTCACACTTGCAGGAGAGAGAAGGATAGTAGTTGTTCTGGTACTGTTATTAGCAGTGATGACGGTTGAATGGGTTGTGCAAGCTGCAGTGTTCGCCTGAGAAGGGCCCTGGTACTTATTATTTTACAAATTAAGCACTGTCAGGACCAGTTCTAAGTACTATACCAAAGTGTCTGTGTCATTTATTTACAAAGTGTGTGGGCCTAGGACCCACAACTTTGCAAATGGGGATTACCAGATTAGAGAAGAGTTCCATGGACAGCACTATTAATATTTTACACAGCATAGCTAGTGATGCATATGCTATACCATGAAGTAGCCTACATCGATTGAAAACAATATAAAGTACTGACAATTCCAGAGCAGTTCTGGAACAAAATGTAATCGCTTTTTCATAATCTAAAAATAACAAGCATTAGCAAAGCCAATAAGACTGGCCAGTATTTTGAGTCCAGAGTCCAGACTAAAACATTAAAAACCACTTATAGTGAAAAAGTAAGACAAAAAATGATTTTTTTCTGTATACAATGCATTTCTATGAGATAAAGAATTTTATGTGTGTGGATTCTATATACTTTTGAGAAGGCATTTGTAGGAGGTGGATGGATATAACAGGCAAGTAGTAGCAGGAGTTGGGAGAACATATTTCTCTGGGCAGAATCAAAGCCAGCTCTATGTAGATTTGATTTAAAAGTATTGGTAACAATAGGTTTTTGCTGAACGTTGCTCTGTAAAGCCAAACCTAAAAAAGAAGCAACCCACTGCCAAAGGATCCAAATAAAGTTTACGGAAACGAGGATAACGCGGGTCCTATGTTTCGATCAAAAGTAGCTTGTACGGTCCTAAAATAGGCCTTAGGGTTTATGCCCAAAACAACTGTCTTCAGCTGTGTTAGTAAAATGCATGGGTGTAGAATTCTTGGAAGCTGTCAGATGAGCATCCCCACATTTGCACATTTCTCCTTCAGTGTGGGAAAGGAGTGATTTTGGAGGTGGTCTGCCTTGTTTGCACTGTATCCCCAGTCCACATAGAGATGCACTACATTGTGCTCCAAGCAATTTATTTAAATTGGTCTAACTCAAAGGTTGGCACAAGTAAAAGCCACACAGGAGAGGAGTCTACTGTGGTTGTTTCGTACTGTGACGCTATATTGTGCGCTCCGTTGCACAGCTTCACCACATTTTTGAAAATTCTTTGACATGGGTGATAAAACAATGTATGGTCCTGCTAATTGCGGCTGAGCACATGCGGGGAGAAATGGCTTCTACTTCAGCAGTTTGTCGTTTTGCCTTCAAACAGAACTGTGCCGCAGCGAATGTTCTGGATCTGAATACACGCCACGCTCTTGCCAATTCATTATTGTATCCTCTGAGCTGGCAGCCAGCCCCATATTGTTCCTATTGGAGCAGAACCAAGGCTGATTTGCATGCGGCTTAGTCCTGCACGAGGTGGCATGGTGGATTAAAAAACATATAAGCACTGGCAAAGGCAATCGGTCTCACCTGTGCAAAAGCTATTGGCTTTGCCAATGTCTTTTAGCCCTATTGTACAGCAATGTGACTGTGTAGCATGGCTAAAAGTAAACTTAGAAACAAAGCTGTATGTATGCCGTGGCCAGTGCAATGAGTGGTAAACAAAGGAAGGGCTGCAAGCCCCTCATAGTAAACCATACGTCTAGCAGCAACAGCGTATGCGCTGTCCGCAGGCAGTGGCGGAACATGAGTTGCCAGCGCCCGGGGCAAGGCAAGTATCCTTCCATGTTTCTTTTAAAAATGTGCATCCCTATTAAAATTTAGTGCCCCTAAAAATGTCCTCAAAAATTTTGCGCACGGGGCAACCGCCCCTGTGGCCCCCTCCGCGCTACGCACTGTCCGCAGGCGAAGCCTATTGAGGGTCTTAGCAGTACTGAAATTAATTTAAGGCTTCTTTACATCACTTTTTGTATCCCTCCGTGTTCAAATCTGCATTGCACAATGCCTCCTATAAGTATCTGAGCATACATGTTAGTTAATGGTCGCACACTGTTTAGTACCCAAAAGAGGCATAAGAACATTGTATACTCAATGTACAACATTTAGATCTGTGACAGTGAGAGAGAGGAACCAACAGCAGAAGGGGATCGAGGTTGAGGGGTGCAGTTTTTAAACAACAATCCACCTATTATAATCATAGTCCTGATTATTATAATGTTCTCTCTAATGTGTTTAATGTTCATATTAAAAGAAAGTGTTGAACTGTTTACAAGAACTGAACTTTAAAGAGTGTCTGCTTTGAAGGGGTCAGTCAGACCTTTCCTTGCATTTGGCTCATCAGTTTTCAATTACTGGGTTTGGTTTTATAGATCACATTCTTAATGTATTTTTATTGTTTGTGGTTCTCTGTTAAGTGAACACGAGGCCCTTACGTGGAACTCAGCTCCCCACGGGCCATTAAAAACACGCATAAAAACGAAGTTTGGAATGCAAAATGTAGGCAACAGGCAATTTTCCTAACGGTTTCTTTTGAAAGGAGGGGGGGGGGGGGTATTTAAGCATGCAGATCGCCAGGCAAACGTTGCACAGCTAAAATGCCTCTAGCTCAATTTCTGACGAATTATTACCACGTTGCAATATCCACAACACCACACATCCTGTTTCATTACCCATCCTTCCTGCACTCATGTTTACTTATAACTCATCCACATACATCCGAACAAACCCACACACAACCCACTCTGCTTACCCCACACACAAGCAGGGATCATAACCCCTCTTACACCTAACCAATCCCGTTACCGACAGTTCTCGTAAAGAAACACCCTCCGATTACATAGATTTACACTAGCCACTCAGCATACCTGTCCTCCACGTATTCAGGCTTCACTCCTGTGCTGTCGATTTTCTTACACACAGTCCGTTTCTCCTCCACCTAATCCAATTTTCAAACCCCCAGATATCCTAGAACCAGAGTTAGAATAGTAAATTAACCCATAGAACTAGAGGTAGAATAGTAAATTAACCCATAGAACTAGAGGTAGAATAGTAAATTAACCCATAGAACTAGAGGTAGAATAGTAAATTAACCCATAGAACTAGAGGTAGAATAGTAAATTAACCCATAGAACTAGAGGTAGAATAGTAAATTAACCCATAGAACTAGAGGTAGAATAGTAAATTAACCCATAGAACTAGAGGTAGAATAGTAAATTAACCCATAGAACTAGAGGTAGAATAGTAAATTAACCCATAGAACTAGAGGTAGAATAGTAAAATAACCCATAGAACTAGAGGTAGAATAGTAAATTAACCCATAGAACTAGAGGTAGAATAGTAAATTAACCCATAGAACTAGAGGTAGAATAGTAAATTAACCCATAGAACCAGAGTTAGAATAGTAAATTAACCCATAGAACTAGAGGTAGAATAGTAAAATAACCCACCCTAAAATATGGCGGAAGGGATGTAGGAATTAAATACCGGGGAAATGTTTATAGGCGAAATCTTTGCGAGGCCGAGGTTTTGGCATTTTGTGGAATCTGTTTTTGTGTTAAAAATATTTTTGGGTCTATAGTTTTACATTAATACACTTATTCGAATCCCGAAAACGGCCCTCTCGCATATTCAAGCTTCTGTGGTCAATGCAATGAGAAATTCTAAGGTATTCGTAATATATGGAACAAAAAATAGTAAAATAAACACACATAAAGTACTGAGCCAAATTGATTTATTATCGTTTTCTGCCACAGCACACGTGATGTCATCCACAGTCTGGTGAAAGGTAGAGCTCCTTAAAATATTCCAGGACCATAATACATCTAGGAATTGATCTCTTAAGGAATAATGCAGCAGCCATCGGTGCATTTTATAATCGCTCATCCTCACTACCCAAGACATTACCGTACTGCTCATAAATTCCTAGACCACATGATCTTAGCTGTTGCTCTGTTCGCCTAACCTGCTACAATACAAATTAATACAACAAAAAGTATTTCAAGGAATTACTTGCATTCATTTGAACCACTGATAATTACTTTGAACGCATTCCGGTTTACTGTTTTTAATTAATCTGTGTGTATATAACAGAAGAGAGACAACGATATGCAAATGAGTGAAAGGGCCAGGACCGTAAGTTCTAGATCTGTTCTAGAATCAGAAGTCGATGGTTCTTTTTCTCAGCATGAAAGCGTGAAGGGGAGAGAAATCATTAGCAATGTCAATCAATTCAAACGCAGTTTCTCTAGACACATAGTAACCACAGACCACTAATTAATGTTTGTTGATTTATTACAAAGCCAAAAATAACTGGACATAAAGACACCTCAAGAAGAGTGTGTAGAAATACATAGAATCAACATAAAGCCAAATCTGCGGATAAAGTTAAGTTGGTGCAACATGCACAAGACAATTAACTCAAGAAATAGGATACAGAAGATCAAAAAGCATGAGTTCAAATTTCCCTGCATCAAGGGTTGGTGAAAATAAAGCATTAGTCTATCCCTACACTAACGCAAGCGTGACATCCCTCTTTAAGCATCCTTTGTGGCAGGTTAGAGAAAAGGTGTCGGCATATAGAGTCTTCCTAAGAAGTCTCTCCACCATTGATGGGTCGAATAGCATAGATCTATGGAGACAGAGCTCGTTCTGAGATGCTCTCTCTCCAAAGGCAGAGAAAAAGTGGGGCTCTTTCCCTACTTGCAATGTTCCAATATTACAGGTATCTTCCCAAGATTCCTTTCGAGTCATGCCATCCACTCAGACCACGTTCTCATAAGTAGTTTTCCACAAGACGTCAAAGTTCCTGAACAGCAACAAGAGGTCCTTGATTCCCAGGCCTTCTCCGATGTGAAAGTACAACAGTTCTCCTTAACATTAACTCCCAATGTATCCTCTTCTCTCCTTGCCTAACTTCAAAACAATAACATTATTCTAACTAACAAGTGTGCTCCTTCCACCTGCAACACAAACGTGAGAAAGCACAAAATCCACCGTGCAAATTAAATTCAAACGGTTAATTCTAATGCCAGAGCTTCCAGGGAAATGCACTTCAGGCCTACAAAATTCAGCTAACATAAGAGAAATCGAGCATGAGCTTTGCAAAATTGCATAGAGAATAAGGCACATTCGGTTAATATTCCTACCTACATATAAAGTGACATGATTAATAAACACATTTAATAATGAGTGATTGTCAGTTGCACAACAAGAATTCTTCATGTTAGTGTTTTCTACTAGTTACAATTGATTTCCACATTAATTCTTCATGTTTCTAATTAACGGGCTAACTACATAACTTTTGTTATTACATTACAAGGTCCTAGCACTTAGGTTAACACGACAAAGGGTTATATGCGGATGCATTCTACATGTGTGGTTATAATGCACCCCTACAAATTAAAATGAATTTTGCGCTACATCAGTCCCCCTCTAATGACCTTTGTCATCACAATACTCTAATTCCCCTTAGAGTAGACCAATCTAAACTGATGTCGTAGCTAGTCTCCTCTGTCTGAACACCCCCAACCGCTTAAGATTCTCATAATGACTGTCCTGCAGTCTTTCCACCCTTCTTTCTCTCTCTCTCTAATGGAATTCTCCAACTGTCTCAACTTGTGCCATTTGTATGCCTTTATCATACCTAACAAGATGATAACAGAAATCACAACAATTACTATCGGCTTCAAGATATATCCAGGGATTCCCTTTCCAAGATTAGCAAACCTACATCCAACTTTTCCAAATCCTTTTCCGATCTTATCCCAAATTCCCTCAGTTGCCAAATCATGTATCTCATGGTGTATCTCAGTGATGTTACTTATATATTTCCTCAGATCTTTGCTGTTGTCAGGTATGTAAGTGCAACACTGTTGGACCTTCAGCATCCTACAGACTCCGCCCTCTTTTGCTAGTAACACATCTAATGCAAGACGGTTTTGCATCACCATAGCCCTTATCGAAACCATTTCTCCATCTATGAGCAACAGTGACTGGGCTGTATTAACTGACAACTTATCCACAATGGTAGACAACTTTCTAATCTTGATGTCTTTCAATACTACTCCCAAACTGGGTATCATCGCTCCAAATATATCCCCCACAATTTCACCAGTACTCACTCCACATTTTTTCCTCTATGGGCTGGCTTTCCTTCCAAACTCTCCAAATATTCCACAGGTATATCTTTGGAAACACAACAGCCACGTAGCAAGTACCATACCATTTGTTCGGAAGCCAAACATATGCATTTTTGCCACACATAAAGTACACGCTTTAAAAAAAAAAAAAAATTGTATTGGCATTTTGGAAATCATCATACATTGCAATAATTGCGTCACAATGAGACAAAAACAAAGACAGTAGCATGTGGGAGAGAGGGGAAATAGGACAGGGGAAAAAGGGAGCCAGTTCAGTGTTCACATCTAATATGCTGAGCAGAGCACTTCAAGTGACGACTGGGTGGTACATAGTGGCCTGGTATTTCCAAATATCTATCACAGTACCCAACTTTAGCATGCAAGGCAAGTTGTACAAGTATCCAGAGCATCTCGAGTAATCATGCAGGGGCGCAAGTCAGGGCTGCGTAGCTGTTCGATTTTCTCTAATGTAACTTTTCCTCTATGGCCAAATTGGGGGATTGAGAGATGCTTTGACGGTGTTTGGGGGTGGGGTTGTAGCCCTTGAGCGCAACTGTGTTAAGAGCGGTTCCCAGATGTCCTTCGGGCGACTTTGTATGGGCATTAACTCCCAGTATTGGGCCAGTTGCTCCTGACAATACGACGCATCTTGTAGCCACGAGGCAACCTTAGGAACACCTCTCCTCCCCCAGTGTTTGGCAAGTTGGCGTTTGGCTAATAGTAGCAGTATAGCTGTGAGATGATGCGAGGGTGCCGCCATGTCCTTGACATAGCTGAGGAGACTAACTAGCGGGGTGAAAGGGATCATGTGTCCAATGATTTGTTGGATCGTGGAATGTATCTCCCGCCAATATTCCAAAATCTTGGGGCATTCCCAGGCTAAATGTAGGAATGTTGCTAGGGGTGTCGAGCATCTCTCATACCTTGCCTCCTCATTAAGACCCATTTCTTTCAACTGCATGGGAGTGCGGTGTAATCTGTGTAAGAACTTGAAATGTATGAGGCACAGTCTATAGTTGGGTGATAGTGCCTCAGTCTGCGCACAGCAATAAGACCATTGGTTTGCTGTTATGGGGGGTTCTCTATCTAGTTGCCACTGGGCTATCGCTTTGGGGATGCATACTGGCGCCTTATCCTGCGTCACTGTATAAAGTCTGGTGACTAGCTTACGATGGGAGGTGTGTGAGCACGTGCTCGAGTGCATGTAATGTTGTTGGGGTGCCAGTAAAGTGGTATGGTTTGTGCGACACGTGACTCGGATTTGGGTGTAGAGGAGCATATCCATCATGGTGGGCTTTGGAGTGTCAGTTGGCGTGGGTGCAGTCATAAATTGGCCATTCAGGTATATTCGGGTATGTAAAAAGGTGCCTGTTGTGGGCTCGGTTGTGTATTCCATCGTCTACCAGAACTGGTAGCGGAGAGTTACGCACTATAGGAATGGAGGGTGCGTATATGCAGTCATGGGATGCTCGTCGTCTCAGTCCGTCCCATGACCATCTTACACAGTCTACCGTGTCCGCTGGTGTCAGAGAGCGCCTATAAGGTTGGTATAATGCTGTGGATAACGGGACTGGAGAGGTCAGGTCTGCCTCCACAGCCGTGTGTGGTTGAAATTTGACCAGGTATAGCCAGAAATGCAGGTACTAGGCCTGGGCGCATAACGCATACAGCTTCATATCCGGAGCATATAGGCCACCCTGATGAAAGGGTAGCATGAGAAGGCTATTCTGGGCTGTTTGCCCGCCCAAGCTAAAGAGATCAGATTGGATATTAGGCGTTTAAAAAATTGCTGCATGAGTGGAATAGGACGATTGAGAAAAAGATATAAAAATTTAGGTAGCACGACCATCTTGATGATGGCCAGTCGACCAGTTAGTGAAAGGGGGAGATGATTCCAGGTCGGAATTCTCTCCTCCAGCCAGGCGATTGCCTTGCCATAGTTGGCCTGCCATAGTTCGCTCATGTTTCGGCTCAGCCACATGCCTAGGTATCTTACTTGTTCTGACTCCCAATGCAGCTCAAGTTCGGGCTTAAACTGCCCGGTGCTTTCAGTGAGAGGGGATATGACTGACTTAGTCCAATTTAATGTTATGCCCGATAGTCCTCCGAATTTAATAACCTCTCTTATGACACAATCTAAGTTCTCCTGGGGTTTTCTGATGTACAGTGAGACAGTGGCGTCACTAAGGGGGTGTGGGGGGTGCGGACCGCACCGGGTGACACCATCACATGGGGTGACACCTTTCCCAAATGAGACTATTTACAATGTTGAACGTATAATTAGATGATGGAAGGCGCAATACGGGTGTTTTATGTAACTCCTAATAAAGTTTTTGTTGCGAAACCGGAGTGCCAATAGTTAACAGTCCGCTAAGATGTAGAGATGCAGGTCATATGACCCTGACGTTCACGTATTGACGTAGGACAAAATTTGAGGAGGCATTTAAGGCGCCAACATAGCGAGATGGCGTTTAATTGCACGAAAGGCAGAAACTGAAGTTTTGAGACACCGCTGGTTCCCTGCATGAGGTAGGTTCTGGATGAGGAATGCAGTCATGGGGGAAGACTTTTTTTTCTAGATCCTAAAAGGGGAAAGTGAAGTAGTGTGGGTGGTTAGTCTGAGTACGGGGCTAGAATAGAGGAAGGTAGTAATCGAGCCTCTTCAATTGTGAAGCAAATACAATAGAGGAAGCAAGGATGTTTCGGCTTTTCCACAATGATATCTAATATGGCCAGTCGGACTACGGGGCTAAAATAGAGAAAGTTAGTAAACCAAGCCTTTGTAATTCTGAACGAAAGATAACATAGGCAGTGAGGATGTCTGTCTCGACTTTTACTTGAAAAGGTAATATTCTGGCTTTTACCTTGTAGCTGAATGAAAGGGCCTTAATACAAGAAGGACCCATTGAAAAACAGGCACAAAAATAAGTAAGTCACCCTTCATTTTATTACGCGTTCGTGCTAATAGAAACGAAAGTTTGTCAGATTACACCATTATGTTTTATCCAATTGGTTTAGATTTTACTACGGCCATTCGGCCTCGGTGCAGGAAGGGAAACCAGTCAGGTGGCAAACCTAATTAGTTGACTGAAGGTGGGTGCAAGTGAATATAAAATTGAGGCTACAACTATTAGAATTAATAAGCCACGATTGAGTACATTGCCTTATATGTGCTACTTTCTAATTGATACAGGTAGCGACCAGTCCAGGGCAACTTGCAACTGATTTAAGATTCCCTACAGTTATACCTGTAGCTCATTCCCCCATTACAAAAAGGGTGTAAAAGTAAGTAGGCCGGTATTATCATTATTATTTATATAAATAGAGCCGGTTGAGAACTATAGGCATGCATCCCGTTATTTGGCACTGGTGGACTCGGAGGAGGTCCATCATGGGGTAAGTCGTGAGGGGGTGACACCATGAGTTACCACACTGGGTGACACCAACCCTAGTGACGCCGCTGCAGTGAGATGTCATCCGCGTATTTGGAGACTAGAATAGCTCGCTCTCGGAATCTAATTCCCCTGTGGGCATGGTGTTGGCGTAGTTAAGCTTCCAGGGGTTCCATGGCTATAGCAAAGAGGAGTGGGGACAGGGGGCATCCATGCCATGTGCCACGTGAGACTGAGAAAGGGTCGGAGAGTAGGCCTTTTACGCATAGTCTAGCTGAGGGGGTGGTGTAGAAGTTTGATAAGATTCAAAAAGCGCAGACTTAACCCTAAGTGCAGCAAGAGCTGGAATAGAAAAGGCCACTCTAGGGAATCAAACGCCTTCGTGGCGTCAAGTAGGGCTGCAACTGCTGCCACGCTTGGATCTACACTGTGCGACTAGTTTGCTCTATTAAGCCTCTATCAGATCCTAATGTACCCTCTTTTGAGGCAGTAGTGATAGGTGTGAATGTCTCATCTACCCCCACTCCCTGTACCTCAGCTTTGTGTGCGCTTAAAATGAACTCAGTAATGACTACAGCTATTATTATGATTACTCCTACAATAAGTGTAACTATAATACATTTGTGCCTACGATTTGAATTTCGAGACTCCATTTTCAAAGTGGCTCAGATTTTAGCTGTAAGAGGATCAATACGCAGTCTCTTTTCTCCGCCTCTTATGTAGCTGCCTTTGAAATTTTGGGAAGTTCTTTAACAGTCTTTGGCACAGAATTTACACAGCTTGGAAAGTTTCCCTAGACCTCTTTCTTCTTCTAAAGGAAAAATCCCTATTTTTATTCTTCTTCCACTCAGGTCTAGGTTATCTTCTTTTAGGCAATTTTGTCATTTACAGTTCAAAGTTCAATTTACATCCCTTATGAGATCAGAACCAATCTCATCAATTACTTGCTGTTACAGTTCAGCTCAGAATGCTGCAATCTCCTGAGGAGGCGGTTGATTTCCAAAGCTCGGGAATTCGATGTCTTCCAAGATCAGAGTCCGTAAACTACTCAGCCTTGGTGTATAAGGCACAGTCACTGTAAAGATTGCATTAGCCTCTATTCCAGAAACTCTCAGCAGGATCTTGACAATCAGTATCGAAGTCTCTGACCTCGCTCTCCCCGGCATTTGTAGCTAGATAAGTCCACTCGGGAGAGGAGTATCTCCGACATGGCACTCTTGCTCTCCTTGACCTCCTCACACTCCCTTGAGCTTGTTCAGACTCACTCTGATCAGATTAAGATGATTCACTTATTGGTGCAAGTTCTTTCTCAGATGCAAGTCTCAAGTTTCGTCTTTTCTGTCTCACAGGCCATGATTCAGTTGCAACCTCTTTCTTCTTTGACTGTACACGACCAATTTCAGCACCAGTCTGTTCTGCTGAGTCAGACTCTATACCCCTTGCAACTTTACCGTCTCCCTCAGAGTCTATACCTGAGTCTTGTACAGCTTGACCCCCCCTCAGCTCGACCTGGTGGGAATCCAGCCTCTTCAGGAACTCCGGCAGCTTGACTTGCCCTCTCTGGTGACCTTGTAATCACGGCTGGATTTACTTCTGGGAGGGGAGCTGTTTCTTCAGAGGGCCCTGTGACTCGTCGGGTGTGTGAGGCGTGTATCCAGTTCGGCAGGCCTCCACACTTCACAGCTGTATTTGTCACCAATATCACCTGATACAGTCCACGCCACCTAGAGTCAAAACAGTTCTTCCTTATGTGGTATTCGGACTAACACCTAGTCTCCAGGGCTTAGGTCGTGACAGAGGTCTTTCGATGTCTGTGCAGTCGAGGCTTCAACCTGGTGAGATACCTTTTCACAACCTGCTCTGATCCAACTGGCTTGTTCCTGATCTGTTGATTCCAATTGTAACCACCTAACTTCATCCCATGTATCTGCGATAGCTAGCATAATGTGAGTTCGGTCTTCTCTGTGCTCTTGCCAACATATTCTCCATTAAAGATGCATGCATGTGTGGCACAAAAACGAGCAACTTCATCAGCGTATCGGTTTCCCACAGTGACAAAGTCGTCCCCCTTTCCCTGAGCAGCGCACTTCACAACTGCCACTTTGTTTGGTAACTGCAAGGCTTCCAACAATTGTCACACATATTCCCTGTTCCTAATGGGAGATCCTGATGACGTTAGGAACTCCCTCTGCTACCATAGCTGTCTGAAGTCATGAACGACACCGAAATCGTACTGGCTTTCGGTATAGAGGGTGACTCGAATTTGCTGAGAGATAAGGCATGCACTGGTCAAGGCAATGATCTCGGCCACTTGTGTGGAGTGTACTCCCTGTAAACAAGCAGCTTTCACAACTCCAGAGATGGTACAGACAGCAAATTCTGCTCTCAAATTACCTTCATTGTCCCTTAGATATGAACCATCAGCAAAGAGGACATGATCAGGATCAGACAATGGTTCATCGACAATGTCAGGTCTCAATTTGGTACAAAGCTCAGTAACATCCAGACACTCATGGTCTTCACAATCTTCCCCATCAACATTTGGAACAGTTAACAAGGTACCTGGGTTTAGCACAGAACACAGCTTTAAGGTCACATTTTCTGCTGCAAGCAAAATTTGTTTGCATCTTGTCAACCTGTTATTAGTCAAATGCTGTGTTTTGGTCCTCATCATTAGGAGTTCAACTAAGTGTGGAACATATACAGTAAGTGGATGACCCATTACAATACTTTCACACCTTTCAATGCTGACACCTGTTGCAGCAACATATTTAAGACATTCGGGCAACGCCAAAGCTACAGAATCTAATGTAGCTAAGAAATTGGCCACTGGTTTACAGATACCTCCAATTGTCTGGGTGAGTACAGAGAGAGCACAGCCTTCTCTCTCATGACAGAACAGTAAAAACGCTTTGTTATAATCAGGCATTCCTAAAGCTGGGGCGCGACAAAGGCACTCTTTCAGCTCCAAGAAGGCAAGTAAGCAATCGTTATCCAAGGGTACCGGATCACTCACATCTTTGTGGGTCAACATCTGTAAAGGCTTCGCCATCAAGGAGAAGTTCGGGATCCATTGTTGGTAGTAGCCAACCATTCCCAAAAACATCCTGACCTCTTTCTGTGTAGTAGGCGGATTCATTTTTATGATTGCCTCCACTCGCTCTGGAGACACCTTCCTCTTGCCTTTCTCAACATGATGACCCAAGTACTGAACTTCAGTCAGACAATACTTAAGTTTGCTCCGTGACACCTTGTGCCCCTTGTCAGCCAGGTGATTCAGCAAGGCAATAGTGTCGTCCCTACAAGCCTCTCGTGTCTCGGATGCAATTAGGAGGTCATCGATATACTGAACTAACACTGAGTTTCGGGGCAAAATCAAGCTCTCAAGGTTTTTCTTCAGGACCTGTTTAAAGATGGATGGACTTTCAGTGTACTCTTGAGGGATACAACACCATGTTAAGACACGAATCTCCAGACAGAAAGCAAATAAAAATTGGCTTTCCTCATACAAAGGGATGGAGAAGAATGCTTGCCAAAGGTCAGTCACAGTGAACCAGACAGCTTCGCAAGGAATCTGAAATAGAATCACAGATGGATTTGGTACCTCAGGACAACATGGAATCACAATGGCATTGACCTTTCTAAGGTCCTGAACTATGCAGTACTTTCCGCTTGGATTCTGCAATACCATGATGGGCGAATTGCACAGACTTCCTATGATCTTCCTCAATATTCCCAGCGCAATCATGGACTCAATCAGAGGTGTAATTCCTGCCACCGTTTCCGAGGTCAGGATGTACTTGGGTGTTCTTGGAAACTCTACATTAGCTTGATCTGTATGCGGACTGGCTCGACTCCTCGAATCAGTCCTATCTCTTCCCCTGTGAAGTCGCGTACCACTGGAGAGACAATGTCCCTCAAGTCCAGCGGCATGTCCTCCACTGTCAGTAAAGGAAACATGTCTATGCAATGGTTCTGATTTGCTAGCTTGAAAGTGAAGTCATCATCATTAGTCTGCAACTCAATTCCCTTTTGTGTGCAATAGATGGTACAATTCAATTTGCACAAAAGATCACACCCTAGTAAACAGACTGGACTGGTGATGATCCTGGAAGGTTCCGATTTTCACTGGCACCTCTTCCGTCAATCGGTTTATCATTCTTTTGTTGGCAACTCCTATGACTTGAATTGTTTTTCCCGAGAGGGGTAGGTTTGGAACTACTGCAGATCTCACGGTAGAACGGGTAGCAATAGTATCAATCAAGAATGTAATGGGATGACCATCTACGTCTTCTTCCACATATGGTCCACTCTGGTCTACTTCTAAGACTGCTCAAGAGTACAGACCTCCTCCCCCCTCAGGCACCGTCATTAGGACGAGTCCTGATCAAATCCCTCTAGCGCTTCCATAAAGGGCATCTGATGGTATGTTTGATTATTCTGTGAGATTGTTGTGGCACTTGCACCAACTGATTTTGATTTCCCCCATTATAAGATTTTGGCCTTGTCACGGTATTGACCACATCTGTCACTTGCACGAGTTCTCCCTCCTGCACCTGATTTTCTGGATTCAAGCGACACTCACGATTCCAATGCCAGATCTTGTGACAAAAATGACAAGCAGTTGTCTTTTTCAGCGTAGCAACATCTATTCCTGTTTTGGGATCTATAGGAACACCTCTCCCTCTTCCTTGTCTGGCTGCACCCGGTGTGCCCTGAACACCTCCTTGGGCCCGTGATTTCGACCTACTGTTCCTCCAGTTGCCTGCGCCTGATCTCCCCTTTGTGCATTTCACATTTGAACCAGCATTAACTTGTCCTTTATCCTCCTATGCTTGAAATCCACTTCATCGCTGCAATACCTGGCATAACGTAGAATTTCGTTCACTGACTTATTTTGCCAGCAGATCAAATATTGCTGGATCATGAGACAAATCTCCGGTCTCAATCGTGTTAAATATTTTGAGACAAATTGGCCCATGTCTTTGGGGTCAAGTGTATCCAACCCACTGTATTGCTTGAAAGCTTGCAAGAGCCTCTCATAATAGGCATGAACTGATTCTTTAGGTTCCTGTGTCGTTCGATCTACCTTAACCCAATTGATGTCTTGTAGAGCTATTTTGGACTGCAACCATGTGATCACCTGATCGTACTTTTTCATAACCAAGGGCGAAGGACCATGGGTTACAGGATCCCTCTCTGGCTCAGCAGCAGGCCACTCAATAGCAATTTTACATACAGACCATAGATCACTAGGGACCACAATTTCAAACAGCGTATTCCGATCAATCCACACCTTCAAGATTTTAACAAAGCGATCGACTTGCTTGTACCATTCAGCAGGTTTCTCCCTCAACCTAGGAAAATCATTTGTGAATGCAACTAAATCACCTCTACTCCAAGGAACATGCACATACCCTCCACTAGGCACTTGTCATAATGGATACGCCCCAACTCCCAGTGTTCCCCCTCCTGGGGGTGGCGTTTCCCCTAACACTCTTCTTTTTAAACCACCTTTCCTCCCACCTATCAAGCATACTCAAGCCCGTATTCCTATGATCAATTGCGGTATGTGTGTTCTCAATCCTGTCTCTCTCTTTTCCTCTAGCTCCTCGTCACTGTAGTTGAGCCTATGATTTCCCTGCAGCATTTTAGGTCTTCATGATATCTCTGAGCCAATTCTGTCAACTTCTCATGTGCTCGTCTCGCGGGTGACATCCTTCGCTACAAATAACAGATCATCTGGCTCATAGGTCTCTACTCTTTCCAACGGTAAATTGCCACTGATAATCTCATCTACCTCAGCCTTTAAACTCACCACAACCAATAGTTTTGCCTTTACTGCAGCCTTGATCGTTCCCTGACTCAATGTACTGTTCTGTCCTTCCTTACTGTTATTATGATCTCCCAGCCAATTCTCTAAGTCTGTAGCATCTAAGACACGGGTACTCATAGTACGGCCCGCGGGCCGCCAGCGGCCCGGCAAGCCTTCCTTGGCGGCCTGCGGACCTTGCAGACATCGTACCGGTGTTTTTTTGTTTCTTTTTAAAGAGTGTCAGCAAACACCGCCGGTTGCAGCAGCGCGGACTCCGAGAGACTCTGCTCTATGGGGGCCGGGCGATTCCAGCGATAGTCAGAATGGAGATGCAGGGGCGCTAAGAAGAGGTGAAATACAACAAAGCCTCATTAACAAGTAAATGGTCTTTTAAAGACCTGTGAAGTACTCGGGTGCGGCTGTGTGTGTGCCCGGGAAGCTGTCTCAGCCCGGGCTGCCACACACGCGGGGTGAGGTGACAGAGGGTGACAGAGGACAGCAGGGTGTGAGAGCCGGGTGAGGTGACGGAGGGCAGCAGGGAGTGAGAGCCGGGTGAAGTGACGGAGGGCAGCAGGGAGTGAGAGCCGGGTGAGGTGACGGAGGGCAGCAGGGAGTGAGAGCCGGGTGAGGTGTGCGTTAAGAGCCTATGATGTGATGTTTCCCGGCACCCTGTAGTCAGAGGGTTGAACCAAGGCCAGGGAGCTCAGGCCTGGTTTCCGCTCTCGCAGCACAGCGCACAAATGCTCGCCGCCAGGTTGGCGCTATATATAATTGATGCATGCATACCTACACGGACGGGTGATTGGCGCCAAAGGGGGGCTTTGATCTGACAGCTCGGGGGTGAGAGTCAGAATTAAAGCCAGCGACAGATGTGACCTCAGGCCCAGTGGTGGGACACAAACCCCGCGAAGCAGCAAATTCAGAGAGAAAACGAGCTGGCTTTTACATTACACAGGGAGAGGGGGCAGTGGGGTGGGGGCTGTCTCTGGGCTGGTGACGGGGACGTGTAGACACAGTACGTGTGCACTGCCCGAGGCACAGAGACAGAGACAGATAGAGACAGAAACAGACAGAGACAGATAGAGATAGAGACAGAGATAGACAGAGACAGACAGAGACAGGGACAGACTGACAGATAGAGACAGAGACAGATAGAGGCAGAGACAGATAGAGGCAGAGACAGATAGAGGCAGAGACAGATAGAGGCAGAGACAGATAGAGACAGAGACAGATAGAGACAGATAGAGGCAGAGACAGATAGAGGCAGAGACAGATAGAGGCAGAGACAGATAGAGGTAGAGAGAGGCAGACAGAGCTAGATAGAGGCAGAGACAGGGACAGACTGACAGAGGCAGAGACAGATAGAGGCAGAGACAGATAGAGGTAGAGACAGACAGAGACAGACAGCGATAGAGACAGAGAGAGAGACAGAGAGAGAGAGAGACAGAGATAGAGACAGAGACAGATAGAGGCAGAGACAGATAGAGGCAGAGACAGATAGAGGCAGAGACAGATAGAGGCAGAGACAGACAGAGATAGAGACAGAGACATACAGAGATAGAGGTAGAGACAGGGGCAGACAGATAGAGGCAGAGACAGACAGAGACAGAGAGACGGAGAGGGAGACAGAGGGAGGGAGACAGAGACAGGGACAGACAGGGGCAGACAGAGACAGGGGCAGACAGAGACAGATAGAGGCAGAGACAGGGACAGACAGATAGAGGCAGAGACAGAGAGGCAGAGAGACAGAGAGATGGAGACGGAGAGGGAGACGGAGAAGGAGACGGAGAGGGAGAGGGAGACGGAGGGAGAGAGAGGGAGGGAGAGGGAGGGAGACAGAGGGTGACAGAGGGAGGGAGACAGAGAGAGAGGGAGACAGAGGGAGCCAGAGAGAGGGAGACAGAGGGAGACAGAGAGAGGGAGACAGAGAGAGAGGGAGACAGAGGGAGGGAGACAGAGGGAGGCAGAGGGAGACAGAGGGAGGGAGTCAGGGGGAGACAGAGGGAGGGAGAGGGAGACAGACAGAGGGAGACAGAGGGAGGGAGACAGAGAGAGGGAGACAGAGAGAGGGAGACAGACAGAGGGAGGGAGACAGAGGGAGGGAGACAGAGAGAGAGGGAGACAGAGAGAGAGGGAGACAGAGAGAGAGGGAGACAGAGGGAGACAGAGGGAGGGAGACAGAGAGGGAGGGAGACAGAGAGACAGAGAGAGAGGGAGACAGAGGGAGACAGAGAGAGGGAGACAGACAGAGGGAGACAGAGGGAGGGAGACAGAGAGAGGGAGACAGAGAGAGGGAGACAGAGGGAGATGGAGAGAGGGAGACAGAGGGAGACAGACAGAGGGAGACGGACAGAGGGAGGAGGGCGACAGACAGAGGGAGACAGAGGAGGGAGACAGATAGAGGGAGACAGAGGGAGGGAGGCAGACAGAGGGAGACAGACAGAGGGAGACAGAGGGAGGGAGACAGAGGGAGGGAGACAGAGGGAGAGAGAGGGAGGGAGACAGAGAGAAAGAGGGAGGGAGACAGAGAGAGAGAGAGGGAGACAGACAGAGTGAGTGAGACAGAGGGAGACAGAGGGAGACAGAGAGAGAGGGAGGGAGAGAGAGGGAGAGAGAGAGAGAGAGAGAGAGAGAGATAGAGAGAGGGAGGGAGGGAGACGGAGAGAGAGGGAGGGAGGGAGAGATAGAGAGAGGGAGGGAGAGAGAGATAGAGAGAGGGAGGGAGACAGAGAGAGAGAGAGAGAGAGATGTGTGTATGCCGGGTCTGGTGGCTCAGTGGACGAAGGCGTCTGCTGCAGGGGCCTGTGTTCAACCTCATGGTCACAGTTTTTTTATTTGCTCTAGCCCCGCCCCCCTCCCCCACTGACCCCACCCCCACCGGTGCGGCCCTCGGCCACAAACCACACTGTAAATTTGGCCCCAGAGAGAAAGTTTGGGAGTACCCATGTCTAAGACATGTCGGTTTCCGGTGATTCTCCGACTTGCACTTTGTTCTAATGCCACACCTGCTGGTCCCCTCACTGGAGTTTCCCACATCCTTAAATTCAAGCTCGTGTTCACCATGGATATAGATCGTATAGTAGTAGAACCAATGCGTATTCCCGAACGATCAGCAGTGGCTGGTAAAGGGGTACTAGATTCTACAGGCACTAGAGATGGGCCATTTCCCTTTGTACTCCCTGATCTTCCTAATCCCATTCCCTCTGCTGATACAGGCTGTCGCTGACTAAGGTTTCCCACTGAGCTCGGGTCATACTCCAAGACAACAGGACCAATGGTGACCGGTACTGTAAGAGCTTCCGGTAACCATGAAGCAGAGTTGACTCCACTTTGTTCCGCACCTCCTAAGGCGGACACTCCTGTCCCCCCTACTCCTGCGGATATCCTTCCCACCACTCCTCTACTAGGACCTGTCTGAGATGCTGACACAATCTCCATGTTCCCTGTATTTGCCAATTATCGCCTTCCCTCCTCTGAGTGTGGATTGTAAGGTGGAGGATGCTCTGATAACAACCTATCAAACAAGCTGTTGTCCGTATCACCCCCATTGTTTCCATTTTCCCTTCCGTTCCTATTCGGAGAATCTCCCTCTCTTACCAACATTGGATACAACCTTTCTCCTTCAATGGTGTCTACTCTCCATCTCTTAAGCTGTGCATCCCATCGTGCTTCCTGACATGTCCGCAAAGCTTTCTTCATCCTTCCTTGGAATCTTTCCCTGTTCTTTGCATGTGCTGCCAGCATCCATGCATCTAGTGCCTCAAACTGTGTTGGTCTAGGCAAAGGTCGCAGCGCTAACATCACTCCTCTCAACTGGTGTAACACGTCCAATCAAAATGAACCAAAGAGTGGAAATGCCAATTCACCCTCTTTCTCAGTGATTTTGTGCCAATTTTGAAGTCAAATTATAGTATGGAGTTCTACTTTTGTCGCCATATAATGTGCTGGGGTAGCCTCCGGTGGCGCTTCTTCGCCCACTCGAGTAACGACTCACTGACCACCCCTGAACAGATCCTGCAATACCCTAAAACATCGCATGATTCGATCACAAGTTAGTCAACTTCACAATTTCTCCATACACATTCACTCACACAATCGTCTTAAACTCTGTAATTGTCTGCCATCTAAAAGATCGATAGAATTCAGTCATCCAAGAACATTCACACACGGCAACCCTCGACCTGCACTGGTCACTCGAATCAGTATAGTTCACAACTGTACCCAAGGTTCACCAAACGATTCTCATACGTCCCATTCACACAAAGTTCCCTGTCTTAGGTGGAACTGTCAATGATGTCTCACTACAACTCCCCAATTCTCCAGTCATACAATCACAATAACTCTGTGTCTTCTGCACCATTTAATATATCCCGGGATCTTAGGCCACTTCGGGACCTGAAACTCAAATCTCAATCCTTGGACCACTTCCGGACCGAAACCTCATTCACTCGAGTCTTACACCAACTCTGCCAGACATCACACAATCACTTAATTCCCGCAATCTATCACACAACACATCCCTATTGATACTCACTCCTCCATTCACCACCGTTCTCGCAGCACCATCAAGCTCCATCAGTCGCTGCTAAATTCCATAGTTCTCCGTTCTCGATCATTGGGCTCTATTTTGGGACTCTGGGGTTCTAGGTATATATCTTTTCTAAAATAATTCTGGATTCTCCACTCGCTTCATGAGAGAACCATCCTATACTGCTACCAACCGAAAGGGCCGGGCCAGTCGTTCTAGATCTGTTCTAGAATCACAAGTCGATGGTTCTTTTTCTCAGCATGAAAGCGTGGAGGGGAGAGAAATTATTAGCAATGTCAATCAATTTATACACAGTTTCTCCAGACACATAGTAACCACAGACCACTAATTAAGGCTAGTTGATTTATTACAAAGCCGAAATTGACTGGAAATAAAGACACCTCAAGACAAGGGTGTAGAAATACATGGGAATCAACATAAAGCCAAATCTGCAGATAAAGTTGATTCGGTGCAACATGCACAAGACAATTAACCCAAGAAATAGGATACAGAAGATCAAAAAGCATGAGTCCAAATTTCCTTGCATCAAGGGTTGGTGAAAATAAAGCATTAATCTATCCCTACACTAACGCTAGCGTGACATCCCTATTTAACCCCTTCCGTGCGCGCGGAATTTCCGCGCTGTGCGGGCGTTTCTATTAGTGGGCGGGGATTCGGACGGCCAGGGGCCGTCCTGCGCACACGTCCACTGTGACGCGTGACGGCTCCCGGCCGTCACGAGCATGGAAGAGGTTAAGCATTCTTCTGGCAGGTTTCAAGAAAAGGTATCAGCATGTGGAGTCTTCCTAAGAAGTCTCTCCACCATCAATGGGTCGAATAGCATAGAGCTATGGAGACAGAGCTCGTTCTGAGATGCTCTCTCTCTGAAGGCAGAGAAAAAGTTGGGCTCTTTCCCTCCTTGCAGTGTTCCAATATTACAGGTATGTTCCCAGAATTCCTTTCAGATCACGCCATCCACTCGGACCACGTTCTCATGGGTTGTTTTCCACAGGACGGGGATGTTCATGAACAGCAACAAGATGAACTTGATTCCCAGCCTTCTCTGATGTGAAAATACAACAGTTCTCCTTATCGGCACTACCTCCCAATGTACTCTCTTCTCTCCTTGCCTAACTCCTAAATCAGTGACATTATTCTAACTAACAAGGGCGCTCCTAGATAGGATATCATTTAGCGACGCCGGTTAGTTAAGGGGGGGGGGATTTCAAAGAGTTCTTCAGTTCATTAAACACTGTATTTTGACTTAAAATTGATATCACTCAGAACAAAATAGAGAACAGGGGATAAGAAAAAAAGGAAGGAAACAACAAAAAAAAAAATTGAAAATGTCGACGCTAGTCATCTTATCATATATTAGTAGATCCATGTAGTGATACAATGTATAACTGCTGTAACATGTATACTGTTTGTTATAATGGACATTGATACTAATAAAAAATAAATAAAATAAAATAACAAAATAACAAAAAAAAAACAAGGGCGCTCCTTCCACCTGCAACACAAACGTGAGAAAGAACAAAAGCCACCGTGCACAGGTAATTCAAACTGTCAATTCTAATTTCGAGAACTTCCAGGGAAATGCACTTCAGGCCTACAAAATTCAGCTAACATAAGAGAAATGGAGCATGAGCTTTACGAAATTGCATAGAGAATAAGGCACATTCGGTTAATATTCCTTCCTACATATAAAATGACACAATTAATAAACACATTTAATAATGAGTGATTGTCTGCTGCACAACACAAATCCTTCACGTTAGTGTTTTCTACTAGTTACAATAGACTTCCACATTAATTCTTCACGTTTCTAATTAATGGCCTAAATACATCACGTTTATGTTATTACATTACAAGGTCTTAACACTTAGGTTAACACGACAAAGGATTATATGTGAATGCGTTCTACATGTGTGCTTATAATGCACCCCTACAAATGAAAATGAATTTTGCGCTACATCATGAGCCATAAATCTACTCCCGAAAGGAGCGGGCTGATCTTCTAGGTCATGCTTGAATACACAAAAACATTAGAATTCCTAGACTTGCTTCAATTTTATACAGTATTGTTACCGAGGTGCAACTTGAGTGTTGCTAGTACAGCAAGCTTAGATCCCACCTCTGGAAATATCTAGCAATATTATGGTAAGTCACAGACACTTAACAGGGAAAGATGGAAATATTTGAATTCATTGGAAGACTGACTGCTACTCTTACTCGTTCTGTTGTATTGTTTTCAGCCAATCTGTGCCGTTGTAAATGGGAACTAGCCATCTGCAAATTCTCATGGCTTATTTGCATATGGTTGGCTAGTGCATATAATGGCACAGGGACCTTGTGCATAGTGTGAGGTGTGTGCTGTTGTACCACAGATATCTTGGATTGGGTCCTTAGATGCTTCACATTAAGTCACGGTGCAATGATGGCAATAACTCAACCCGTCAAAGTTATGAGAGCCCTGATAACTAAATGCTGGTTTAGCTCAGACTTTGCAATAAAATGCATTGGTCATGCTAGTTGAAAATTTAGCAACTTAGTGATCAAAATGTGGGTAAAATTAAGCCAGCCTCTAAGAGGTGTGTTTACTAAAGCTTTGCACAGGCGCTCACATGGTGCAACACAATGCAGAATATAGCAGTGGTTTACCTTGCAGTATAAAATCCAGCAAGGGCAGTGCAAAATTGCTTTGTGCCACATGAGCCCCCCACAAACCTTAATAAATAGATCCTAAGTGAGGGTTACTCAATGGCTATGAATGAAGGGCATGTCAGTACTGTCAAGGTGCCACCTAAGAGATTCTCTTACACTTGTGAAGAAGCGCATGGTCTGGGGCTTTAGGTGACTATGCCAGGGTAATGTGATGCCCACTGCCCTTATCTCTCACTTTGGCCACTGATTTATCGGATAACTAATGCCACAGAGAGCCTTGTGACAGGTAGGAAGTGGGAGCCAGGCAGAGGAGGAACCACAGCAAGAAGCCACTGGCAGAAGAGAAGGGATGAAGACAGGGCTCGAGTCGGGGGTACACGCGGGTGGACAGCATCCACCCACTCTTTTCACAGGGTGGACGCCGTCCACCCTGCCAAGAAGTTGAGCCCCACTCTAAAATATGCTGAACTCGTCCCGGTGTAATTTTGAGACACCGGGATACATTCAGCAGCGCCTGCTCGTTATCTGCTTTCCTTCCGAGCAGCAACGTGCAGGCGGGGAGGGGGGTTTTGTCATTTGAGACTCCAGCTGGGCCATAACAAAGGCTAAACTTAAGGGCCCATTTGGCCTTCTTTTGTCCGAGTATCCAGGCTGGGAGCTGCCTGTAGCCCTACACCTAGATGTAAATGCAGAGGAAGGGAAACAAAAGCAGCAGCTTGTTAACACTTCAAAGGCACATAAGAGAGGCACAGATTTTGACTTTGTTGGGACCCCCATGTATAATAGATATTCATGCACTGTAAGAATGTCAGATGTGTTACTCTGTCCCAGTGCAAAATAACAATTTAAATACAAGTATTTTTTATTTGTTTTACAGCGCTATTCATCCCAATATAGGGTGTCAGATCACTTACAGCAAACATACACATTATACTGACAATAAATCACACAAGTTTGTAAATCATTGCACAGGATGTGTTACATAAGACAGTGAGGGTTACTGGGTGTAGGAGTCACATATCATCCTTCAGAGCTCACTCTGCTGTACTAGAAGGATTACAATGCAACTGCGTGTAACAAAAGGATCTTTGTGTTCAAAGCAGTAACCCACCTACCTATCTACATGAAATCTGCCATCTTCATGTTACATAATGTGCTTTGCAGGAGGTGCATTAACCCTGTATGCTAATTTAAGTCAAAACTAGGACTAGACATAAACAGATCTTTCCATCAAATGTGTTAACCACCAGGCAGCTAAAGCAATCACATCTACATGGAAATGTGCTGCACATGGAATATTACGCCTGGTGGGGTAGGCTGGCAGTAGAGTTAGTCTGTCAATCCTTGGGTAAAGGAACCTGTCACGTGCAGTGATGTCACTTCCTGTTATGTCACTTCCTGCGATGCCACGCGCTGGGATGTCATTTCCTGTGATACTACCTGACTTGGAGAGTCCCCCCTCTTCTTTTTTTAGGACTTGTGCCCTGGATGAAGAAGAGAGAATGAGTAGAAACAACAGGAGAGATGAGAGATGGGAGTGAGAGGGAAGTAAAGAAGCATAGGAAGAAGTAGAGCAGGTGTAATAAGTATGCAGTGAAGGGTGAATGAAAGAGATAAATATCAATGAAGAGAATGAAATGAATTGATAGGTAGTGAGGAGGAAGAGGAGAGGGCGACAAATGTTTTAGAAATAGAGAAAGAATATGAGAGAGAGACGAGCAGAAGAGGAGTGAGACTAATCATGTTATAGAAAGGTAGAGAAAGAGAACATGAATACGGGAGAGCGTTGGCATAATCAGCAGGATGGAGACTGAGTGATGGCGGTGCCACACATGATTAAAGAAGCAAGGATAATGAAACTGAGAGGAGAGTGGGGTGTGAGGGCAGAAGGAGCTGGTACTGTACTGAAAAGAAACAGGCCAGTGACGCTTAAACCGATATGGGTACAAGCTGTCAGAGGCTGCTTTTAATGGGATATTTAACATTGGGAGAGCATGGCAACAATAGACCTGGCAACCTTAGGAACAAATCACAGTGTGAAGAGGCAGTGTGGCCTTGGAGGCGGTGGGGCCTTGAGCCTAGAATTACCTAGGAAGCACTTCTGTTCCCTCCCCCCCAAACTCCCTCCTCCTAAAAACAAGCCTGCTGAGGCTGGTGTTAATGTCCTGGGGTGTTTTCACACAGATAATGTACCCGGACGTCAGCTTTTAAAAGCTTCCATAAACAAAAAACAAGCTGGGAATCCACTCTTTGCAGTGGTTTTCAGCACGTTTTTCCTGCCACCGTGTGATATCGACTCCTCCACGGTGTAGTGTCGCGGTCTAGTCTCCTGCGTCACGTGACTCCCGCAAAGCTTGCTGGGAGTGACTTGACGCGGGGGACGCGCATTGTGAGATCGCGGCGCGAACTAAGTAGATGGCTCTCCCTAATGCCGAATAAAGAAGTATTCCGCACGCTTCATGTCCTCATTTCAGGGGGGCAAGTAGCAATTCTACAGTGGCGATGAGGCGGCAGACCCACGAGGCCATTTCCAGCTGCCATTTCTGCAGGGAGAGCCGGTAAATGCACGGCGGTGGGCAGCCGGCCCAGCAAGGGGGGATTGAGGCAGAGGCAGCAGGTCATCACTGCTTGAGGCCCTCGGCGCGCATATCGGTGAGCGCCTCCCGCCCTTCCCCCATTCCTCAGCACCTGCCTCAACTACTGGCCCCAGAGGGGCTGTGAGGTCCACGCCGCCCCCCCCCCACGCAAGTGTACCCCGCAAGGGACTCCACGGCCTCGCCTCAGGCACTGCACCACCGGCAACACGCCAACCAGCACGAAGAGCTCCTGGTCCTACCCCCTGCATTGCCTACCATGAAGCAGCAGTGTCAGTGAGTACACCGCAGCTAGCGAGCCAGCACGGTAGGCACCCTGCTCACAGTCACACTTGCCCGGCTGCAAGGCCATCAGCGTCAGCGAACTGCACCGGGGGCACACCCAGCGTCTTCAGCCCCAAAGCAAGGCGCCCCGCCTTCAACGCCGCCCACACCATGTGCGCACAGACCTTCTCCTTGACTAACCCAGTCCCCTTCCTACCTAAACCAGGAGAACCAGCCATGAAATGGGCCGACTGGAAGGGATATTTCCTTAACTACCTCTCAGCG
This sequence comes from Calotriton arnoldi, assembly GCA_963921515.1. NCBI lineage: Eukaryota > Metazoa > Chordata > Amphibia > Caudata > Salamandridae > Calotriton > Calotriton arnoldi. The sequence goes on along the minus strand of CAWUFW010002426.1, from coordinate 1,926,698 downwards.
CTGGAAGACGAAGGGGAGGAAGCGTTTTCCAGTAAGCGCAGGAAGAAAATCCTCCTGCATAATTTGGGACCAGAAGGCCTGCGCGTCTACGAAAACATGGTGAAGAAACCAAGGGCTTCTACTGACGACGATGTCTTCCAACATGCATTAGAAGACTTAGATGACCATTATCAGCCAGTAATTTGCACAGCCATCGACCGGCACAATTTCTTCCAACGCAAACAGACAGAGTCGGAAACGGTGGAGGACTATGTAGCTGCCCTCAAGAAGCTGGACATCAACTGTAAGTTTTGGACCCTGCACGATGAGCTCATAAGAGACCAAATCATAATGCACACTACCCACACAAGCGTCCAGAAGAAGCTATGGGTCAGTGGCAAAGCGTCCCTCCCGGAGATCATCGCAATAGTCAAAAGAGCTGAGTTGTCCAAACGGTGCGCACTCGCTGCCAAAAAAGAACAGGTCCAACAACCCACCATGTGCAAGGTGACAGATCGGAGGGTCCCGAACGCGAAGCCTACGGCCAACCCAAGCTCCGTCCCCAGCAAGCAACCTATGCCCAAATCCAGGGGGCCCAGCCGCACTCCGGTGGACAAGCCAGGAACCTGCTACAGATGCGGCAGCCACTCTCACATGGCAAACGATCGGAAGTGCTCCATGTCAAATGCTCCTTCTGCGTTGTCACTGGACATTTTGGCAAAGTCTGCAGACGGAAGCCCAGAAGCGCCACAGTTAAATATGTGCAAGACGACTCCGACGACCAAGACGGGACGGACCAATCCGACCAAGATTGCATCCTGTGCATCAAAGACCAAATCCTGGACATCGGCGGAGTCGCCAAGACAAAACCTTCCTGCATGCTACTAATTGGCGCCGTCCAGATCGCCATGGTGGCTGACTCAAGCTCTCCATACACGATCATCCAAAGACAGATTTGGGACAAAGACTTTGTCCACGTGGTGGGGGACCACCTTCATCCCACTGACGTTCACCCAGTCACGTACACAGGAGAGAGAATCCCAATGGTGGGGTTCCGGCGGCTTTCGTTTGAGTTCAAAGGCAGGCGCACGACTGCAAAGTTGTACGTCGCGCAGAAAGGCCCATCCGTCCTCGGGTGGGCGGACCAGGGAGCGCTGGGCATACAACTCAACCCAGGCGGCGACACACAAGTGCTCCTGATGGACGACCCATCCGCGCCAGCCTCGTTGAAAGCGGAGTTCCCTGCAGTTTTCAGTGACCACATCGGGAAACTGTCAAAATTCACCCACAAGATCAGGCTCAAAGAAGGAGCCGTGCCAGTCTCCCACAATGTCAGGAATATCCCATTTAACTGCAGAGAGGCCGTACAGCTAGAACTGAAACGGTTGGAAGACGACGACATCATTGAACCAATAGAATGCGCCGAATGGCTTGCGCCCTTGGTGGTGGCGCGCAAACAGAACGGAAAGATACGTCTTTGCATCGATCTCCGAGAACTCAACAAAAACATCATCATTGACAAGTTCCCGTTGCCCAAAATAAACTAACTACTGACACAAACCAAGGGGGTCAAATGGTTCTCCACCATCGACCTCAAAGCCGCATACCACCAAGTGTCGCTCCATCCGTCGTGCAAAAAGCTCACCTCTTTCATCACGCCCTTCGGCTGCTATAGGTTTAGACGGATGCCCTTTGGTCTTGCATCCGCGGCGGCTGTCTTCCAAAAACTTATGCACACACTCTTCAAAGACGTCCACGGAGTCCTCTACTTCCAGGACGACATCCTAGTCATGGGGAAGACCAAGGCCGAACACGACGACATTCTACACACCGTACTGCGCACGCTGGCAGCCAACGGTCTCACGGCGGAACTCGAGAAGTGCAAGTTCGGCTTACGCAAAGTGACCTACCTGGGACACGAGATCAGCGACGCAGGCATCTCCTCAAAAACGGCAAATGTGGAAGCTATCATGTCCGCGCCCTCTCCAAAAAGCAAAGAGGACGTCCGCTCGTTTCTGGGGCTGGCGGAGTTTTATAGCAAGTTCGTCAAGAACTTCGCGACCAAAACGCACAGCTTACGTCAACTGCTGAAAGAAAAGAACGCCTTTTCCTGGTCCGCAGAGTCGGAAGCGGAATTCTCTGCCATCAAAAGAGACATTTGCGGGGCGATTCCCTTACACGGATTTGACGGCGCCGCGCCCAGCATCCGGACCACGGACGCCAGTGACAAAGGGTTGGGAGCAGTCCTCTCCCAGAGAGCAGCGGATGGTACAGAGACCACTGTGGGGTTTGCCTCGCGATCCCTCACCCCCTGTGAAGAGAAGTATAGCGTGATCGAAAAGGAGATGCTAGCATCCATCTGGGCAATGGAAAAATTTCGACAATATCTGTGGGGGTCAAGCTTCACGCTCCGCACAGACCACAAACCCCTAATCAAAGTCCTCACTTCCAGTGGCAACGTGACAGCCACCCCACGCATCGCGAAAATGACTCTGTGTCTCTTGGACTTCGTGTGCGACGTGGAATACATCCGGGTCCCCAGAACAGGGTGGCAGACTTCCTCAGCAGGGCAGCGGCCATGGAAGGAGCAGTCACACAGTCGGATTGGGACGAGTACAGCGTTGCATTCATGACAGATCACGAACACACCATCAGTGCCCAGGACTGGGAAGAAGCCTATGCGAAGGACACGGAACTCTCACAGGTCAAACTGTATGTCACGCACAGCTGGCCAGAGAAGAAGCACACTAAGGACAACTTCAGGAAATACTGGGAGGTCTGCGACAAACTCTCTATTACCGATGACTCGGTATTTCTGCTGCGAGGCGACAGAGTGGTGCCCCCGGAAGGGTTGATCGACCGCATAATCCACATCACCCATGAAGGCCACCTGGGCATCGTAAAAGCGAAAAGAAGAATGAAACTACTGTACTGGTGGCCAGCCATGGACAACCAAGTGGAGAGATTCGTGCGAGCATTGTGCCAGAGCTGACAAAACACTCACCACCATGAGACCCCCCATGGGGGAGTTCAACAACCCCAACAACCCCTGGGAGGACTTGTCCATTGACATCGTAGGTCCCATCCTGGATGCCTGGGGCACGCCTAAACACCTCATCGTCTTAGTGGACCGATACTCGAAGTGGCCTGAGGTCGAAATCTGCGAATCAGTAGACTCGGACACCGTCATTGCATTCCTCACCAACATCTTCATGAGGGAAGGCATTCCCAAAACTATCACCAGCGACAACGGGCCCCAGTTCACTTCGGCCAAATGGACAGCCTTCACCAACCGAAACGGCATCCAGACTAAACATACCCCCGTCTACCACCCAGCAGGCAACGGCCAGGTGGAACGCTTCAACCGGGTGATCATGGGCTCGGTCCAGGCAGCCATCAGTGCCGGAAAGAACTGGGAGACTGAAGTCAGGAGCACTGTGTGGGCGTATCGCATCACTCCCACCCTCACAGGCTACAGCCCGTTTAAAATCTTGAGAGGCAGAGAACCATTTACCAGAGACAACACAGCCTGGATGTGCATGCGGCTCCAGAGCAGATGGTCCCCGGCCATCGTCCGGAGTAACATCGAGAAAGCCCAATGCATCTATAAAGCACATTACGATAAGAGGCACAACGTTCGTGACGTCACACTGACGGAGGGCGACTGGGTCAGAGTCAAACGGGGCCACCCAGGACAAAAAGGAGACAGTAAATTCAGTGAGCCCCTACGGGTGGTGGACCTGTATACACGATCAGCCTTGTTGAGCGATGGCAAGGTGTGGTCACAATCCAGAATGGCCAAGTGCAACAAAATCCTTCTTTGGGGCATGAACAGTAGCAACACCTATGACAGCGATGTGGAAGAAGGTAACAGTGCCACAGGGGACAAAGCACCGACCACAGAACCTGCGAGAGAGGACACGGAGACTGCCAACAGGAGTGGGACCGGCACCCCGGCAAATGCTGAAGGACAGACAGCCAAGCAGCAAACACAGCGTCCGCCTAGCCAGGACATAGACTGTGCAGGTACCTCGCAAGAGACATCCGATACCCAAGGTAGAGGCCATGAGGAGAGCACGAAGATGGCCGGATCCTGTGGAAGAAGAGAGCAAGGGATCAGAGCACCCGTCACGCACACCCGCAAGGGCCGTACAGTGAAGATTCCAAAACGGTTCCGTGAATTTCAGTTGTGAATCTTTCTCTCTCTCTCTCTCTCTCCCTTTCTCTCTCTATCCCGTCTCTTCAGTTATAGTTAAAATTGTCATAGTTGTTAAGGGGGAAGATGTGTAGTGTCGCGGTCTAGTCTCCCGCGTCACGTGACTCCCGCAAAGCTTGCTGGGAGTGACGTGACGCGGGGGACACGCATTGTGAGATCGCGGCACGAACTAAGTAGACGGCTCTCCCTAATGCCGAATAAAGAAGTATTCCGCACGCACGCTTCATGTCCTCATTTCAGGGGGGCAAGTAGCAATTCTACACCCGGGTGGCCATGTGAACTGAGCCGATATTGTGTGACATGCAGTGGCACTGCGTGAGTTGGCAGGCCTACAACTAACTGCTCCTTAAGATTACATTTAAGAGGTGAGTGCTGGTGTGAAGGGAAGATTATGGCAGGGTCATGAACGGCCCGTGCAGGGTGGCACGGTGACGGGACATCCAAAACGGTACTCTGCTGGGGGTACACGGGACGTTCTTGGTTAGATCCAGCTGTCAAGGCTGCAAAGGTCACCTGGGACTGACTCGAACTGTCCCTGCGCATCAGACACAAGGAACTAACTGGCACATGCATCAACCGAAATACTGGTTGCAAACGGGCAGATTCTGAGAATCTGCCCGTTTGCGACCAGTATTTCTGCATTTGGGATGCATCATCCCAAATGTAGAAATCGCAATTTAAGGAATCGCAAAATTGCTATTCCTTAAATTGCAATTGCATTTAAGGAATCACAAATTGAGATTCCTTAAATGCAATGCATCAAAGTTAAAATATTCGTGATTTCGCTAATAGGGGAGCAAATTACCATGAAGTTAAACTGCATGGTAATTTGCAAAAACTTTGAAAAATACACTAAAGTTCATTTTTCAAACTTCCATTTTACACACACACATGCCATTGGGGCATGTGTGTGTGCAAGATGTACTCATATGCAGATTTCAGGGTGCAACAGGGTGTCCTTTTGACACCCTGGCACCCTTGAAATAGCTCCCGCTATTAGCCATTCTTTAATAGCGAATCGCTAATAGTGAATATCTTCCCATTCATTCCTATGGGCCTCCTGGCCCATAGGAATGAATGGGTAGGTATTGCTTAATTGCGACTCGCAATTTGCGAGTAGCAATTAAGGAATGATTAGGAATCGCTATTCATTAAGCGATTTCTACATGCATAGGCAATTGCGATTCCTTAATAGCAATTCCTTAATAATTGCTATTAAGGAATCGCAATTGCCTAGCTTGATGCATGTGCCCCTAAAAGAAAAGGGAAAAACGTGAGGGGATAATCTGTAGAGTTGGACCCCCCAAATAGGATTTAAGAGTTGGATGGATGATACAGCAAATTGATTGCCAGCAATGGCTGTCTGCTTGGTGGTGAGTGGCAGTTGAGGGAGAATTCTTGCTTGTCACAGGCAATGACTGATGTGGCAGGCAGGCAAACTGAAATCAGACAGTGTGCTGTGCGAGTTTGAAGTTTACTGAGAAGTACTTTGCGTCGGTGGCAGAAGTTTGACTGATGAATCTCAGATACTAAAGAGATTGCAATGAAGTGTAATGCTAATATTGTAATTTGGAATGCCAGAGCACGTGATAGCTATCCTAGAAAGGTACAGGGTGTACTTATACATAAAAAACTTAATCTGGGTGTTGCTTTTTAGAAGGCAAAGACTCTTAAATGTAGAGTAAATGTGGAAACTACGTAAAAGGTGGCGAAGGCAAACATATGCAGCGTTATGATCGGGATACCCTTGGGGATAATGATATGGCACTCCTTTTCAAGTGCATGGTAGATATGGAGGGAGGATTTGTGATGGTATGTGGATTACTGTAATGCACAGAAATACGCATGGCCAACATGTATGCACAAAACTCTGATGACAAACAATTCTTTCATGTAATCTTCAAAGTGGTGATGCCATACATAGATGTTTGTCAGGGGATGTAAGCTGTGTATTAAATTGCCTACTAGAACACTGTACCTCCAAAAATGGGGTTAAGCGTGGCATGACAAAGGCAGTGAGGACCCTGATCAATAGGATGTGACTGATGGACATCTGGAGAGTGCAGCACCCGCAGGTTAGAGAATGCTGTTGCTGTTCAGCCACCCATGGAGCACACAGCAGGTTACACTATATATTGCATATATACAGGAGGAACAAAATTAATATGGGAATGCAACATAACAGCAGTTTTTTAAATCAGATTACTCACTGAATATCAGTGTACTCAAAGACCAAAAAACCCAGAAACCACTTAACATTTAAGTGCTGAGGCACGTCTGAATGGGGCATTTAAGATGTAGGTGAGGAATGTAATTGAACTGTTCTTTGAAAGCAACTGGAGGACAGCATGCAGCCATGCGATAGAAGAGGAAACATGTGAGCTAGCACTACACGGGGGACTGCATGACCAAAATATATGGTGTTAGATTGCACCCTGAGCGCAGATTTGTCAGCCCAGAGGCCGACCTCAAAAAATACCAACAAGAATTGCGGTGATGGAGACCAAGAGAAAAATAGGAGACAGTTAGGATGCATTAGACAGATACACAAATATTGATTACAAACAGAGAATGTACAGAGAGGAGACAAGATGGGAAGGCTTGCGGAACACCCACTAAAGAGGAAGCTCGCACAAATTATGAATCTGGGACTCCTTGGAAGGAATAGTGCACTGGTCCACACCCAAGAGGAAATAAATGAAGTCTTAAAGACTCATTCTGATACGTTATACAAACAGCCGCACCCCGTGGGTGGGAAGAGTGTTACAACCATGCTTAATGCAATCACGATAGATAAACTACGAGAGGACCAAAGAAAAATGTTAGTTAGAAGCCCCCTTAATGAAAGAAGAGATAATGTAAGTGATACAAAAGACTTGAAAAAGGTAAATCAGAGGGGGAAAACGGGTTTCCTGCTGATCTCTACCACAAGTTAACTGTTATGTTATGTTATATGGGTTTGTAAAGCGCACTGTTACCCAAGGGTGTCCTGGCGCTGAGCACTGTATGCCTGGGGCAATAAATACCTGGTGACCTCCACCCCTGAGCCCAGCTGAGACTAAGCTGAAAACAACCAGGTTTTCAAACCTTTCCTGAACGAGAGGAAATCAGTACCAGTCCTTAGATATAATGGAAGACCGTTCCAGGCATTGGTGGCTCTAAGGACAAAGCTCTTCCCACCCCAGTTAGCCTTTGTCGCTCTAGGAACGACCGCCCGCTTTGCTTCCATTGAGCGCAATGTTCTCCCGGGAACATACCATTGAATGCGCTTTTGTAGGTCTTCAGGGCCCGTTCCAGTCAGGGACTTAAAGACCGTACAGAGAGCCTTAAATTGAACTTGCTGTAAGATTGGGAGCCAGTGAAGGTGACGTAGGTCATTTCTGACCGACATAAACCTCGGAGTGCCTGTCAGCAACCTAGCTGCCGCGTTCTGCACCATCTGCAGTCTATTGAGGTGTTTCTTATTAATAGTCAGGTACAGACTGTTACAGTAATCCAGACGGGACAGAACGAGGGCTGAGACGACTGTTCTAAAACTTTCTTCTGTGAGGAAAGGTTTTATTTTCCTCAAGGTCCTCAGAATAAAAAAGCTTGTCGACACCACCCCGCTAACCTGATCCCCAAATGTGAGGGTGTTATCCATAATCACCCCCAAGTTCTTAACTTTCCGTGAGGGGGTTGGGGGCGGGCCCATAGCGCTGGGCCACCATGCTGGAGTCCAGAGGTTGGGGTTGTTCCCAAAGATAATCACCTCTGTTTTGCCTGCATTCAACTTCAAGCAATTAGCAGACATCCAGCCAGTTATTGCTAGCATGCAGTCGTGGCAGCTAGGGGCCTTTTCCGCTTCCTTACCTCTCTGCAGAGATAACACAATTTGAGTGTCATCTGCGTAAGAGGTCAGGAGTAGCCCGAAAGATCTTATAAGGGCAGCCAGCGGTCTCACATAAATATTAAAAAGCATCGGACTAAGGGATGACCCCTGTGGGACTCCACAGGGGATGGAAAAAGGTTTCGATCTGTCCCCACCTAGTTCTACCGTTTGTATTCTATCGGCCAAAAATGATTTTAGTAGGTTCCAGGCCGTACCCTGGACCCCAGCCTCCGATAAACGGCCCATCAGTACTTCATGATGGACCGTATCGAAGGCTGCCGACAGATCCAGCATGATCAAAATGGCGGAGCCTCCCTGGTCCACCGCCTCACGCACCTCCTCCGTGGCTTTGATCAGCGCTGACTCCGTACTGTGTCCCGCTCGGAAACCGTACTGAGAAGGATCCAGCATGTTGTTTTTCTCAATGAACAGACTTAGTTGCATGTTCATAGCCTTCTCCAGTATTTTAGCTGGTAAGGGGAGACGGGAGATGGGTCGGTAGCTATTAGGATCGCTAGGATCTAGGTTGGGTTTCTTGATTAATGGCAGAATTGAAGTAGTTTTCCATGCTATAGGGTAGTGCCCTGCCCTCATTATGAGATTCAATAGGGAGGTTAGAGTGTCAGAAATAACTTCCGAGGAAATTTTGATTACTGCAGCTGGGCAGGGGTCCATAGGGGAACCAGATCTGCAACCCATCAGCAGATTGGTAACCTCTTTGTTCACCAAAGGGGTGAATCTATTAAACGTGGGAGAGTTGTTGATTACCATTATCCCGGCTGCCAGATCACTGGCCTCACCCTGTAAATTGCTGAAGGAGGAGAAAATGACCTCGACTTTGTTCAAGAAAAAAGAGGCTAAAACGTCACAGAAATCTGGACTGCTATGAATAATAGGTTTAAGGGGGTTCATGAGAGTAGTAACTGTTCTAAAAAGTTCCTTCGCAGAGGATTTGGCTCCGGTGATCTGTTCGGAAAAGTAGGCCTTTTTTGCTTCCTGAAGTGATTTTTTGTATATTGTAAGACTGGTTTTATAGTCTTCCTTATTGGCCAAACTGTACCCTTTTCTCCAGAGCCGCTCCAGTCTCTTACAGTCTGATTTGTGTTTCTGTAGGTTCTGAGTAAACCAGGGGGCAGATGGGAGACCACGTCTGGGAGTACACCATTTGACAGGGGCCAGTCTGTGACAGGCGGCATTAATCCAATTCGCATAGGCCGCTGTAGCATCCTCTATATTATTGGAAATATTTGGGACCGAATCTATCAGGGTTTATCAAAACTGACCCTATTAATGTTCTTCCAGGCCTGTGTAGCTATTTTTTCCCTGGGCTTAGAGTTGGGCGTTTTAAGGGGGGACAGAGCGATGGCAAAAGTGATGGCCGTGTGATCTGTCCAGGGAAGTGGCAGTATATCCAGGACAGAGAGGCTGGAGGAATTAGAAAAAATTCCATCCAGCGTATGACCAGCTTCATGAGTCGGACCATCTACCCTCTGCGTGAGGTCCCCGCCCGACATAATTTGCCTCAGTCTTACGGTGTCTGTATCGATGGAGTCCTCCAAATGGAAGTTGAAATCCCCAAGAATTGTGAAAGCTTTGGCACAAAACCCCTCCTCCAGCAGTGAGCCGATGGAGTCCAGAAAACCACCTCTGGGGCCAGGGGGCCGGTAAATAAGCATAGCCTTCAGCGTGTCTTGCGGCGCAAGTCGCACGCTGACTAACAATGCCTCACAAGTTGTGTTGGAGGCAGTCTCAAAAGAGGGCTCAAGGCTTTTGTGGTAGATAACAGCCAACCCCCCTCCTCTCCTTAGTGGTCTATCCAATGTATGGCAGAGGAAGTCAGGGATAGAAGCCTTTACAATGTCGGGTCCCGAGGCACTATCTGTCCAGGTCTCCGTAATAAAAGCCATCTTGATGTTGTGTTCTTCTATGAACAATGCGCATTCCACGCTATGTTTAACCAAAGATCGAGCGTTTAAAAGGAGACATTTAAGCTCAGGCCTACCCATCAGCTTCCCTGATCCCATTTTGATACTAGAGGTGGCTTTGCAGGGGAGCCCCAAAATGTGGGGGAGTGAACAGTGGCAATTTGAACAATAATTTGCCAAGGCCGAAGGTTTGGCAGAGGGCAAAAATCTTGGGCAGCACGCTGCACCCCCTAGAGGGTCCAGTTTCATTAGTGTGAATGATAGACAGAATTTTGGAGTATGAGGCGTATGATAGTGATAAATTTCCACCATTAATGAAGGAGTTAATTATTGTCATGTACCCAAAGCCAGATTAACACCCACAGAAGTATGGCTCATTTTGCCTTTTGTACATGATCAACACAGATCGTATGGTGTTGAGCAAGGCATTAGCGAACAAGCTGCGCAAAGTGATGGAGCCATTGGTCAACCCTGACCTATGCAGGTTTCTTCCAGATAGAAACACACTGCTGAACATAAGACATGTTACACTAATTGCACAGCCTAGAATCTGCAGAGGAATATTTCATGCTAGCAACATTGGATATCAAATAAGCTTTTCAGACACTTCGGTGGGCATTTACTTTTATGGTGCTAAAATGCATGGGGCCCGATTCACAAAGGGCCTCCATACTCGTGGTGGAGGCCCCGCAGTCGTGGGGGGGAGAACTCATTGCAGGACCTCTGCAATGTGAATGTCCAGCCAGGAGTGCAAGCTCCTGCCGCGACTACAGGGCCTCTGCCACGAGTGCAGAGGCCCTTTGTGAATCAGGCTCATAGTCATTTGGCCTGGGTACCGAAATTGGATAAAACTATTCTGATGGTCTGCATAGGACAAGAAGTGGCAGAGGAGTGGCAGATAAAGAGGGGGGCTCAGCAAGAGTATCTACTGTCTCTGTTACTATTTGTGTTGGCCATGGAGCCCTTGTGATTAATACTGCACAGCAGATTGAAAGATTGGAGCATTTAAATAAGTGTGACCATGCATTTTGTCTCAGTGTACGCATGGTGGTTGGCAGATGACCCAAACTGAGAAAAGAGGTTGCTTGAGTACACACACAAAGGGCTTGAGCTACGAGAACTGGTAATGATAGGCGGTCATATATCCAGGTAATAGCCATATGTCTTAAAACAGGTTGGTAAAATATGAAAAGAGTGGCAAAAATATAAGAGGCTTAAAAACTTTTGACAAGATTAAAATAACTATGCAATGATATACAAGGTAGATGGTGTCTGTGAATCATCCTGAGATCTGTACTCGAATGGTAAATTACATTCTATGACACTTAGGCAGCCTTTCGCTTAGATCGAGTAAATACTTACAGCACACAAAGCTGGCCCACGTCTTCAGAAAGATATGGGTGGGATTCCCTGAAACACCTAAGACATCAGAGATGTTGATGACCTTGCTAATTCTTGCTTCCGGAAGTTGGAAGGTAGCCAACCTTCAAATAGCCTTGCGGCAAAATATCGGTGAGGGGTACTCATAGTTAGAAGAGGAATACCCTGAACCCAACTCAGGGATAGCTAGCTGATTGGACAGGGATGATACAGAGACTATCTCAACCATGGGATTGGATGCTAGTGTGAAGAAGCTAGATCCATGTGATTCTTCAGGTGATTTCAGAGCAGAATACCATAAGTGTGAAGTCGACTCTCAATATGCCTTCAAAGGTTAGAAAATAGATAATAGACCCTCACAGACAGGCGGTATGAAGAACAGATGGTAGAATACAGATGAGGGTAAGAAGGCAAAGGATCTGGGCTAGAACTGAGAGTAGATGAGGGTAAGAAGTTAAACGTGAAAACTGACATAGCCAAGAGAATTACAGCCATGTGGGGTTTCCTGGGGATGTCCCCCTCGATGCTACAAATATCTAGCTACTTGTAATACTGACAAAAAAAAGGAGCGACGTAGGGGCTCGGAGGTGGAGAACTTTTCATGGGGCACAAACAATTTGCATATGTAAGACACCTAGTTAAATTAATCTGTGCTACGGGTTGTGGACTAGATGTAATTTATTTTCACCTCATGCTAAAAATAAAAAAATTATATATATATATATATATCCTACTGGCAGTCGCTAGTAGGTAGTTATAGTTAGGATGAGGTTTCCATAGAAAGAGCATTTTTTCATTTACAAATAACTTAGGCGTCTTTTGAGGAACCCTTGCAAAATTTTCAAAACGAGTTTGATGCTCAAATCAGCTGCAGTCTTAAAAGTTCCGGGGTGATCCGTCAAGCAAACCAAGAAAAAGAGGGGGTCACAAAATGCGTTTTCCCCATGTTAATTTCCATACAAACTTTAGACATGGCTACAGCCCCTACTGCTGAACGGAATGACACCAAATTTGGCAGGAAGGTAGGTAGATGTTAATCCAGGGAAGTGCCGTTTTGTGATTTGGTGTAAATCCGTTCAGTAGTTGCGGAGTAATTTAAAGAAATCTCCAGTTGTATATATTGGGATGCGGAGGAGCCATGTCCCCTCCCGATCTCATGCTGGGATCTGATTGGCTGTCAACACTTCAAACCAGGAAGTGTTGGAAGCCATCTTGTGACTCGGCTTGAACCGAGTCACAGAAAAAACGAACAAAAAAAGAAAAGGGGGGAGGGTAGAAATACTCTGACCCCCAGGGCCGGTTCCAGCTATGTTCCGGGGTGCTAACCCCCGGGACATAGCTGTTTGATATGGCTAGGCGGGAGCTTTACTACTCCAGTCAAGCTACAGCAAACTGTGCACCGATTCTGGCAAGCGAGAGCATAAAAAATGCTCTAGTTTGCTAGAAGTGGAGCACAATTGCTTTTACAAAGAGGGAGTTGCATGTTTAGCAGCTCCCTATGTGTAAAAGCAATGCCGCTCCCGCGGGGAGCTGGCAGGGAACGCGGGGGCCTTGAGGCTCACTTCATGGTCCCCAGCAAAAGTAACTGAGTGCCCTGTGTGGAACCAGGACACCCAGAAGGGAGGCCGGGCCCTGGGGGATGGGGTCCCCGGGGCCGAAATCAGCCCAAGAGGGATGGCCGTGCGACCCCATTCAAAATTTGCCTTGTCCCAGGGGATGGGGTCCCTGGGGCCAAAATTGGCCCAGGGAAGGGGGCCCCTCCCCTAATAAATAAATTAAAAGATAAATACAAAGAAAAGACCGGCAACTCGCTGGAGGCCCCGCCCCCTTTCACCACCACTTTGCAAATGTGCCTCCTGGCACACAGCTGGTTGGGGGATAAAGTCCCCCTTGGGTCCTCGAGGCCAACAAGCCCTCCTGTTACCTCAAGTAAGTCCCACACAGCGTATTTGCTGGGAGGTCTTTGGAGGCCAAGCCCCCTTTCTCCACCACTCTACAAACTCACCTACTGGCACACTGCTGGTTGGGGGATGAAGTCCTCTTGGATGCCGAGGTTCTTGGGGGCCCAGAAGCCCTCCTGTTATCTCCAGTAAGTCCAACACAGCGGGATTCCTAAGAGCTGGTCGGAGACCCCGCCCCTTTCTTCCACCCCTCTACAAACACAATTGCTAGTTAAAAAAGCATAGAAATTCACTTAAAAAAAACAAAGGTTACACGGACATTATAGTTAGGAAATAGAATTTGAAAAACCTTAGAAATTCACTTAAAAAACCAAAGGTTACAGGGACGTTATAGTTAGGCTCAGATATCACATGTACAAAACCAGGGAAATTCAGCAGTTCTAGTTACCTGAGCTAACTATAACTTACGCCCCCACAATGCACTGCTTATGACCTCTCATATTACATCACTCATGACATGATCAGTGACATCACTGATGACATCTCAAATTACATCACTGATAACATCACTGACATCAGCCACAGAACCACTCACACACCCACTCACACAACCTCTAGTAGGCCCACTCACACACACTACCACTCACATGCCCATTCACAGAATCATACCAGTACTCACACACCGGCTGACTCCACCACAGAGCCACTCAAACACCCACCCACTCACTCATACAACCACTCACACACCCATAGACACAAGGATACATATAGTCACACAGTCACTCACATAATATATGTTATGAGTAGTATCACTCAGTAGTAGTGCACCTAGTATACAAATGTAACTTTTGTAGTAGATTAGTATATATGTTTAACACCCATAAACTCTGAAAAACACTTACACTCACTTGATGATGTCATCAGTGATGTCATGAGTGATGTCAATGAGCATGTCATGAGTGATGTAATATGTGAAGTCATAAGCAGTGCATTGCGGGCCGTAAGTTATAGTTAGTGATGAATTAATACTTTAGTGGTTTTGTGCAAGTGAAATCTGAGCCTAACTATAACGTCCCTGTAACCTTTGTTTTTTCCAGTGAATATACATATATATACATATATATTGTCAAGATATACATACATGAAGTTAGGTATAGAAAAACTATACATACTTATCTTTTGATAGTTTGTCCCTTGATATTTTGTACACAATATTAGTGTCCCACAATATCCTGGACTTGATATTCAAGAGCAACACCTGATGGGAACATATATATTTTACCTTAAATCGTTAAATCACCCTGAACACACAAGGTGCCACAGTTCATGTAGAACAATTTGATTGAAAATTTTGAAAAACACCACAATGCTGTTGGCAGAAATAGTCTAATCCAGGCCTGGGTTCTGGCTTTCAGTGGGTTTGCCTTATAAATGCAGACCTGGAGACTAATCATGGTATGTTTCTGTGTACACCAGATGAAAATAACAAACTCTTCCAGAAGAAGGAACATGTTGTACCATTCAAAACAGGATTGGGTGCGTCATAGGTTAGTCTGACTTTACATTTTCCATATTAACAACATGTCCCTCAGTTTACTGGAGATCCGTGTCTAAAAATATTTGAGAAAGTGCTTAGCAGTGATCCAGATCTCAGTGCATAAAGTATGATGTTTAATATGGGATAATCGTTATTTGAAGTGTTTATTTACATTATTATATTGTGGAAACAAACACGAAAAATGCATCACTGCACTTTGCAAAGAAAAATACATTGAAAATGACACCAAAACACAAAAAACACATTGATATGCACATAAACAGGTTACAAAACAACACTTGGAAATTAAAATAATGGGGATAATACAGGGATACAATAAAACAGAGCCAAATCCAAGGGGTGTTGTTTAAGGCCGAGGCTTTTAGGATTTTCTTAAACTGTAAAGCCAAACTACTTTCCTCAGAGAAGAGAAAAGACAATTGCATGCTGATAAAGCTCCTGAGATTATGCAATTTGAGGGTTGACTATTCAACCCTATCTTAAAAACGTTAAGCCTTGTGGTGAGACACATCTTAAATTGTAATTGAGCCGGTCAGGGTGGCCAATGCGGTTCTTTCAAACCAAGGGCAATGCAGGTGAAGCGTAGTAAAACAGGGGCCATTCTAGTAGCTAAATCAAGCACTTCCCCCTGGGGAGCAAGAGTGGATTTGGGCGACACCAGCATGACTGAATTTCCCCAAAATGATTCTGAACAAGCATTGGCAATGCCAATACATTTGGCTTTAAAGTGATGTTGTATGGTAATGTGAAGCATTGCAAGAAAATAGCATAGGTATTTTTGTGGAAGCAGAGAACTTTAGGATAATATTGGTGTATGTTAAAAGGTCATGTGACATTTGCACTGTCAAGCCAGACCTAAAAATCTGTGTAGTTTAAAGATTGCCCTCCTCTCATCTGTGCTACTGCTAGAGAAAGCCAAACACCATAAATTATCTAGTTATCTAAGACACTTTTACAGCATTACAATGACATGCATGTGCCCCTGAAACTTCATAGTCAGCCAGCTAGATAAATAAACAAAGCAATTACAGCTGGTGGAGATGAAGCCCTTTTTTGTGGAAGCACACAACTTCTGCCCAGTCAAAACATGCACCCCTGGCTCCCAGCATGGGGATGAACCCAAAGCTCCTCAACTAGTGTTCCTTACATAATTTTCTGGCAACAGCTGCGCTGTCAAGCCAGAACATAAAGATGGCTTAAGCTTGAGCTATAGAACAGAATTAAAAGGAAGGACTACTTTCTCAAAGAATGGCTAAATTGAATTGAAAATGAAAATTTGCAGACATGTCTAATTTTCGAACATGAGTGTGCGATGCAAGTGAGAGACACACATGTAGACACTTCATGTAACCAAAGATGAAAGGAAACTTGTAATGGAAGGTGGACAGAAAGAGAAATTTAGACTTGAATTTCGACCATCCAACCCCTTGATTTTAGAAAGGTATATTACCATTTGATTTCCCTTTGCTTTCCATATTCAGGTTGAAAGTAAAGGAGCCAAAGAGACATTCTTTGAGTACCCTAAACGATCAATAGGCAATGCTCGCACTCAGACCCACCCACTAGAAATAATCAAGAGTGAGTGTTAGTGAAGGAACACGGAACACAGAGCCTCCATACCTATTCAAAAACACAGAATTTAAAGCAGTAACCAATGGTCAATCGTATCAAAAGTCATTAGGTGCTGATGTGGAGAAATATTGCATAGTTTTGCAAAGAACCCAAGTGTGTTCTACTGGGAAAGTAACCCTAATTCTGCATTATCATATCATTTTATTTATTGTTTCATTACATTTTCATAGCTTTCTATTCTTACATCAGGTTTCCAGTAGTTTGTGATCGTATCATATTACTTTTAGAGGAACAGGGTTATGTTTATTTTTACAACTGATGTGCTTTTGTAAAATTATGACGAATAGCCCCGCCTGTGAGCACATATGTGCACTGGTCACGTTGGCAACAGTTTTCACAGCCCTGTCTCAATTCGCTGAAGAAACCAAAGGTTACAGAGATGTTAAAGCCGGAAAGTGCCGCCCCTTTTTTCATGGTTACCCCCTAACGTTTCGCCAGATACCTGATGCCAACTTGACTGAGTGTGCCCTGGGTCCCTGCCAATCATTTCCCAGGGCCTGTGTTCTTTCCCAAAACTGTACCTTTGTCTCCACAATTGGCACACCTCTGGGCCACCTGCAAGTCCCTTGTAAAAGGTACCACTGGTACCAAGGGCCTTGTGACCAGAGAGGGCCTCTGAGGGCTGCAGCATGTATTTGCCACCCTCAGAGACCCCTCACCTGAACACCCACTCACTGCCACGGCAGGCTGCGTGTTCTGGTGCAGACTAAACTGAAGAGTCGACATGGCACCTATCCCTTGGTGCCGTACCTCCCAACACCTCCTGTGGCATGGGTAAGACACCCCTCTAGCAGGCCTTAAAGCCCTAAAGGCAGGATGCACCATACCACCGGTGAGGGCATAGCTGCATGAGCAATGTGCCCCCACAGTATCTGTGCCATTCACAGGCATTGTAAGTGCAGTGAAGCCATTTTGAGTATAGGGGCTGGGAGTTTGTCATTACTAACTCCACAGCCCCAGAATGGCTCTACTGAAAACTGTGAAGTTTGGTACCAAACTTCTCAGCACATTAAACCCACACTGATGCCAGTGTGGGATGTAATGTAAAATGCACTCAGAGGGCATCTTAGAGATGCCCCCTGAGAATCGACCAGCTCTGGTGTGGTTCCTGACTGGCTGCCAGCCACCTGGCATCACCGGACAGGTTTCTGGACCCCTGGGTAGAGAGCCTCCGTTCTCTGGGTCCTGAAACAAAACCCATCCTGGGCAGAGGTGTAATGCCTCTTCCCCCAGGATGGGCAGGGTCCACGATGGGGAAGCGTCAAAGGCCTTCCACCTTTGTTAGCTACCCCCAGCCTTTTGCTGCTATCAGCAACAGGTCCCCACCAGTTCTGACCCCCACTTTGTGCTGGAGAATCGGTGGGAAAACCTAGCCAGGAAGGGAGGTGTGCCCACCTCTGTCAACCCCACCCCTCAGGTGGGGGAGACGAAGTGAAGCACAAATCTCAGTCTCCTCCATCTTGAAGATGAGGGGACTCCCCCAATCAGGAAGAGGCATATGCCCCCCTCCCACTGGAGGGTGGCATACTAGGGGGTGTAGACAACCCCAGTTGTTCCGACCTGCACACCCCTGTAACGCCCCTAAATCTATTATTTAGGGGGCACCCCTAAACCTTACCTCTTCAGATTCGGCGGCCTAAGAATGAGGACCGAAGTGCCGTGCAGCGGTGGACAAGAAGACAACGATTTCTTTGGCCACAGCCCTACCGGCCAGTTTCCTTCTCCAGTGACCCTGCTTCCTGAAATTGGCGTGGCCCGCAGCCAGCCACCTCAAGAACCCCAGAGGACCTGTGCTGTCTTCGACAGAGACTCCAGTCTCCGGTGGACACCGGATTTGTCCAGCAAAGAAACCATCACCAGTCTCCAGATCCAGGTGGATCCGTGACACTGCACCACTCTGCACCCGACGCCCACAGCCTGAGTTCAAGTGAACCACTTACCCCGAGATGTATTCCCAGTGATCCTGACCTCATCTGCACCGGTGGCTGACCTTTCTAAGACCCCTCCTCGACACCTGCAGCCTCTGTTCGAAGGGTGACCACAACCAAATCCAGCTGAGGAAACCCAACACCAAAAGGTACCCCTGCATCCTCTGCCCCCGACTTTGGGGAGCCCAGCTGATGGTGCCCAGGTGTCCCCCAGCTATCCAACTTGCCTGTCCTGCCGGTGGTCTCCTTCGTCCAGCCTCCTGGTCCAAGACTGCAGCATTTCTTCCCGACCGACGTCCTCCATTGTTTTTCATTGGGAGCCCGACGCCTACTTTGCACCCTGCCACCCGTGTGCCGCTGGAGGTGCACTGCTGGTGCCTACTTGTCGCCCCCTTTGTGCTTACCTTTGATCCCTGGGCCATGACCCAGAAGCCGCAGGTACCTACCTTCGACCGGTGCTCTTCCGTGTGCCCCTTGTCTCCATAGCACTACGTTGGTCCCAGCCTCTCCTTTGACCTCTGCACCCAGCCGCCCCTGTGCTTCTGAGGGTGCACTCTCCTTACCTACCTGACTCCTGCCCAGTGTAAGTGCTACCAGCCCGAGACTGAACTACAAAACCATTTACTTACCTGCAAACGTAACACTTCGTTTTCTCCATAGGATTGTTTGGTGGGTTTTTCTCTGAAAAGTGTTGACCCTGTCTTGTACTGCTACAAAAGTAACTTAGTGTCTTCAAAAGAGTTAACCTGCTTACTGATGTACTGTAATGCCTAAACTGTGTTATTAGTTTGTTTCACCCCAAACCAGAAAAGTAACCACAAAGTTACTAGAAAGTAACCTAAAGTAATTACAAGTATTCTAAAGAATTTACAACCCATTTTCCCGACTGCAAAGTAATTTGTATGCTTCTGCAAAACCAGTACACACTGTCTCTCGAAAAGTATCATTGTATTAAAAGTATCACTCACCTGATGCCCCCTTTGAAGTAGGAGAAGCTTCTGGAGTTTCCCCCCACAGAAGTGTCTGGAATTTCATTCATCCCTGCTCTGGTCCTAGTCTGCGGGCAAAATAGGCTAGTGTGAAGTTGTGTGTGTATGTGTGGGCTGAGGCAGAGACTTTGAAGTGCAAGTGTGACAGTTGACTGCTCTGCCACTCATCAAGTCAGGATGGCCCATCCTGACAACACTCAGATCCTCTACTGTGTTGCTCTGATACCAAACACGAGACCACTACCTGCTCCCAAACAAAACGTTATCACTTATTAAATGTAATACAGTTACCCAATGTTATCCAAGGGGAGAGATAGGCCTTGCAATAGTGAGCAACAAATTTGAGAGTTTTTCACTATCAGGACATATAAACTTAAAATTACATGTCCAACTTTTTCAATACAATGCACATTGCCCTACGGGCTGTTTAGGGCCTACACTAGGGGTGACTTTTATGTATTAAACATGAAGGTTTATTTTGCCAGCTCAAGATGACAGTACAAAAACTACACACACAGGCTGCGATGGCAGGCCTGAGACAGGACGTAAAGGGCTACTTAAGTGGGTTGCACAATAAGTGCTGCAGGCCCACCAATAGCATTTAATTTACCAGCCCTGGGTATAAGGTATACCACTTTACTTACAAGTAAATTAAATATACCAATTGGATGTAAACCATTTTCACCATGTTTAGAGGAGAGATCACGAGCACTTCAGAACTGGCTGGCAGTGGTAAAGTGCACAGAGTCCTAAAAGCCAACAAAAACGAATTGAGCAAAACAGGAAAGGTGAAGGAAAAATGTTTGGGCTGACCCTGCAGAAAGGGCCAGGTCCGACAACCCTGTATTAATGTGTGTGAGATTTGTACTCATGGTACACCCTCTGGTACAAATTTCAGCACCAAGACAGGCATCCAAGAACAAGGCACATAAACACGTAATTTTGAGGCAATTTCACATTTTGGGCCCCATTCACAAAGGGACTGAGGACTCATAAAGTTACAAGTGTGGAGTTTCTGCACTCAGGGCGGAATCTCCGCACTGCAGTGCTCAGTGCGGAAATTCCACCCTGAGTGGAGAAATTGCACTCCGAGTGCGGAGATTCCGCACTCGTAACTTTATCTGTCATAAGTCCCTTTGTGAAATGGGCCCTCTATGTCTCGAAATACCATGAGATATTCTGCCACTCCTTTGTTTGTGCCTGATTTAATTTGACACTAGGATTTCATGCAAAGCCAGGTCATGCTATTGTGTAGTTTTGGTTTTGAGTGTAATCTATGAATATTTTTGCCATTCCCATCTCATTATGTCCCATTTCCATAGATCATAGCGTGGTTGCCACTTTGTGACACAACGGGGCAGATTATGATCTCGGTCGGAAAGCCTCTGACCTTAGGTCGGAGGCATTCCGACTGAGATCGTCGGTTTCACTTCCAACCGCCTAATTACAATTTAGGCAGTCGGAAGTGAAACCTGTCGGTTTTCCGGCTGGCTTCTGAAGGGCTCAAGGAGCCCGTCGGCCAGTCAGAGACCTTCCCGTAATTCATATGGACGGAGTTTTATGCCATCCGGAGTACGATGCTCAGTTTCTGGCAGGCTTTCCATGCCGAGCTTTCTGACATGGAAAGCCTGTCGGAAAGCGTATTTGGAGGCCCCTAACAGGGCCCCCTTCAAGCAGCGGCCTACAGTTGGTGGCCGAGGGGGCACCTATGGTGCCCCCCTGTTGATCCTTGCACTGTGTGGTAGGCACCATGAGGTGCCTGCTACGCGGTTCAGGGATGAATACAACCTCCCATTTCCCTAAAGGAGCTTGTGCAACTGCCGGTCTACAGCCGTAGCACTTGCTCCCATTGAGAAATGTGAGTATGCAACCGCACCATGTGCAGTCGCATCGTGATTAGGCAGTCGGGACTGCCGACCGGAGGTCGGTCGGACCCGTATCTGCGACTTGCGTCCGCCTGACATCGTAATAAGTCCCAAAGTCATTTTGCACTGCGCTTGCGTCAACTTTTTACACAAAATATACTTTGGTCAGGAAAAATGATCAGTGCTGCTTTTTATGCCACTTCGCTTTGTCTCCGTATTTTCTGACAAATTCAGGCATAGAAATCAGCTGGTCAGGTTCACAGCGGGCAGTACTTCTGAAAAGGCCTCCTGAACTAGAGAGTAAAGGTTAATCGTTTCAGCAAGTTGAAAGGGGCAGATTAGTGTTTTGTTAATAGATTTGTCCTACAGTGTTGTTTAACCTTTATTGCCTGATAACAGTTCACTGTGTTGGAAAACATACTTTGTCGCGGGATATATTATTATGTTCGTCTGAGCATAACAAATCAGAGGTTAAGCAACAGATGAACTGCCAAGGCAACACTGATTACAGATATTAAAATACAACAACTAATTGGCACAAGCAAATAAGAACACTATAGGATTAAAACAAATTCTGCCAGGAAGTTGGCAGGTATATTTGTTGTTTAGCTGTTCACGCCTTTAATAAAGGGAACCGTGTGTGTTTTGTCTGGGTGAGCCTATTATAAGTGCTTACCAGTTTAAATTAGATTGCCTCCCACTACGCAAGTCAAGCCGAAGAGTGAACAGCTTGCATTACTTTCCGTTGCTGTTAGTTGGCCATTGTCTGCAAGTCACGTGCCTTAAATAAAAGGCAACCCACAGAATGGGCAGTGAGTCAACTCTTTCTTTCGATGCCAACAGAAAGCCTATGTAGAGTTAACATTAGTCGCGGCTGGTCAGCGGTGAAGGCCTCTTTATGATTTACATGCAGTTTAGAGGGGGAGATACCAGGGTCAGAATTATCCCACACTCCAGGCTTTCCAAGTTTTAGTTCCCAGAACAGGGCCCTCTACCACAGATTATCCCCAATTAGGGAACTTTTTAACTCTGATTTACCACCTGCTCTAAGTAGCTGGTATATCGAAACCGGGAGTCATGGTGGATCATGAGGCAGGGAGTTGGTAGGGTCTGCATGGGCAGGCAGAGCCAGAGCTTAAGCAGGGAGCCTGGCATGCCACGCTGGTGCACTGGGAGAGGGCGTGAAGCAGAGCTTTTTGGGTTTAGGTATATGTTCCCACATCTGGTAAAGCTGGGGCCGGCCTTCACATAGCCAGAAATCCTGGGTGCATGGAAACCAGGCCATACGCATTCAGCCAGAGCAGTAGCCCCACCACCCCAATCGCTTCCTTCTTGCCCTCTCCACCCCCACCCCCCTCGGGTATTGTCCTGCTCTGGCTAATTGACAAGGGGTAAGCAAACTGAACTGCTTTTATGTGAAGGAAAGAGGTTGATGCATTAGTGGTGGTTTGTCTTTCCAAAAATATTTGTAAAGAAATGACCAAATCATGTATTTTACAGCAAGATTTTCAGAAATACTGGCGAAATTGCACAATATTCTTAAGGTTCAGCATATAAATGCTTAAATATTAAATTGTGGTGTTCCAGAGCAGGCTCAACCCTAACCTTCTCAAGGGGTTTGGTGTCTCTCCCTCCCACAAAGATTTCAAACCATCAGAGCTAAACAGGAGATTATTAACGCAATTTGCCAAAAGATTGGTGTTAGAAATGGGGGTCTCTAGTTGGCAGCAGTTTGCACCTTTGTCCAAGTAGGGACCCTTCCTTCTAGTCAGGATAAGGGGGCTACCCTACTGAAATACCCTCTGCTCATCCCCTTGGTAGCTTGGCACGAGTAGTCAGGCTTGTCGCAGAGGCAGTGTGTAAAGCATTTGCACATAACCAACTGTAATACAGTGAAAATACAACAAAAGGACACCACACCAGTTTAGAAAAATATCCAATCCTTTATATATTCAGAACAAGACCAAAACGATAAAAATCCAATATACAGTACTTAAAAATATGCACTTTGCAAGAATAACGTTAAATATGCTGTTCCTTGAAGTCGGTAGCTCCGTCCAGTGCTACTGTGATACTGAAAACAACAGAATCCAACAGTTCGGTCTGACAGCATTGGTTGAGGTGTCAGCAGACTCGTAAACAGTACCTTTTCGATGCAGCTGATCACATTGGGATGAGTCAGTCATGGCAACTGTCGCTGTTGCGATGTGAAGTGAAGCGATGCGGCGTGCAGTGCTCTCAAGGCCCTATACAGGCAGTGGCTCGGTGACGGTCATCCAGCGGCATCAGTGAGACCAGGGCTGCGATGCGGAGTGGGGTGGTGCTGGTTGCGGTGCTGACAGATCACCGTGCAAGCGGCAGAGCTGGTTGGTGGGAGCTGGCGTCGGTCGGCCCAGACTGCGGTGTGGGACGAGGAGGTGCGTTGTGAGACTTACGAGCGGTGCCCCCAGCCACAATGCGGTCAATGGTGTCAAAGTCAGCAGGCAACGACAGCGTTGGTGAGACCAGGGCGGTGAAGTGAAGTGAAGGGAGGCGGTGTGGAGGGCGGTGACAACAGGTCACGGTGCAAGCAGCGGCTTGGTGGGGGCATCGTCGGTCGTCTGAGAGACCAGGGTTGCGGTGCAAGATGCGGCGGTGCCTTCAGGTCACGGAGCCAGTGACGGAGTCGGTTGCTTTTCCCCCTCTGTGGCAACTGAAACCACAGTTCCAGAAGTAGTTCCCAGAGGTCGGTGAAATCTTTGCGGTCCCTGAGACTCCAGAACAGGAGGCAAGCTCTACTTCAAGCCCTTGGAGATACTCAGCACAAGTAAAGAAAGTCCAGTCCTTTCACTGCTCGAGGCAGAAGCAGCAACTGCAGGCCAACCCACAAAGCAACAACACAGCAAAGGGGCAGTACTCCTCCTGGCAGCTTTTCCAGCTCTTCTTCGTGGCAGGTGTCCTTGATTCCAGCGAGTTCTAATGTTCTGGGGTTTGGGCCCCAATATTTATACTCAGTTTCTTTTTGTTCTCTTAGGCAGAGAGTGTCTGTACCTAGTCCAAACCAGTTTGGTCCTCTCTGGCCCAGCTTCCCAGCAGGAGATGGAGACAGCATTGTCTAAAGCATACCAGGCCCATTCAGGTGCAAGGAAATCTCCTCCCATTACTCTAAATGCAGCCCAGGTCTATTCAGCCCAGCCCTGACTCATCCAGGAAAGGCAGGACACACCTCGATTCCAGCAGTGGCTGTCTGAAGAGAATGCACATCCCCAGCCCCTGTCACTCCAAAGCCAGACAGTCAATCCACAAACCCAGTAGAGGCACACAGGATGGCTAAGTAAGAAAATACCTACTTTCTAAAAGTGGTATTTTCAAACACAGAAGCTATAAAAATCATCTTTACTCAAAGATGCATTTTTACATCCTGAGTCCAGACATACTAAACTCCATTTCCCCATCTTGTCCCAATGGGAAGTTATGCTTATAAGATGTTATAAGTAAACTCTCATTCTATCCTATGGGACAGATAGCCTTTCAACAGTGAAAAACGAAATACACTGTATTTCACTATCAGGACATGTCACACACACCAATACATGTCCTACCTTTCACATACACTACACCCTTCCCACAGGGGTACCTTGGGCCTACCTTAGAGGCGTCTTACATGTAAGAAAATTGAAGGTTTGGGCCTGGCAAGTGGGTGCACTTGCCAAGTCGACATGGCAGTTACAAACTGAGCGCATTAACTGCAGTGGCAGGTCTGAGAACCCTTTACAGGGCTGCTTGTGTGGGTGGCACAACCAGTGTTGTAGGCCCACCAGCAGCATTTGATCTACAGGCCCTGGCACGCTCGGTGCACTTTACTAGGGACTTACCAGTAAATCAAATATGCCAATCATGGAAACACCAATCCATAATACAATTTACAATGGGAATTCTTGCACTTTAACACTGAACATCAGTGAGAAAGTGCGCAGAGACATTAAACCAGCAAAAACAGAGTCAAAACTGGGAGGTCAGAAAGCAAAAAGACAGGGGAAGCACGGCAAATGATGCCGGTCTAACAATTGGCTACAGATTTATCAAGATTGACGTCAGTTATTTTTATTTTTTTTATTTTTATTTTTATTTATTTATTTTAAAAGTTTTATATAGCGCTGGCTAGACCCAGAGGTATCAGAGCGATTTACATGAGAAGATAATATAAAATCAAACAAGGCATACAAGTAGATAAAAAGATAATGAAACAACGTGTGAAATATACAAAACAAAAATAGATATACAGGTGCAAGAGCTATACACTTCAAGTAACTAGGTATATGATGTTCGGGAAATGGACAGATATTACTGGACAAAATGTAACATGGTGATTGGAGATCAGGTGCAGGTCACAGGTTAGGACCCCAATAATAATTGGGCCAAACATGGCGTATAAGTAGATAAAAGATAATGACAACAACATGTGAAATATACAAATCAAATAGATAAACAAATCAAACAAATAGATAAACAAATCAAATAGATAAACAGGGGCAGGAGCTATACATATCAAGTAATTAGGCAGATGATGTTCAGGAAATGGACAAGTATTACTGGACTAATATAACATGGTGAAATTGGAGATCAAGTGCAGGTCCCAGGTTAGGATCCCCAATAATAATTGAGGAGGTGGATTTTGAGGTCTTTTTTTAAGCTGAAATAGGAGGGGTTGCAGCGCAGGTTTTTTTTTTTAGAAACACTAACTTGCAAGATTGACGTCAGTAAGGAAACTTTATGCCAATTTGCACAAAGTTTCCTTGCGTACACAGAGGCCATGGAACCCTTGCTATGCCACTGAAGCTGTATCTCCTGATGTCCTAAAAAAAACAGTCATAACAATTGATTTGATTCACATCCAACTGTTATATGTACAGTGTAAATCCATAGATGAGAAAAGGCACTGCACAAGCCCTTTGCGAGTCAAAACTTCAATCCTTACCCCTGGGCTGAGCTCACCACTGTGTCATGATTGGCATAATTCCCATCGTGCTACACAGCCAACCAGCTGGCGACGTCACAAAGTTAGATGGGATTCTTTCTATCCCTAGTATTAATTCCTGCAAATATTGTCCCTACATGTCAGAAATCCTGCTGGTATTGCCACGTTATAGTTTGTCTCTGAATGTGCTGATCCTCAATGTAAGGAGATGCGTCTCAAGGGATTGGCTTTTTATTGGCAAAATACCTTAAGCACAAAAATTGTGAAAGTAGCCTTCCCACAAGCACTTCTAAGCATTTATTCAGGCAGACTATACCTAGGGTGAACCTTTCTTATGCCAGGAATAGCTAAGATGTAGTCAAGAATGGTCACATCATATCATGGATGGGTCACTCCTATAACTGAGATAGCTAGAATATTGTCAAGAGTGCCTCCCAGTATGTCATGGATGGGAGACCATCATGCCAGGGACAGGTAGAATGCCAACTAGAATACCCATTATATGTCAAGGATGTGCCACTAACGTGCTAGAGTTTGCTAGAATGGTTAGCTAGGATGTCATCAGGAATGCCAACCATATGCCAAGAATGTGCCACCAATATGCTAGGGATAGCCAGAATGTCACCAGGAATGTCCCTCTTATGGCAAAGTTGTGCCAGTATTATGCCGGCCATAGCTAGAATGTTGTAAGAAATACCCTCATATATAAAGGAAAATACACTGTTATTCCAGATTTGCCCAAATGTCACAGTATGCCTTGATCTCAACATACCAGTCAACAATAAGCTGCCAGTCCCAAGCATGTGCTCACCTAGCCATATGTAAACAGATTTAAAAAAACATGCTCACTCTCTCTCTCTCACACACACACAGGTGCATACATTCACACACAGACAGACACACACACAGACATACACATCCATCCATACAATCTGGCCCTCATTTAATAAAGTTTACTTGGACGCTTGTGTGATACAATGATGTAATTTCTTTAAAATGGTTAGTAAATTGATGCTAACTTTTGTTTGATTTGCATTGCATGGGTACCAGTGCAAAACTAATAAAGTAAATGAGGGCCTCTATCTTGTGGCTGCAGCCACCTCTTGATTCTAATTCTCAGCTCGGTGGCTTCAGGATGGCCTAAGTCCTGCGGCTCTGTATCAACCTCTGGCACAGGCATCTGTAGGTGGCTGAAACGGGATGTGGCCTGGACATCAAATCTCCTCACACTATGTGAACCGAGTATAGGGAGAGCTGGGAATTCTCTGGTTCTTCACGCCCAATGAGGCCCAGAACCTACAATGAAAAGGCCGGAGCTGCAGAGGAGAAAAACTGACAAGCGTGGATACAGGCTGGCTCAAAAACATCTGCTTTTCTCCAGGAGTTCAAAGGATCATGTGAAGTGTTGGGCTTGACACTCCTTCTCTGACTTCACCTTTTCTCACCTTGTCACAAACTACAGCAAGATCAACTAACTCACCCACCCCAGACTGTGACGAAGTGGGAAAGGGTGGAGTCAAATATAATGCAGGGGTCATAGCTGTGCCTCCTTTCTCTGCCAGGGCTAGATAGCTTCTCACCCAATGTAAGATTTCAGTTTGGCTCTAACATCCGTATTGAGGAACCGCCCCTGTTTCCAATGTCGCTTATGTGAGGAGGATGCTATGTTTCCAGCCCTGAGCTTTACTAAACTTATGACAAATTTTGGCTTCAATGGTTTAAACACTAGGGTGTGCAGTTCCTTGGAAAAGGTGAGCCTCACTAGTAAAGTTTACTTAAACCTGGTATCACTGAACCTATTTTAAGCACTCCTCTTACCACACTACTCTTCAATCCCCACACACCCGCACTCATCAAACGGCATAATTAAAAGACCTCCGGCAAAGAGCCCCCTTGTGGGTGCCCGTCGGGCATTGCAGCGCCGGCCCGATGAGGAGCATGCCCAGATGATGTAGCATGACACCTCTTGGGGTGTGTGAGGGCATTTGCTCCTATTGGAGCGTACTCCATTGACCTGATAGACTATAAGCACCTTTACCATTTCCGAGGAACTACACACCCTTGTGTTTAAACCAATGAATAAGGGAGCACGTGTGCTGGACCTTCTCAAAAGCTCCCGGTTCCTTTTCTTTAAATTACATTTTGGCTTCTCCCAGGTGGTTAAATCCCCCACTCATAGTGCTGGCCACACACTGGATGGTATTTTTGCTAACCATCTGGACCTGTTGGTTGGGGGTATTCTTCTGTTAAGTTGGGCCAATCACCAGATGGTGACCTACAGACTTGTAATGCAGGCAAGGGTAGAATAGGCACAGCGTAAGTTAGTATCTTTCAGAAATTGGAGCAACATTTCTTCTGATGATATGGATTCTGCGCTTAAAAAGTCTTTAGTTGGGAATAACTATTCACAGGGACAGACCACAGAAGCTTTTGTGGTTTAGGTGAAGGTTGCAATAGATCAGGTTGCTCCAGTGAAAGCTAAGGTCTGTACCAGAACCAAAGCGTCTGCTTCCTGGTTCTTGGACGAACTGAAAGACCTTAGACAGCAGTGTCGGAGGCTAGAACATAAATGGAGGGCGAATCTTGCCCCAGAAGATAAAGAAAAGCACAAAGGGTTGTTACTTATTTACAAACGTGCTATTGGCATTGCCATATCTTCCTTTTATGTGAATAAAATGAGACCTTCAAGTAACTCACCTAATGAGCTCTTTAAAGTGGTAAAGGAGCTCTCTACTCCTCCCGTTCAACCGCCTATGAAGAACTCGCAAAGCTTTTGCAACAAAGTTGCTGTCTGTTTTACAGATAAGATCCTTAAGATTTATTCAGATTTCAGCATTAATGAAGATAGGCCTGTCCTCTCTCTTGACTTTCCTGACTCTGTTCACTAGAATTTCCCAGCAGTTTTGTCTGCGTTTCCCCCTATCACCTCCTTGCAAGTTAAAAACTACCTCATGAATATGAAATCTGCTTCCCCTGACAATCCTTGCCCGGCCAAAATTTTGCAACTTGCTCCGGATCAGATTATGACTTTTTTGGTCGAAGTCTTTAACCAGATATTAACAACTGGAGGTTATCCCTGACTTTGGAAGGAAGCTGTAGTCTTTCCTCTTCAAAAGAAATCAAATGGAGAACCAGAGGACCTCAAACACTTTCTCCCCAATTCACTACTGCCCACGCCAGCTACAATGCTAGAAAAGTATTTTAACCGTGAGTTAGTCAAGTTTATTACCTCTTAGATCCGTCGCAGAACTGGTCCAGAAGGGGTCACATCACAAAGTCGGCGCTGGTTCCCGCTGCAGATTCCATTCGCTGCCAGGTAGACAAGGGGGGGCGCCGTCATCTTTGTAATGATGAACTTGTCAGTGGCATAAGCCACTTTATCACCTTCCCATCGGGTCCAAAGACTCCATCAGATAGTGGTGAGGGCCAAGGCTCTGGACCTCCCCTATTCCTTCCTGACGGATAGGGTCAATAAGTCAGTTGTGGAGATTTTAGAGCAGAGGCTTTCAAGCTCCCTTGTGGAGTTCTAAAGAGGTCCTCCCTCAGCCCCACTCTTTTTAATTTGTATGTCTCCCCCCTCGCTGAGTTTCCAAGTGTTATCCTATGTGAACGACTTTCCATATCGGACAATCTCCCTCTGGTAGCAGATACGTTTAAACAGTGTATGAATGGCATCAGTATCTGGATGTAGGACAACTGTTTAAAATTAAATGCTGAAAAAACAGAGATTCTGATTTTCGAGGCGCAGCATTCGGTGTGGTCCGAGCTTTGGTGGCCAGAGACATGTGGTCCTCTACCATCTCAGGTTGAATTTGCAAAAAACCTGGGGGTTATTTTTGATAACCCTTTTACTTTTGACTCTCAGGTTCAGTAAGACTGCCAGCTCCTGCTTCTTTATCATTAGAGCCTTGAAGAAAATCTTTTCTCTTATTCCTCCTGAACTTCGAGTGGCAGTGGTAATCGCCATAATAACATCATGCTTAGACTATTGCAATGCTTTATATCTGAACATCAAAAAGTCCTCGCTGCACAGACTTCAGGCCATTCAGAATGCGGCTGCCCGCCTTGTCCCTTCACTGGCTGCCAGTTAGAAGGCGGGTGATATATAAAGCTCTTTGCATGGTCTATCTGGCTCTTTACCATCAAGGGCCTGCGCCTTTCAGCATAGTTTTCCAGTGGTATAACCCTAAAAGACGGCTCAGATTATCCTCTCTCAGGAAGATGACTGTCCCCTGATTCTGCAAAGGCAGGTGGAGTGGCCGCTCCTTTGCGGTGGCGGCGGCTAAATTATGTATACCTTTACCTGTACCTATTGCTGTCCTGGAGTCTTTATCGATTTTCCGCAATCAACGTAAAACCTGGCTCTTTTCTCTTCCGTGAGTGTATTTCCTTGGTCTCCCTCAATTGTTTCCTTACATGCACTAGCGCTTTGACACCTTTGGGTTTAGTGCGCTTTATAAATCTCATTCCATTCCATTAATCCCAAATTGCAATTCAGTAACATGTTACCGAATCTCTATTTGGGGATTGCGAATGCATACCGATTCTGTATTTGGAAGGGGCAGGTTTAGGGCGTCCCTTCCAAATACCGAATTGGAATTGTATGTGTTACTGTTTTGCGACCCAATTACAGTCACAAAGCAATAATACTATACCACCAATTCCAAGTTGTTGGTAACCAGTTCACAAATTGGAAGGGTCCTCATGGGACCCCTCACCCTTTGAAAATGAGAAAAATAATATTTTTTAAGAGCAGGCAGTGGTCCAAAAGACCACTGCCTGCTCTTAAAAAATGAAACATAAATGTTTCATTTTCTGTTTTTGAAATGTATCCCTTTTCCTTTAAGGAAAATGGGCTGCATTTCAAAAGAAAAACAAAGCTTTATTTAAAAGCAATCGCCGACATGCTTGTCTGCTGGACCATCCCTGTGATGGCTGGGATTCCTAATCGGTCGCAAATTGGGACCTACCTCATTAATATTTATGAGGTAGGTCGATTTGCAACCTACTAGTAATCGGTATTTTGAAATAAAAAGGTTCCTACATTAGGACTACCGATTTCATAATTGTGATTTGGAAATAATCGCATTTAGGAAAATTGGTGTTCCTAATGTTAGTACATCTGGCCCTTCGAATGTAATTTTATTGATTAATCCTTTTTATTCAAACTGCTTTTTGGTAAAACATGATTCTCCTACATAACATTCATAAAATCATGTTACAATTGTTTGCTATTCACAAATGGATTTACTAGTCGTATCTTTACGAGTGCGGCGTCTCTTCACATAAAAAGATAGGATAACCCTATCTTTTTATTTGCGGAGACTCCACACTCGTAAAGATATTACTAGTAAATCCTTTTGTGAATAAAAACAATCGTAAACTTTCACAAAAGTGTAAGTTTACCTTTGTCAATCAGACCCTATGACTCTGCATATTGTCAATCATACTCAATCTGAACAGGGTTTTATACATTTCTTTGGGTATCATAAAGTCCTTCCGTCAATCCTTTTTTGGGAAAAGAATGCGGGCATTGTCTGTGGAGTCATAAATAAGACCCCTGATAAATGCAGGTGGGCCTCAACCTTGCGTGGACACAATGGGGGCCAGTGGGTAGCATGTTCAGATATCTGACATGAGGGGCCCGTGATCACATGTCCTGATTGGCTGTGTGTTCCTAACTTCATGTGGCATCTGACTTTATGGTGTTTTGGGAATGCGCGCACCCCTCTGGCCATGTGTGCTTTTTTTGGGCCAGTCTCCCTGGACATTTGTGGTGTTGCTGCGCTTATCTGGGGGATTGACCTGAGTTTCATGTTTGTGCGAATGTCTGCTGGTTTTGTGCCACCCCACCTGTGATCTGTCAATCAGCATCCTCAGGCCTAGGTCACAGAGCCTGACTGACCACGTATTTCTGAGTCAGGGCTGATGGAAAGTTCATGACGGCCTAATTTAACAATAGTGATGCGATTTCATTCTTATGTGGGAATGAATTATAATAAACATTAGCATCGATTCCATCAATATTAACAAGGCCTAGATTTCGTTTAACCCCTTTTTTTCTAAATGTGAGATCATACTGATTCCGTCTTTTACAACTAATTTGTCATCTTCCAACCCTATTTTCAATATATGGGAGTGTGAGGATGAGTCGGTTTCAGCTGATTTACCTTTGGGGTCTCCTATTTGGAAATGCACAGGCAAAGTGAAATCTTACAGGACTGCAGAGCATTCAGTATTATCAACTTTTGGTAGGCTTAATACATAAGCCCTGTTAGCATGTCACTTTAGACATGTGGCGTGGACCTTAAACCTGGGCTCCTCCTAATTTCCTGATAGGGAACGATGCTTTGATTCACAGTGGCAGCTCCTCCGCTAAGGTGGAGGAGCGTCGCCCCACAAGAAAAATAAAATGATAATAACAATGTTATCATTTTATTTTTCACTATTATCGTGCACTTTAAAGGTGCGGGCGGGGCGGGCTTTGCCAGATGCAGAGCAGGGGAGGAGTGAAGAGCACACCCTAAAGTGTGCATGACTATTTGGATGCCGTTTTGCGCCGGCCAAATAGCCATGCACACTTTGCATGTTCTCCACCAGGCTGTTACACAGCTCAGTGAGGAACATGCCCAGGCTCCCATTCCCCATCTGAGTGCCAAACCACGGCGCTCAGACCAATCACAACGCTGCATTGTAGCATTGTGATTGGCTTAGGGGAGGGAGCCTGGGTGCTTCCTGTTCCTACGTTCGTCGTGTTGTGGACGTAGACGAAGAGGATGCAGGAGAGCCAGCCGCCGGACAGGTTAGTGTTTTTTTTCTTTATTTTTTTCACCTTTTTCTTTTTTTTAACACCCCCGTCCCCTGCCCGCCTCACCACTACTCCCCGGTAGCAGCCGCTACTATTGAGTCAGGCAACAAGCACTGCTAACAGTGGAGTTTTTTCATCGGTATATGTATCCATTTTATCTATTGAGTGTAAAATTATCATTACCATTTCCTTTAGTTGAGCATAGGTCTAAGTGCGACACACTTTGCTTGCGGCATGGCATGGAATGTCAGATGAGAACTCATATTTGGTAGAATCACATATTCATGCTCAAAACGAGTCATCTGCCGTTCCACATTTTCATAGCATTGAATAAGGTATAGCAATGAGTCCTGCTTCAACCAACATAACATATTCGAAGAAAATTAAATACTCTCCCAACAGGAACGGTATAACAAGCCTAGGAGGATATCAAATTAGATAATTCTGGTTTAGAGGGCGGACCTACATAGCAAACTCAGACATTTGGTACCACTTGCATTATATCAGTTCTCGTGGGAGTGAAATCCAGATAAAAAAGCCTTCAAGTAATGAATCATTAGGCTTAGCAGATTCATTGGGAGATGCGGAGAAGTTCAGTTATTTAAATAAGACTACAGAAGCAACATGCAGTGCCCTGAAGTCTACTTGAACAGCATCAAATTGACAACTCGATATGCTGGATATACAGATGACTACCTTTACCCACTTTTACCCTCTCTTTTGGCATAAGGCTGGAAAAATTGTTTAAATTCATATTTTCAATCCATGAGTATTCAGGAATGCTCGCTCCAGTATGCCATTTTTCATCAATAATTGATAACTAACAAGGATTGCCGGATATGCTTCATACTGAAGTTGTAGAATTGAGGGTTGTAAACAAACTTCTTGATAAACCCACTAAACAGATGATGGCATGAAACTGGACTCCTGTGGAGATTGTCCCCCATTCACAAGGAAAGCAGATTGGCTTTCTTTCATCAGTACATAGGTATGGGTCTTTAGAGATGTACGGCACATGGAAGATTTGGTTAAACTGAATCGGAAAAATAAGTTTGAATTTAATGGCAAAGTTCCATATTTAGCTGTGATTTTGACCACACTTAGAAACATATAAAAGACTGAAGAAATTGAATAAAGCAAATAAAGATTTTCCTTAAGCATATAGTTTGAAGAACGGAATAAAGCCTAATAAAGCAAGGTAAAGTTATCCAGTTTTATGTAATTGCAAGAGGTACATTGATGGCAGGAGAGCATTTTATTTGACTAAGGATGTACGAACAAAAGTACTCTAGCAGCTTATTATACGTGTTGAAGTACATACAATTTTACACAATCAAATAAGTGATAAGTAAATTTAAAAATGTCTAGACTTCCGGAACCCTTTTAATTTTTTAGGTCTCGCGCCTAGCGGTGCACTGCGCAGCAGTGCTCGCGCAGCGCGAGACATTTAGTAGGTGAAAAATGGGGATTCAGCACTGACCTAGGAATCGCACACGCTCGTGCGTGTGCGATTCCTTATGTGCTACCCCATAGGCCGTTTCGTGCGTCTTTGTCTAAAAGACTGCACGTAATTGGCCAAAGGTGGGCGCATTGCTCCGCCCATGGCCTATTGGTGTCTATTACGCGCTTGGTGCGCGTAATAGACACCAATAGGCTATGCTCCTCCCATGGCCTTTTGGTGTCTCTTACGCGCCCCAAGCGCGTAATAGACACCAATAGGCCATGGGCGGAGCAATTATCGTGCACAGAGACGGACGTGATGATGGAAATACATGCGTAGCTGTGGTGAGGGTGCGTGCATCACGCATCACTGCACGCTTCTTTTAGTTTATTTTTCTTTACCGCGATCGCGTTTATTTATACTCTACTACTGAATTGTACCCCACCGCACTGGCCTCAGAAGGATGAACGGCTTTTACTCAACTAATGCATACGTATCGTCGTGCAAGCACCCCTCCCCCAGTTGTTTCTGCGCACCGCCGCTTTTCAACATTATCAGTAGCTCCAACTATAAACCTTCACCTGCCCTACTATTCTACCTATTCCTCTGTCTTTTTAAGCTACACCGTGTTCTTCATATCTCCATCTACGCAATTGCAACTCTCCATTAACTCTCCACGAACCTAAAACAAATGCCTATTAACAACCGTCCTTCACTGCACCCAAGCCGTCCTATGTGTAACTCGTTACTCACCCATCTAAAACTCTGCATCCAATCTCATTGTGATCGCCCTCAACACATATACAGAAATATAGCACACAGAGACACTGAGATTTTACACAAACGCAAAGACACACACATAAAAAAAACATATTACACACTAACACAAAGTCGCGAACGCACTGAAAGATACAAAGTCATAAAGATAGTCACAGATATAAACAGACGTACAATGACAAACACTTTGACACAGAAACGCATATACAGATAAAGTCATAGAGATAGGTACTAAAACAACAGAGAGAAACAAAACAAAATGAGACACTTACTCATATTAAATTATTTAGCTATGTCTAACTACGTTTGTATTTTATTTATTCGAAGACTTGAAACACCTTACATAATGCAATAAACACAACACTCACAACACTCCTATTGAACTTCTAGACTGCACGCAATTGGCCCAAGGGTGGCGCATTGCTCCTCCCATGGCCTTTTGGTGTCTATTACGCGCACGAAGCGCGTAATAGACACCAATAGGCCATGTGGTTTCAATTATCGTGCACAGACACTAGCGTGATAATGGAAATCACATGCGTAGCTGTGGCGCGCGTGCGTGTATCACTTGCATGCTTCTTGTTTAACTAGAGGGACGGACATGTAGAGCTCCCATCAGGCTCTGCTTTGAGGGCATGGGAACTGCAGCACAGACAAGACATGGCGGCTGATTCCAGGCACAAAGACGCGGCTGATTCCAGCATGCATGGCGGCAGAGCAAGGACGTACTTGAACAATTCCTAATGTAATTCTTTAATTAAGTGATAGTTTTTACCTCCCGAACATTTCAATACGTGTCTCCTGTTATTTAACACCTTTGCATGTTTCACCTCTTGTCGTCCTCTGCCCTTGCTTTTGTTTTGCACATACATGTTGGTCTTGCAGCAGGGGACAAGGCAGTGGCTGCATTTGTTTGTGTGCACTCTACAGCTGCAGAAACTTCTACAAGCGTCTTCCAGAGACACCTAACCTCATTTTAATTTGCATGCCAGCGCCAAGCCCGGGGTAATGCCTCTGTCCCTTTATGCGCAGGACATTTTCAATGAGTCAGGGCGACTAACTGATGTTAGCCACCTGACATGGATGGCTTTAGATTTAAAATCTAGTGCAGATTGTGCGGCCCTCAGAAAAGGGCTGTTTTTCCTTTCCCAAGGGTAGCTTCATGCACCATAACTGAATGGGATTTCTGTGTGTGGTGAAGGACTCTATCCCTTATCCCAACACTCGAGCCTGCTCTGTGGTTGAAAGCAGATTTTGCTTCAGCTTCAGCTGCCTGTTGGCCATGCCCATCAGTGTGTCGTGCGCAAGCTCTATTACCAGCATTTGTATGGTGCTCTTCTCCCTTTTGCCTACCCATGGGGTGCTTTAAATCTGGTTCTGCAAATATTCTGAATGACCTGGCTAGCTGACCCCTCAACTCTTTGGCGACCGATTATTTTTAGGACTAGGTTCTTCCTGCAGCCACTTTCTTTGTGATTGAAGATAGAGCTTTTGGGGCCTTGCTTCACTTTTCCCCTTGAGGTTTTTACTGCAAATAGTTTCTTCGTGTTTGGAGGTTTTGTTTTGACTTCTCTTGCAGCTGCCTCATAGAGCTCCACTCGTTTCAGAGGGCTCAGTGTTCAGGTCCAGAAGCAACATGTTTCACGGAAGGACTTATGCGTACTGTGCATGCTTACATCTTTTGAGAGGGATAAAGGATAGATCAATTGTATTGCAGCATTTGTATAGGCTTCCTACAACGATGCACAGCACTTAATTTGCATCTGGTTCCTGGGCTCCCTTTTGAGGTGTACAGTTGCAAAGATGTTGTTGACATAGATCGCCCATGGGATATTTTGGTATTTACAAGTAGACAACAGTAGATTAGCATTGTGTGTAAATATTTCTAGGAGTTCTATACTCTTTGCATCAATCGTGAATGTTTGCTTGATTTCTCCTTCTGTTATCTTTTAATTGGCTGATTTTTCTACTATGCCAGTCCAATGGGTACTGATTCAGGTGCGAGGTGCATCAGCACCACCCCCCCTGCACATGTGTCTTACCTCGCCCTGTCTGTCAAAGCTTTTGATTACCACTTCTTTCACTTAATTGCCTCAACTGTACCATAACTTTTTCTTTCTGCTCCTGTCCCTTCTCTCGCCCCTGCCTCTCCTCACCAAATCTTCTCTCCTGGCCCTGATGCCTTCATCTGTAAGGCCTCTGACCATGACTCTACTTTCAAATGCCAAGTCTCTTTCGAAACCACCATTCAGTCCCTCCATGCCATATTGGCAAGGCCCACTCAGATCTGCAGCTACTCGTTGTTTACATGTCTTCCTGGTTGCTAGGTAACAACAGGTTTCAGTTTCAGAATGTAGCAAAGTGAAAGATGAAGAGTTGTCCAAAATCCTGTTAATATTTATAGCTCGCCAATCCCCAGGAAGATGAACTAGCCTTCTGGATAAAACGCACCTCTTGTGCCACCTGGCATTTCAGAAACGCTTGGTATGCTTTGACATTATGCTGCCCACCTTTTCCTTCTGTTGCACCATTCACAGTGTTGTCTAGCACCATCCCACTCATCCAGCCTGTTAAATGCATCCTGGACCGCACCCTTTTTCTTTGCTCTCTGTGCTACGGTACCTCTTTTTAGGTCAAGCCTAGGCACATACATCCAAGCTGCACCACAAAATTCAACAGCCCACCACATAATTAAACTCCACTACATGCCACAACACTAAATACCATTCCACATAATTGCATTCCAAAACACACACTCCTACTCCCCATAATTACAGTACACTCAATACCACATAGTTACTATCCACATATTTCCACTGCACACCATGCAACATAATTCTACTACACAAATCCACTCCACCACACAATTACACGCCACATAATTCCATAGCTAACAATTCCAACCCACATAATTCCACTACACACCACATACATACACTCTGTAGCACATGGGTAAAAGACATTGTCATTTACAACGCCTATAGCTCTAACTCCAGCAAATGTGAGACCTATTGCATTACCAATGCTTTTTTCTTTTCTGCTCTATTCATGCCATTGTCTCATATTTTAATCGTCCGTTAGTGTGCTTGGACATTTTTAACTCCATTGTCTTCCATTTCAGTGGCGTGGCTGATACTGAGTGAAATCTTCCCAGTGGGAATCAAAGGAAGAGCCTTTGCTTTGACTTCAGTCATGAACTGGGGTATGAATCTCCTCATCTCCTTAACATTCTTGACACTGACAGGTAAGCAGTGGTGCTTGCTGGGTGATTTGCGGTGTATGTATGAGAGCAACTCTTTGCATTAATAATGTTTTTAGGAGTATAATTACTGACCGAAAGAGGCTGAAATCCAATTTGCTGATATATATCTATATCTTACGAAAACCACTCTGCTCCTTAACAGAAAAATGATGTCACTCCGCTGGGGTATTGTTGAACAATCCACAATTCCAAACAGCAATACTGTTTGGGGCTGTTTGACGAATCTGCTCAAAACTTAAAGAAAAAAATAAGAAATTCATATAACTCGGCTTTTTCGAAGGGCCTCCGCACTCATGGCAGAGGCCCCACAGTCGTGGTGGGAGTCTCCACACTCGGGGCTGAATCTCCGCACTGAGAATTCTCATTGCAGAAATTCTGCCCAGAGTGCTGTTACTCCCCCATGACTGTAGGCCTTCCCCATGAGTGTGGAGGCCCTTTATGAACCAGGCCCTCTTTTTTTGTCCATTTATCACAGAAATATTGCTGAAATTGCACCAACCTACACCAATTATCAAAACTTTTCTCGGAGGAGAACCCCCCAAACCCTCTACCCATGAACATTGGCCTACTTGAGCTACAATTCATGGACTGGTTTTACGCCCTACCACTTTCAAATTCCACCAGCCACCACTGCTCAGGAATATGGTCCCTGCATCCTGAAAATGCATTTAAAAAGTATAAGTGGGCAGGCTAAGCACCCCTTGACCCCCAGTGGAATGTGACGATTGGCCAAGGGGACCCCTGACACCCTTGATTGAATGGCCACAACAGGGACAACATGTTGAGAAAGCCATACCAGGACTTGGGGTCATGCTCCCCATTGAAATGCATTGTAGCAAAAGTCTGTGTTTGAGGGTCACAAAAAGGAATACATACAAAGGGGTGATATGTTTGCATTAGCATGCCCCTCCCTAAACAAAACATCTCCTTACCCCTACCTAAACCCGCCTTATTCCTCCCTAAATCCCTCATATTTAGTTGTAGATGTTGCACATTTTCCTGTCAGTTCACCAGTCCCTTATTTACTACAAAGGCCCTGATTATGAGCTAGGTTTAGTGGTAATTATCGCTTGCTGGGGTAAATAGCGCTTTACTTTAACAAATCGTCTGATCATGAGTTAAAAACGAGTGTGTTATTTAGCACTTATCTGTTGTTTACGTGCACTATTTAATGCATGCGCTTTTTTTTACCACATGTGAAAGTATAGGCTTGTGTTAATTTACACCCAATTGCAAGTACAAGAGTTCATTAAAAACCAGTGGAAAATACCACCATAAAATACCTCCAGTCAAAAGCAGGTGGCAAAAACTCGTGAAAGTGTAAAGAATGAAAGAAAAGTTGTAAAACAATAGAAACATTCAAAGACCAACACAATGATGCAAAAAACACAGTACTTGCACTGTTTGAGATGAAAATAATAAAAAAATCATAGACACCTGCACACAGGGCCATATCTACATTAACAGCCATGTGAGGCTCTCACAGGTTGATTGCAGCAGCTCACACTTCCATTCTACAGTCCACTGAAATGGTTGCAGCACTGTTAGGCCACTATATGATGCCAACCCAGATCCTTGTTCTGCTACAACAAACCATGCAGCATGAGGATGGAAACCAGGCCACCAATCAATGACCTCAAATGGCGCAGAAACACCGGATAAGAGCTGCATTGATCGAGCAAATCTGGAACCCATAAATGAGTCAGTTTGAGATCCAGAGGATACACAGGCCATCCAGAAAATGGTAGAAGCACTAGCATTCTTTGTAACGGGCGCCACACAGCAGACAGTAGGTTTGGCGCGTGGCATTTCTCAGTCATCCTTTAGCAAAATAGTCTGCTAAGTGATGGATGCTTTGCAGAGAGCGAGCGAGCAGCATATACAGCTCTCTTCGGACACCCACTCAGCTAATGCCAGCAAAGCAAACATCTGTGCTGCAGCATAATTTCCTGACATCCAAGGTTGAATTGGCTGCACTCATGTACATGTGGTGACCTCAGGGAGACAGGAACAAGAAGGCTGACAATGTAAAATGAAGCACGCTATTTATGTGCAAATGTTGCGTGATGTGTATCTGCGTATACTGAACTGGGTCATGTGGTACAAAAGCAAAATGTTATGAAGCTGACGAGAAGCAACATTAGTTATATTGTGGTAACACATCACCCTTAAGATTCTGGTCAGACAAATCTACAGTTGTCATCAAGATTACAGTGTATTATGATTGTTGTAGCCCAATCTCTATACATGCCTGCAGTACCATTAGAGAGTTTTTAGCCCCTATGATATATGCATGGATCAATGTGAATATGTGTAACAAATTACATCAGCCACTTTTCACAATGATGATGATTCTCAGCCAAGTTAACTTCTTAACAACCACATGTACTTCTATTATGACTCTCAGGACTGTTAATTTGGATTCCTCTGACCTCAAGACCTTCTTACATGTCTTTCACTCCAGACATGTTGATGATGGTCATAAATGGTTCTTCCCACAGCTTGAGGTAGAGCTGAGTTGTAGAACTATCACCAGTTGCCAGTCTTTAGTTTGTGCTAGGCCGCTTGCGTAAGTACCTAGAATTTCAAGGTTTAGAAAGTGTTTTTAGTGCTCTCAGCATCATATGGATATATTGATTCAGTATTGGTTTTGGACATTTTCTCCATCAACATGCATGTTTTCCTTTTTTGTTTAGCTAGGACCTCCTGCACAGGACCCTTAAACTTGTACCTTTTTTCCCTGTCTGGGTTCATGATGGAAACGTTTGGCAGGTTTTTACTTGTGATGACTGAGTGATATCAGAGGATGGCATTGGATTCTGTTTGTCTTGTTTAAAGTTGCTTTGTCAACACAAAATTAATGTCTGCACACTCCCACACATGAAGGAGTTATTGGTGTACTTTTGGGGTGTCCTGAGGTCATTTTGAGTGTTGGTCTGGTTGTTTGTGTTCTCTAGGGGTTAATTTCCACCCTCCATGAACTTTAAATGCCTAAAAATGGCCACTTCCTGATGTGTTGTGTTTGTGCTATTCATCAGGTGAGGTGATCAGCACATGCGCTAAATAACACGTTCAGTATTTCCCACATGTGCTAAATAACAATTCTGAGGTGCGCGGTAAAAACTCATAATCAGTGTTATTTAACACATTATTTACTGAACACCGTGGTACCGGTATTTACCCTATGTGCAATTTATTAATCTAATTGATAAACTATGTCAGTTAATTGATAAATTGTTATTTTAATCATTTATATTTGTTGATTTCTAATTAATTTGATTGTTTTTGTTGTTTATTATATTTCTTATTAAAGGTATTGTTTTCATAGATTCTTTACATTTTTTAATGAAATATTAATATCATTTTTTTAATTCATTTTATTGTTTGTCAGTATTCATTTTTTAGGGCAGTAAGGCGCAAATTTTTAATTGTAAATATTTGTACATTTTTTGAAGATAGTTTTATTTGCAATATAAAATTTGTAATTAATAAATGTAACTGTTTTTCTTTTATATTTAATGAATAGGTTTATTTTTTCTTACATGTTTTACATTTTTATTGTTTTGGTTCATATTAAATTTGTTTCGTACATAAAAAAATATAGGATTCGGAGTAGTAAATCTGACCCTCCAAATACCAACACTTTCCCTAATTTTGCTCACATTTGAGTGTGAATAGTAAATCACACCGCCCACCCCACACACACACAGAGATTCCATCACTTTTCCTACTTTTCCTTTCATTTGAGTGGGAACAGTTAATCAGACTTCTTCAAAGGCCACCACATCCCCTACTTTTGCTGAGATTGGAGTGTAAATAGAAAATCTGACCCCTCTAACGTTCGATACTTTTCTACCTTTGCTTATGTTGCAGTGGGCACTTTCCCTACTGGTGCTTATATTTTATTGGGAATAGTAAATCTGACCCCTCCAAAGTCCAACACTCTCCATACTTCAGCTTACGTTGGAGTGGAAATTGTGAATCTGATCCCTTCCTTACTGTTGCTCAGTTTGGAGTGGGTATGGCAAATCTGCCCCCTTTAAAGTCCAACACTTTTCCTACATTTGCTTGCGCTGGAGTGGGAAGAGGAAATCTGACCCCTGGAAAGTCCAACAGTTTCCCTATTTTTGCTCTCATAGGAGTGGTAATATATATTTTAATTTTATCTATTGTGTTTTTAGTATTTGTAAACATTTTTGTTTTTTAAATTGTTTCATATTTTTTGTTTATTAATTTCTATATAATTAGATATGTTTTGTTATATGTATGTAATGTTAGTGTTATTCTTATTATTAACTTTAATTTGTTTCTATAATTGTTTAAATGTTTTACTTTTTAAATTTTATATTTTTATTTCTTAATGTTATTTTATAATATTTTTAACTTTTAATTATATTACTATAAATTTCTATAAAAATTCTTATAATGATATATATATATATATATTTATATGAAAATAAATGTATTTACCTGTTTTGATGACATTTTGTACCACTATATTTTTGTCTCTATATTTTTCTAGTTTACATACAAAGGGGCCGATTACGTTGGCAGTCTGACATCATTGGGGGAACGGGATCGGCCGACAGGTAGTCGACGGTACCGCCTCCCAAATTACGATCCGACCGCCGTGGAGGAGGTCGGAAACATGCCTCTTTGCATTGAGGCTTGTGCTGTGGCCCGGAAAAGGGCACAAGCCCCATTGCCAAAAGGCGTGTTTGGAAACATCCCTGCACCCTGTGGCAGGCACCATGCGATGCCTGCCACATGATGCGGGATGTTTGGGGGGGGCACCACAGGTGCCCCCCAGGGCCCATTAGCAGAGGGCCACGGGGGACAGAGCCCTGCTAGGGTCCCCAAAAAAACTTTCTGCCTGCCTTTCATGTCAGAAGAACCAACGTGAAATGGCTGACGGAAAGGAGGATCATAATCCCCACGGCGGTGCCTGAGAAGGCGCCACCTTCATTGTGGGGAATGCGGTGGTCTGACCTCGGATAGAGTTGTCGGTGGAATCCACACCACAAGCATGTCGGAGTCGGTCACACCAACAGCATAATCGGCCCCAAAGTATGAAGTGCATTTTTCCATGCGCAGATTAAGGGATGCCTAAAAATATATAATCTGGAGCAGGGTGCACAATAAAGGCCTAAACCATGATCAAGGTGGTGGCATAGGATGTGCTATCACAGGATGTAGCATCACATGAAGATATTTTAATATGTTTATTTTGGTCTATATTTGAATGCTTTATTATATGCTAAATGCTTTATTAAAATAAAATCGGAATAGGAATATTAAATTT
The DNA here is from genome assembly GCA_963921515.1 of Calotriton arnoldi. NCBI lineage: Eukaryota > Metazoa > Chordata > Amphibia > Caudata > Salamandridae > Calotriton > Calotriton arnoldi. Next base: position 1,882,907 of record CAWUFW010002426.1, on the reverse strand, counting down.
GACCCCTCCAAAATACAACATATTCCCTACTGTTGCTTAGATTGGAGGGACAATGGCAAATCTGACCCTCCAAATTCTAACACTTTCCCTACTTTTCTTTAGGTTGAAGTTAAAATAGTAAATCTGACCCTTCCAATGTCCAACACTGTGCCTACTGTTGCTAATATTGGAGTGGGAATAGTCATTCTGAACCACCAAAGCCCAACACTTTCTCTAATTGTGTTGACATTGGAATTGGGACAGTAAATCTGACGCCTCCAAAATCCAACACTTTCTTTACTGTTGCTTAGATTGGAGTGGGAATAGTAATTCTGACCTCTCCAAAATACAACACGTTTCCTACTTTTGCTTAAGTGGGAGTGGGAATGGTAGATTTGACCACTGCAAAGTACAACGCTTTCCATATTGGTGCTCCGATTGGAGAGGGAGTAGTAAATCTGACCCCTCCAGAGTCCAACACTTTCTCTCATTTTGTTTACGTTGGAAGGAGGACAGTAGATCTGACTGATCCAAAGTCCAACACTTGGCATACTGTTGCTTGAATTGGAGCAAGAATAGTAAATATGACCCCTCCAAAGTCCAATATTTTCCCCACTTTTGATTATGTTGGAGAGAGTATAGTAAATCTGACCTCTCCAGCTTCCAACACTTTCCCTACTTTTATTTTTGTTAGAGTAGGAAGTGTAAATTTGACCCCTACAAAGTCCACTACTTTTCCTATTGTTACTCAGATGGGAATGAGAATAGTAAATCTTACCCCTCCAATATCCATTAACTTTCTCTACTCGTGCAGGATTGGATTGGAAATAGTAAATCTGACCCCCCACCCCCAAAGTCCAATACTTTTCCTAATTTCGTTTACGTTGGAATTGTGATAGTAAATCTCACCCTTCCAAAGTACAACACTTAACCTACTGTTCCTTATGTTGCAGTTGGAATAGTAAATCTAACTTCTCCAAAATCCAACACTTTCCTTACTTTTGCTCAGATTGGAGTGGGAACAGTAATTCATACCACTCAAAATTCCAGCACACGTCACACTTTTGCTTATGAGGGAATGAGAATAAACAAATTGACCCCTGCATCCCCTGCATAGTTTAACACTTTCTCTACTGCTGCTCAGATTAGAGTGGAAGTTGTAAATCTGACCCCTCCTATGTCCAACACTAGTTTTGTTTACATTGGAGTGGAAAAAGAAAATGTGATGCCTCCAAAGTCCAACACTTTCCCTACTTTTGCTTATATAGGAATAGTAAATTTGACTGCTCCAAAAATACAACACTTTCCTTACAGTTGCTCACATTAGAGTGTGAATAGTAAATATGAACCCTTCAAAGTCTAATGCTCTCCCTACTTTTGCTTATGTTGGAGAGGGAGTAGTAAACCTGAACCCTCCAAATTACAACACTTTCCCTACAGTTGCTAAGCTTGGAGTGGAAACAGTTTCACTCCTTGGAATTCTGCATAGTTACATTAAAAAGTCTGTGAGATTTCGCAGAGTTCCACAAGCAAGTGGAATCGACACGTTGCGCTGATTTTTAGCATCCGAAGCTTGTTTCGCGCTGCAAAATTAGCGCGAACGGCACCATGCAGTACGCCAGAGGGTGCTGCTTGTTTGCTGCAGCTCGAGTAGAATTTCTGCTCGAGCAGATGCTTTCTCACCTCGAACGGCGCGACTACCCACGACCGCTCGCATTGAGAAAATCTCTCTGGGTGCCATCCTTGTGCCCAAAAATTGCGCTAGGGGATGCCAATTCTTGCTCACCAATCTAACATTGGTGAGCCGTGCATGAGAAAAAAATCCACGGCGGTCGGTAGAGTTTTGTTGGTGTTCCGCATTAAAAGCATAAAAGCGTAAAACGCCACAAACTCCGTCAGTGGAGTGGAATTTACCGACCACCCCTACCAAAAATATATTATCTGTGGAGAGTGGACAATAAAGACCTATATTTTGATAAAAGTGGTTTCATAGGAATTGATATCACTGGAAGCAGCATCAAGATATTTTTAAGTGTTTCTTTTTTTGGTCTATATTTAAGTGTTTTTTATAAAACATTTTGGATAGGGAATAGTAAATCTGGCCCCTCCAAAGTCCAAATCCTTTACTACCATTGTTCAGATTGTAATGGTAATAGTAAATCTAACCCTTCCAAAGTGCAACACTTTCCTGACTGTTTCTAAGATTGAAGCGAGAATAGTAAATATGACCCCTTTGAATTCCAACACTTTTCCTACTTTTGCTTACGCTGAAATGAGAATAGTAAATCTGACCCTACCAATGTCCAACACTTTGCCTACTGTTGCTAACATTAGAAATGGAATAGTACATCTGACCACTCCAAAGTTCAACACTTTTCCTACTTTTGCTTATGTTGGAGTGGGAATAGTAAATTTGTCCCCGCCAGAGTCCTACACTTTCCCCACTTTTGCTTATGTTAGAATGAGAATAGTAAATCTGACCTCTGCAAAGTACACAGCTTACTCTACTGTTGCAAGGATTGGATTTGGAATAGTAAATCTGACTCCTCAATATCCAACACTTTTCATTATTTTGCTTATGCTGGTGTATGAATACTAAATTTGACCCCTCCAAAGTCCAATACTTTCCCTACTGCTGCTCAGATTGGAGTGTAAAGATCAACACTTTCCCTAATTGTGTTTACTTTGGAAAGGGAAAAGGAAATTTGACCCCTCCAAGGTACAGAACTTTCCCTACTCTATGTTGCAGTGTGAATAATAAATCTGACCCCACCCCAAAAACAAATCCTACACTTTCCTCACTGTTTAGATTTGAGTGAGAATAGTAATTCCAAATGCTCCAAAATGCAATACTTTTCCAACTTTTTCTTATGTGGGAGTGGGAATAGTAAATTTGACCTCTGCAAAGTCCAAAGCTTTCCATGCTGTTGCTCAGAATGGATTGGGAATAGTAATGAGGACAGAAAATCTGACCCCTCTAAAGTCCAACACTTTCGCTACTTTTGCCTATGTTGGATTGGAAGTCTGACCCCTACAAAATCCAACACTTTCCTTACTGTAGCTCAGATTGTACGGGTCAGATTTACTGTTCCCACTCCAAAGTCCAACACATTCACTACTAATGTTCTCTAAGAGTGGTAATCTTTACTTTTTTTTTGGATTGTTTTTAATGATTTTTTAAATATTTACAAAATACAAAAATTTGTAATTTTTTAGTGGATATTTTATTTATGTTTATTCTATTTTATAGTTAGCTATACGCGGAAACGCGTCATGGCGGCAGAGCACGATTGAAAATAAAGAAAATTACCTGCACGAAATAAGAGGTGTCCGTTCCCTTTCTGATTCCAGGGGCAAGGGATCGTGCAGGAAAAGGTGGTGTGAATATATATATATATATATATATATATTTATATATATATTTATTACCTACTGGCGGTCGCCAGTAGGTAGTTATAGTTAGAACCTTGTTTCCATAGGAAAAGCGTTTTTTGATTTGCCAATATCTTTGGCGCCGTTTGACGAATCTTCGTGAAATTTTCCAAAGAATAGGGCCGGACCGCTCAGTTTGTGTGTAGAAAGTTTCGGGGTGATTTGTCAAGCGGGGGCCGAGAAAAAAGGGGGGTCCCAAAGCGCGTTTACTCCATGTTATTTTCCATAGGAAACTTTATTACAGGCTACAGCCGGACCTGCTGAACGGAATTACACCAAATTTGGCAAAAAGGTAGGTCTTGGTTTAGAGTGCGCCCTTTTTTTTAAATAGTGTAAATCCTGAGAAATTTAAAAAAGAAAAATATCGATATCTGAGCACCGAGGAGGGTTCGCGAACCCTCCCGGGCACGAGCTTCACTCTGATTGGCTGCCAACACTCCAAACCAGGAAGTGTTGGCAGCCATCTTGTGACTCAGTAACCGAGTCACAAGAAAAAGGGGGGAACAAAGATAAAAAATATGAAAAGGGGGCAGGGTACAAACACCCTGACCCCCTAGGCCTGCTCAGGGGATCCCACAAGGACCCCCAGGGCCAAAAAAAACATTATTTTTTTTTTACAAATCGTCCGAATTCGCGCTGGGGTTGCGAATCCGGGCAAGAACATTTTTTGAAAATGAAGCGCGGGCTCCCGGGGACTGCCACCTCCCCGGGGCTTTATTTATGATGTGCGGGGGACAAGCGGCCCCCCCCGCAGCCCCGGGGACCACCACCTCCCCGGGGCACTAAATATTGAAATTGGGGGGTCCGTTACGGACCCCCAAGCTCCGGGGACCACCATCTCCTCGGGGCTTTGAAAATGAAGGGAGGGGGGCCACGCGGCCCTCCTCCTGGAGCCCTCGATGGCCCTGGGGACCGCCACCCCCCAGGGCCGGCTCCTGCAATGTCCCGGGGTGCCCACCCCCAGGACATTGCTGTTTGCTATGGCAGGGCGGGAGCACGGCTCCCACCTTGCCATAGCAAACTCTGCTTTGCTTCATTGAAGCGAGAGCAGGAAACCTGCTCTCACTTCAATGAAGCAAAGCAGAATTGCTTTTGAGCAAGGGGAGCTGCATGTCAGCAGCTCCCTTGCTCAAAGCAATGCCGACTCCCGCAGGAGGCGGGGAGCCGGCGGGACCGTGGGGGCATTGGGGCTCCCCCCACGGTCCCAAACACAGAGGCCAGGCCCCAGGAGATGGGGTCCCCGGGGCCAAAAGTGGCCCGGGAGGGAGGCCACGCGGCCCCCCTCCCCTCTAATAAAAAAAAAAAAAAAAGGCCGGCCCCAGGGGTTTGGATTCCCAGGGCCATAATTGGCCTGAGGAGGGGGGCCACGCGGCCCCCCTCCACATAAAAAAATTTAAACATTTTAAAAATGTCTGCCCATGCCCCGGGGGATGGGGTCCCCGGGCCGATATTGGCCTCGGGAGGGGGGGCCACGCGGCCCCCTTCCAGTTTAAAAAAAAAAAAAATTAATAAATAGGGGTCAGGCCCTGGGGGATGGGGTCCCCAGGGCCCACATCCCACCACTCTGCAAACGCGCCCCCTGGCGCGTTGTTAGATGGGGAATTAATTCCCCTTGAATACTGAGGGTCCCTGGGGGCCAACTAGCCCACCAGGTACCTCCAATATGCGCCACAGAGCTGGATTGCAGAGAGGTGGTCCGAGGCCACACCCCTTTTTACACCACTCTGCAAACGTGCTTCTTGGCGCACTGTTGGTGGGGCGATGAGGTCCTTTTGTGTCCTGAGGCGCGCTTGCAGAGTGGTGGAGAAAGGGGGCGTGGCATTTGTGTACCTCTCAGCAATCCCACTGCGTGGGGCTTACTGGAGGTAAGAGGTAGGCTAGTTGGCCCCTAAAGGACCCCCAGCAGCGAAGGGGACTTCAATCCCCATCAAAGAGCGCGCCAGGGGGCGCGTTTGTAGAGTGGTGGGCAAAGGGGGCGTGGCTGGTACGAGTACTTACCAATGCTGCTGTGTGGGACTTACTGGAGGTAATAGGAGGGGAAGTTGGCCCCCAAGGATGTCCTTGGGGGCCAACGGGCCAACTACCCCTCTCGTTACCTCCAGTAAGTCCCACACAGTGGGATTGCTAAGACGTCTTCGGAGGCCATGCCCCCCTTTCTCCACCACTCTGCAAACACGCCTCCTGGCAGATGACGGGATGGGGGATGAAGTCCAATTAAGTCCTGAGGGAGTTTGGGGGCCAAGATGCCCTGCTGGTACCTCCTGTAAGTCCTACGCAGCGGAATTCCTGAGTGCTGGTCGGAGGCCCAGCACCCTTTCTCCACCACTCTGCAAACATGACTACTACTTAAAGAAGCATCTTTCTGCACCTCTGACTTAGAGGTAGTTTTGATCCCCCTGCCCTATTATGTACTAGGGCCTTACAGAGGAGGTCATGCTGATGACAGGGGTACCCCAACGCATAGTGTTCCCTAGTGTATGTAGGTGTTTTCACTGTATTCTAAGTGTCTTTTAGCATAGCACTGGCTCTAGGCCTGGTTAGTCAGAGTCAGTTACCACCAGTACCCGTCAGCAAAAAGTTGGGGGCACAGGAGGACTTTCTGCTCCTCTGTTGGTTCTTTCTGCCCATCTCTTGCTTCTTCCTGCACTTTTCTTCGTCTTTCTGGACTTCTGTTGCCTCTTTCTGCATTTGTCTTGCTTCTTTCTGTGCCTTTGTTCCTCTTTCTTCACATGTCCTACCTCTGTAGGCATAGTTAGAAATTAGCATTTAAAAAACCTTTGAAATTCACTGAAAAAACCATAGGTTTCAGGAACGTTATAGTTAGAAATGAGCATTTAAAAAACCTTTGAAATTCACTGAAAAAACCATAGGTTTCAGGCACGTTATAGCTAGAAATTAGCATTTAAAAAACCTTAGAAATTCACTGAAAAAACCAGAGGTTTCAGGGACGTTATAGTTAGTTGGACATTTCACTCATACAAAACCAGTGAAATTCGGCCGTTATAGTTAGTTCAGCTAACTATAACTCGCGCCCCCGCAATGCACTGCTGATGACGTCACATATTACATCATTCATGACATGGTCAGTGACATCACTGATGACATCACTGATGACATCTCAAATGACATCACTGATGACATCATCCACGTGATAATCTGATGTACCTCCTCACACCCTAATATACCTTTGATACACCCACTCTAAAATACAGAGTACCATTTTTGAAACCATAGACACACCAACACCAGTTACTACATACTCACTCACTGATTCCTAGGTCTACACACACATCTACTCATTCACCCATACAGTCACTCATACATGCAGTCACTCATCAATACAGCACTATCATATGCACTCATACACCTATACAGACACTCACACACTGCCACTCACCCATACAGTTACTTACACACCTAGTCAGTCATGTAAAGAATCAATCACACTCCCATTTACTCACTTATACAGTTATACACACACCACCTCACCTATTCATACAGATACTAACACATACTTACTCTCATACAATCACTGACACAAGCACACACTCATCCATACAGCCACTCTCACTCTTACTCACTCTCACATATAGTCATTTATATACTCCAACACTCACATATACTGCCTTTCACATATGTAGTTACTCACACATATACCACGGAGACATCCATTCACTCACCAACACAGCCATACGCACACTCACTCACCCATACAGCCCTTCACAGACACACTCTTGAACCCATACACCCAGTGAACCACCCACTCACACATCTATGCACAAAGTCACACACCCCCCACCCACCCACCCACCCACACAAACACTCAGGCACCCATACAGATACTCAGGCAACCAATCAATAACCCATATAGACACTCATGTAGCTACTCACCAACCCATGCAGCAGCTTACACAACAACAGACACACTGATACAGACATTCACACAGTTTAGTCACTAACCCATGCATTCAGTAAGACACATTTAATCACTCACTTATACAGCCACGCACCTACTAAATCCTCCATCCAGACACTTATACACCCACTCATTCTTCAATACACCTTGGCATATATATAAAACATATTTAAACTTTATTGAAACACACAGTCACTGGATAATGTCATCAGTGATGTCATCAGTGATGTCATTTGAGATGTCATCAGTGATGTCACTGACCATGTCATGAATGATGTAATATGTGACATCATCATCAGTGCATTGTGGGGCGCGAGTTATAGTTAGCTGAACTAACTATAACGGACGAATTTCACTGGTTTTTTACGAGTGAAATGTCCAACTAACTATAACGTCCCTGAAACCTCTGGTTTTTTCAGTGAATATATATATATATATATATATATGTTCGTTTGTATTCTTATTCTTATTAATACTTTGATTGAAGTTATTTTTATGATTGTTTAAATAATGTTTAACCATTCTTTTATTTTATTTTATTTTTTTGTTATTTTGTATTAATTTTTTTAATGTTATATTTATTTTTAATGAGAGATTTAGTTTAAGCATTAATATCCAAATTAAATTAAATATAGTCCTGTATCTTATAATTACGCTTCCCAAACCAGGCAAGGAGGCTGCTGACCCAGGCTTTTACAGGCCGCTCTCTATGCTTATCCTCGACGTTCAACTGCTTGCTAAAGTCCCGGCGCTAAGGCTCAGTCAGGTGGTCACGCACTTTGTTCACGATGATCAATATGGCTTCACGCCGGGGAGAGGTACTCATATGAACTTGAGACAATTCGCACGTGATGCATGAAACCCGGATCTATGCCTTGAGAGCTACATTGATATCCTTGGACATAGATAAGGCATTTTATACCTTGTCCTGGACATGTCTATCGGATGTCCCCTGCCGGATGGGATTCGATGCAGAGTTCCTGGCATGTGTGCAACTCCTGCATAAATCGCCTGGTGCGCGAGTAAGCATGGGTACTGAAGTGTCTGATGCCTTTAACACCGAGGGAGGTATGCAACAGGCCTGCCCATTGTCGCCGCTCCTGTTCACCATAGCTATGGAGCCACAGACAACATATCTCAGAGATCAGTTGCGAGATTGGGGAATAAGGGTGCGAGACCAGATAAAACGTTGTGTCCATGTATGCCGACGATTCCTTAATTTATGCGAGGGATCCGGAGTGCTCTGTGCCCCTTCTTATGCAACTGATTGCGGACTTTGGGGCAGTGTGTCAATCATCACAAGACAATTTTATAACCCCTTGCTGCCCTGGCTAACTTGGACGAATCCGATCTCCCAGAGGTGGTTTTGCCATGAGAGACTCATATTTTCCGCTATTTAAGTCTGCAGATAACGCATGACCACCACCTACAATATGAGCTAAACATGGGCAGAGTAATCAAAGGCCTGGCAGCCTTGGTTTGATTCTGGATTGCCCTGCCCTTGTCGGTGATAGGTAGAGTAACTTTAAGCAAAATAGACGTATTACCCCGCTGCCTTTTTTGCAATGCAGAATTCGTTCTGTGTTCTGCCATCCACGCTGTTTCTGCAGATTGATAAGTTGTTGGTGTACGTGGTGATGGGTTGGTAAGAATAGCAGGGTTCGCTTGGAGATCCTGAAATTGGATCTTAGCCGGAGGCAACTTGGACTCCCAGATCACCAATTGTATTATCTGGCGGGCCTATTGCAATATGCTGCACTATGGTGTGACGATGTACCCAATTGAGAGAAGGAGTTACTCTCTGGTTTCCGAGCTTCCCAAGCTGCTCATGTGTGGTAGTAGGCTCCTGGCAGGAACTCAGTTTATTGTCACCCAGGTGACCAACCGTGGGGAAAAAGCTGGTACAAAGGTAATAAAGCGGGCGCCCTATGCCAAGCTCCTCCCAGTTTGGTGGTTCCACCCCTTCCTGCAAATTCGAGACTCCATGGATGTTTCTAAATGGCTTGAGGGTGGTTACCAAAGAGCGGGAGACCTATTCCTATATGGTAAAGGAGGTTGAAACCCACTATGGTGTGGATCGGGGACAGTTCTTGCAATATGCGAGTATATCACAGATGACTCACGAGATCTGGACATCATTCCTGGAGGAGCCAGAGCAGTCCCAAGGTCTGCCGGTGATTCTAGATCCAGGCTCCTTCAAAGATATTATCTCTCGGCTAAATGCAGCCCTAAAAAAATGACAGGCAGACGAATATTACACTGAAGTGTGCCTCCTGGGATGAAGAATTGGGGACCTCACTTACAGATGGGGAATGTAACAGAGCTCTTGCACAGGCTCGAGAAGTAGCCAGCAATGCCCGATTTAAGCTGGTACAATTTTGCTTCTTCTATAGAGCATATTTGATACCACAGCACCTGCACAGGGCTTATCATGCACGTACAGCGGGTTGCTCTAGGTATGGTACAGTCCTGGCAGATTTTGAACACGTTGCGTGGGTCTGTACGGAAGCTACAAACATTTGGAGATGAAGTACTGCAGGAGATGCGCAGCGTGACAAAGGTGAAAGTAGAACTTGCACCCCGACATTGCCTGTTGGGACTGTTGCCTCTTCCCAAGAAGGGGAAAAAATTAGGTACAAATTAACTCAACTGGGTTTAGTACTGACACAACGACGCATAGCTATACAATGGGCAAGCCTGACCTCACTGACTCTGTCTTAATGACAGACTGATTTCCTGGAATGGGTGGCAGCAGAGGAGTGCCAGCTGCGGAGAGTTTGCACTGGTAATAACGCAGAGAGAGACCTTGAGTATTGGAGTAATATGCTAGGTAGGTTGGGTGGCCATGACACATCCCTGGGAGATGAGTCTGACTCTGCCTCACCAGAGGGTGATGACATAGCCCCCACTGTGATATCTGACACTGGAGCTGGGTTGACTGAGCCGATGACCCTCCCGCACCCTCATTCTCCTACTTCCTCAACTGCTGGTGGGTCCACTTAAGACCCACAAATAGCTCAGCCATTCACATTATTCCCACATGTAGCACCTGAAAGTATGTGGATGCCTGATGTTGGTCCTTTTCCTCTATTTTCCTCTTGTTTCTCTGCCCTCACCTGGGAAGTTTTTGTCCCCACGTCTACCACACTAATACTGTGAAAATACTTAATAATGCAACAATGCAATACCTTGTTCTGTATTTTTCTGAAAACTGAATAGTACATTTAAAAAAAATATAGTCCTGTATATATGAAAATCGATGTACGTTCCTGTTTTCTGATGATATTCTGCTCCAAAACATTTTGGGGCCGATTCCGATTCCGGCCGGAAATCTCTCCGACCGAGCCGGACCCGGAGAGAATTCCGACTGAATCGGACCCTAGCAGTCCGACCGGACGAGTACGATGCATTCGCATGCTATCGGACTCGAGTCGGTCGGACTCCCATTGAAGTCAAGGGGAGCCGGTCGTACAACGCGTACGCGGGCTCCCATTGACTCAATGGGTACGAGGCAAACCAGGGCGCCCCCTACAGCGTGTACACGTCCATGCGCATCGCGGCGTACATGCACAGGTAGGGGGGACCCATGGGTCCCCCCTGTGTGCAACTCGCGCGCCTACGCATACAGGGGGGTCCGACGCGGACCCCCGAAGTCCGGCTCCGACAGCTTTTTCGAGCCGAACGGCGCGAGTCGGTCGGACTGCTCGCGGCGCGCATCGTACTTACCCGGCCGGGAAACGTCTCCATAGCGCGGTGCGTGTCGTGTCCATGCGAGTCGGTCGGAGCGTGTTGAAGCCGCGTTCGAGTCGGTCGCCGATTTCGCGGGTGCTTGCATCGTACTCGCTCGGCCGGACCCGCGTACGATTCGGTCGGGAAGCAGGGCTCCGAATCGGATCCGGTGAATCCGAATCCGATTCGGAGCACTACCGGCCGAGATCGGAATCGGCCCCTTTGTCTCTGTATTTTTGTAGTTTACATATAAAATATGTAAAGACGATTTTTTGATTCTGATATTTTTTTGCTATATTTCTGTATCGCAATATTTTTGTTGTCAATGTTATGTTATACAACTACTTAATAGTGCAGTGTTTAATCATTTATAAATATTGAATACACAAGGTGTTGTTATAACTCAATTTAATAATGCTTTGTGAGAAAGAAGTGTAGTTTTCTATCCCAAAATTCAAGGGTGCAGACAAATATATTATCTGGGGAGGATGCACAATGAAGGCCGAAACTATAATCAAGGTAGTGACATAGGAAGTGATATCACAGGAGGCAGCATCAAAGAAAGATATTCTAAAAATGTTTAGTTTTTTTGGCCTATATTTAGGTGTTTTCTTTAAAACATTTTGGAGTAGTAAGTCTAACCATTCCAAAGTCCAACATTTTCCTTACTGTTACTGAGATTGGAGTCAGAATAGTAAATAGTGAGTCTGACCCCTCCATATTTCTACCCTCCATATTTCTACCCTTTTCCTACATTTATGCTTATGCTGAAGTAAGAAGAGGAACTCTGACCCCTCCAATGTCTAACACTTTGCCTTCTGTTGCTAATATTATTATTTATTTATTTTAGGCAATTTATTGAGCGCGCAAATACCCTTAGGTGTCTCGGCGCTGAGTTGAGAGGGAGAAGGGGAGGAGATTTATTGATTGAATAACCAGGTTTTTAATTGTTTACGGAAGGATAGCAATGTGGGTATGGTTTTGAGATGTAGAGGAAGTGTGCTCCAGAGTTTGGCGGTGGCGACAGTGAATCTTCTGTCACCCCAGGTGGCCTTTTTAGTTCTGGGTACAGTCAGCAGATAAGCTGCTGAAGATCGTAAGGATCTTGTAGGTCTATAGGGGCATAGACTTTGTTTGAGAAATTTAGGTCCTGTATTGTGGATAGCCTTGTAGGCGATGCAGAGGGCCTTGAACTTTGTTCTACATTTGATGGGTAACCAGTTTAACTGTCGGAGCTCCTTGGAGATGGGTTTGAACTTAGGGGTGCCTGTGAGAATTCTTGCTGCTGCGTTTTGCACCATCTGCAATTTGTGTAGGACACCTTCCTGGGCATTAACTAGTAAGCCATTACAATAGTCTATCTTAGACATGACGAGTGTACTAATGAGAGTCTTGCCTGCATTAAGAGGAAGGTAGGGCAGAAGTTTCTTTATCATCCTGATGGTAAAAAAGGATGATGAGACGACCGAGTTGGCGTGATGTTTGAAAGAAAGTTTGTCATCAAACATGACTCCCAGATTTCTGACCTTAGAGACAGGGGGTGGAGGTGGGCCCAACTCTGCAGGCCACCAGGAAGGGGACCAGCTGGGGGAGAGCTTTCCGAAGATCATCACCTCCGTTTTTTCGGAGTTCAGCTTTAAACAATTGTGTGCCATCCAAGTACTGATGGCACACATTCCTTCTTTGAAGTTATCCGAAACTGACTTGGCATTATTATGGATCTCCAACACAATCTGAGTGTCGTCGGCGTAGGACGTCAGACGCAGGTTGTGGGATTTGATGATTCTAGCCAGGTCCGACACATATATATTAAACAGGGTTGGGCTTAGCGAGGATCCCTGAGGGACCCCGCATGGCAGTGAGAAGGAAGGGGAGTTAAAGTTGCCGAACCTTACACGTTGTGTACGGTTGGACAGGAAGGATGTCAGAAGGGCCTTTGCTTTGTCTTTAATACCTATGGCTGTGACATGGTCGAGTAAGGTGGAGTGGTCGACCGTGTCAAATGCCGCCGAGAGATCCAGCAGCACCAGGACCGCGGCACCTCCCTTATCAAGAATCATCCTGATTTCGTCGGATGTTTTGATGAGGGCAGTTTCAGTGCCGTGGCTCTTCCTGAAGCCATATTGAGTGTCATCTAGGAGGTTGTTGTTTTCAATATAGCTGGCTAGCTGGGTATTCATCACTTTTTCGATGATCTTTGCAGGGAGGGGGAGGCCTGCAATAGGTCTATAGTTCTTAGTCTCTGTAGGGTTAAGATTAAGTTTTTTGAGGAGAGGTTTGATGATGGTTTCTTTCCAGATGGAAGGGTATATTCCTGTTGTGAACATTAGATTGCAGATGTTGGCCAGTTCGGGACCTATGATCTCCGGTATATGTTTTATTATGGTGGGGGGGCATGGGTCATTGGGGGAACCAGATTTAGTGGTGGATATAAGGTCAGTGATGTGTTCTGTTGTGACCTGATTGAATTCTAAAAACGAGGCATGATTAGAGATGTGTGATGGTGAGATGTCAGTGGGGTGCGAGTCTTCATTGGTGGTGATGCTTTGGATATTTGTCAAGGAGAGGGTTGAGAAGTTGGAATAGATGTCGGTGACTTTTTCTTGAAAGAACGTAGCGAGAGAGTCACAGAAATGTTGTGTGGGAGGTTTAGGAGAGCTAGTGTCTGGTCCTGAGAGCTTGGTGACTACCTTGAATAGCTGTTTCACAGAGTCTTGCGCTGTTTCAATTTGATTTAGGTAAAATTTACTTTTTTCTGCGATTAGAAAATGTTTATATTTGGTCTTCATTATACCGTGTTTTCATAGTACTGTCGTAATTTCGGCGCCAATGACGTTCAGAGTTTCTGCATTTCTGTTTTTCTAGCCTTAGTGCTTCCGAGAACCAGGGAGCGGAAGGGGTCTTTCTGTTTTTAGAGGCGTTTTTTAACGGTACCAGAGTGTTAATGGCGGAGTGGAGCCATTGTGTGTAGTGCAAGGCTGCCTGTTCTGAGTTTTCCGGTAGGTTTTGATGGGTGGACAGCAGGTGCAGTTTTAGGTCTTCAGGGGAGATGCTACCCCAAGCTTTGAACTGCATGGGGTGGGAGGTACTGATGTTGTTGTGGATGCTGCGTTCGATGTTAATATTAAAAAAGACCGCAGAATGGTCGGTCCAGGATAAAGGGAGAACGTGTGTTAAAGAGATGTGTTTATTATTAGTGAATAATCCGTCGAGTGTGTGTCCAGCCAAATGAGTGGAGGTGGTAACTAATTGTGAGAGTCCTATTGAGTCGAATTCTGATAGTAAGGCTGAGGTGTCATCATCATTATTGGCCTCAAGATGGAAGTTGAAGTCGCATAAGATGGTAAAATTGGTTTCTCCTGCTGATGGTTCGGCTAGGAGGTCTAATGATGAAAGGAATTCTGCTCGCGATCCAGGTGGGCGATATAGTAGGATACCTTTAAATGTATAGGAATTAGTGGGTGAGATGGTAAAGGAAAAGGCTTCACAATTTTTTGTCGGAATTGTTTCTGTTCTAACTGTGTAATTGTTTCGATGAATTAGTGCTAATCCACCGCCTTTTTTCTTGTTTCTATCTAATCTCCTGACGCAGAAATCCTCAGGGGTAGCTGTTGCAAAGTCCGGTCCGGAGGAAGGATCACCCCAGGTCTCTGTTATGAATAGGAGATCTAGTAATATTGGAGTGGGAATAGTAAATCTGACCCTTTCAAAATCCCGCACGTTCCCTGCTTTTGCCTATGTTAGAGTGGGAATAGTAAATCTGACCGCTACAAAGTCCACCACTTTCCCTTGGGTTGCTCAGATTGGAACTGTTCTGGCTTCGTTATTAAAATGCTTTGTTTCACTATTCAAGCCAATTTATATTTACATAGCATTCCCTGTAAGTGGCAGGTATTTCAAAGTAGCAATCTAAGGGCCTGATTCAGATCTTGGTGGTACTATTGCCATCCCGCCGCGGCGGCAGTCCCAAGTACTCTGTCAAGCTGACGGCACTCTGCCATTTGCATTTAGATGTTGCGGCAATAGACAGGAGACCACTGTTGTGGCTGTTTTCTCTGCTGGCTAATAGTACACTGTTGTTGTCAGGCCGGCGGTTTTCTGCTGAGCAGATTTAGATGTTCGCGTTGTACTGATGGTGACCTGACGGCGCTGTCATGACTGAGTGAGGCCATTGTGGTGTGGAGACAGGTAAGTACTACTTATTCTCTTCTCAATACACATAAATGTTGTGAATATGTCAATATGTATGTGTAGTACTGCCCATATTTTTACAAAAAGCATTGCACACCTACAACATACACACACTATTGAATGTACACCCACACCCACCACAAAAGCCTACCTCAGATCCAGGCAACAACCGGGTGGCTGAGCGTTGTGGTCAAGTAACAGCAGCATAGGATGAACCTGGACAATGGCATTCAAGAGGGAATTGGTGGTGGGACCCCGAAAAAAGGTGGGTTATCACCTCCTTTTTCTTCCATTCCGCCAACTCGAACTTGGAGGTTTCCCTGCCAAAGTTGCCTCAACAGAAAGGCACATCGTCATCTGGATGGCGGGAATCTTGTCGGGACTCCCTCTGACTGCAGCTTCTGCCTCTGACACCATCGACAAAGATTCTGGTGGAGGCGGCTGGACTGCGGCGGTCTTCCTTCCAGTGACCAGACAACATTGAAATCGAGCGGGCGGACCACCAAGGCGGCGGGTGGAAAGAACGCAGAAAAAGCAACAGCGGGTCCAGTCCGGCCAACATCTTAATCAGGCCCTAAGTTTGGAATAGTGCTAGATGTCTCCTAAAGATTTTTTAAAGGTTTAATGCCTTGCCTCTTAAAGTACCTCTTAGACAGACACACACATAATAAACTAAACATGTGATATGCAATCCTGTTCCTTGGTCGAAAAAGGATGCTTCCACAAATCCATCCTGTGAAGACAGTAGAGCAAACATTGAGATTTAAAAGTCTGGGTTGGTTTTCTGAAAATAAAACATGAATAATAAACATACAGAGAGGGACTTTTGATTAGCAGTCTTCATTCAATGGCTTTTTAAATTCTCATTCACGTTTTGGTTCCGCCCACCACAGCGTACATCATGAGACCGTGGGCCAGCCGACTTTACCCATTGGCTTCCTTTACCTTGACTACACAAAGCCTGTGTACATTGTTCATATCCACTTAAATGCAGTACCTTTTATTTCAGTGACAAAATAAGCTCAAAGTGTGCATTTTTGTTTGTTATATTAACTTTAAATACAGACTATTTACTTTGCCTACATTCCTTTAGTTTATGTTTTAAAGTGTTTTAGTTACATTGCAACATTGTAGATGCCTACGATCTGAGTTCTTATTTAGGTGGTGATTTTTTCTTGCCTCCTTCAAAAACAATATTATGCATGGGCAACTGAGAGGTTTCTTGTTTAAAAAACATCACGAGAAAAATAGCTGCTTCGGTGAATGTTTTTAATTGTAAAATTGGTATTGCAAGTATACAGTGGCAGTGTTTAAGTGGCAACCTATTTTCTTTTTTTCTTTCTAATTCTGTTGCATATACTTGCAATAAAAAAGGAAAAAAACTAACCATGCTACCAGCATGCCAAGGCTAAACTTGTTTGCTTTGCCAATGCTTGTTATATTTGATGTCATTTGTTTCCTTTTGGTGAGGGAGCATTAGTGTTGCATTATCTAGTGTGGCCTGATGCTCCTTACTATGGCCATTGATGCAAGCAGTGCATGGGTTAGCTCACGTACCTGCTAGCAGCGGCGGCTACTCCATTAAGGCAGAGGAGCGCCGCTCCACTGCTTTCTGAGCAGTGAATAAAGGAAACATAAATTGATAATAAAACATGTTAATATTGTTTTATTTTTCCTTACTATGCCCGGGATGCTGTTTAAAGGGCGGGGCCAGGCCATCCTGATTGACACTGAGAGGCTGGGAGGAGGAGTGGTACGCACTGATACGAGTGCGCATGCTTGTTTGGCGCGCCGACTTAGGCCGGCCAAACAGACAAGCACCCTTTGGTTTTTCCAACCCAGCTGTATTCCACGCCGGGTGGAGAAACAGCACAGACTCCCTGTGCCTGAGTGAGTGTCAAACCAGCCTACTCAGGCCAATAACTATGCTGCTCTCATGCTAGGTATAGCATTAGAGCAGCATCTGGATTGGATGGGGAGTCTGTGATGTATCCCAGGGACTGCTGGGAGCAGGAGAGCAGAGGAGAACCGAGGTGCGAGGCAGTCGGCAGCATCAAGTGAGTCTTTTATTTATTTTCAAATACTCCCGTGCTCCCCCCGCACCCTCTCCACCCGCCGCATTACTTTTTATTTGTATCTGCCATTATTGTGTGCTAGGCTGGGTAATTACAGCATATGAACAACTTCCACCTAGAAATAAGACAGACTTGTTGTTACCATCCCTCTCCAGCACTATCTGTATCTTATTAGTATGTCCCATCACTAACAGGAAACTACTTACAAATGATAGCATGGAGGCAGCGTCACATGCAGCTCTTTTCCAGTCTTTGAAAGACACATACGTGCTCCCTCAGTCTTCCGTTGTTAGTCAATACTTTATCCAGATATACAACTTGTTTTTATGCCAAATGTGAATGAAAGAGTTAACTCCCAAAAAAGCATATTAAATGGTTTAAGTTTTGCACAATCCAACTAGTCACATTTTTTCAAATGTACTGTACTTTTCGTTTGTCTGCCTTTGAATTCCAGATGTTTACATCACATTGCTAATGGGCAAACATCTACACCCCCCTAAAACAACAAGCTAAAAAATGTTGTTGCTCAGTACATTGAGTTCCACGCCTGTGGTTTAGGTCCTAAGACAGAGGGCAACACCTGCACTTCCAACCCCTCCTGTGATTAAACTGTGCAAGCCATAGCTTAGCAGCAGCTCTCTGAATCAGACAGTGCTTAAAGAGGGACAGAGAAAAATACTGTTTGCCTTGTTTTGCTTTTGAAGAGACTTTTTGTAGTCGCATTTATGTAACACTTCTTTCACCTGATGAGGCACAAAGCGTACTAGCAGATGGGTGACACACTAAACTGTAGGATCAGGGTGTGCTTGGCTGGAGGTATGTTGGATTGTAGCGTGACCTTTGTGGTAGGTGTTTTTATACTGTGTTTGGTGACCAGAGTGGTGCTCTAATCTTGTCATCTGTGGCTGAAGTTAAGCATGTAGTGGAGTGAAGAGGAGTGTGGGATAGCTCGCCTGAACTTAAAATGATTGTTGTGTCTGTTTGGGAAGGTGTGGGTTGCGAGTTTGGTCCATGTGGGAAGTGTTCTGCTGTTGTGCCCAGTGATTAGTGGTTTGAACTCCTCATGTTCCTGCAGTCGTAGAGTTGCACTTAGGCCTGGAGTGGAATGAAGCAGAAAGAGAGATAGTTGTACATGTGGTCTGTGATTCTTATCGCCACAAATAGATTCTGTTTCTTCAGTGGGTATAGCCTGGGTCATCTGAAGTCCACACATTCCTTGTGCGTGCAATTCGATCTTGTTTTTTCACTTAGAGAGTGGTGTGGGAGCCAGTGTGTGGAGGAGTCTACCAGCCCCACCCTCACCCCCACAAACTGGCTACTCTCACTGGATTCAAACTCATAATCTGCAGTCCAAAACATATGTCATCATCATTACAGCGTGTCCTAGCAATATTACCGTCATTATTTTCAGGCCAAGCCGTCCTATCTGTTGCTATAAATACAGGGAACATATTGGGCCATATTATCAAGAACGGGCGATAACATTATCGCCGCTTTAGCGGCAGGAAACTGCTGCTAAAGCGGTGATAAGGGGCTTGATAATATGCCCTATAGAATTCCAATAGAGGCCCAGGTTCTGGTGTGAAGGACATCAAACCTGGGCTTCTATTGGAATTCTATACGGCATATTATCAAGCCCCTTATCGCCGCTTTAGCGGCAGTTTCCTGCCGCTAAAGCGGCGATATGTTATTGCCCGTTCTTGATAATATGGCCCTAAGTATCATATGAGCATAATAGAGTGTAGGGTTTGGAGACAAACTGTGACCAACTAACAAAGCCAGTATCTTTTACTTTAGTGTAGTACATGGACACACAGACACAAAATAAACAGGAACACAAAACGGGCACAAAAAGAGCGTGCATATATGCACATCCACAAATACACCTATAGCCATGCATGCAGACCACCATACATTTAGGCATCAGTACGCACAGACTAAAAGTCATGCCTAAACCCTGTGCAGCAGGAGGCACAGTGTGATGTGCATAAGTGGAATAAATGATGATGTGCAGCATGGACACAAATGGATGTGTATTAGGATACACAGGATGACGTACAGTAGGGGAGGATAGGGTTCTGTGCATTATGGGAGCACTAATGATTGCCATCAGCAGAGCACCGGTGATTCCCCCCAAGGGAGCACTGATTGATACAGTTCACAGGAGCAGTGGGTTATGTGCCTTAGGGAACAGTGGGTATTGCAACATAGGGGAGCAATTGGCATATAATCTAGTTTCATGAAAAACCTAGCTACCATGTATGAGTTTAGCCCTGGATGGTGTACAGTTCACTGCACAGTGCTGTGTGTGCTTAATGGACATTGGTTATGCACAATATGGGACACAGTGTGATTTGCAATAGGGCACATGGTGTTACCCAATAAAATGAAGATATTAATGTGCTAATAATGAGCATAGGGAAATGTTTCAGGTCATCCATTGTCAGATATGAGCAACTCATCCAGTCCTTTTCAGGTCTCTGCTACAGACAGCTTTAGCTGTCTTTTGGAAGGACCTATTATGTCCATTATACATACACATTCTTAGAGTGGGCTTTGGATCAGCCGTTTGCTTCTGATTGGATGGGTTTATTGTCTGTCTCAGCTTCTACCTGTAATTCAGTGGCTTTCTCCGTATTCTTGTGTTTGTCTCAATCAGGAGCATTTTAGTTTTTTAATGTTCTGATTTGATTAGTTATATCCGTCCACTGTTGACTTTAAGGGACTTTTTTTTTTATTATTTAATATTTTGGACTCCAGTTGGAGTACATGCATGTCTTTGCTGTCTCCTCTGCTTGTTTCTGTAGCCCCCCCACACTATCTACTATTACCTTGGCCCATCCTCCCTACCCCGCTCCCCATCCCAATTCCTGTTTTAAATGTACATTTTTATGTATTTATTTTAATTTTTTTGTGAGGGTATGGTAGCTGCAAGTGCTAGTGGGCTGCTCCCTTCCTTTATTTGCACTCACCTGCACTTTGTTTTCCTTTTGTCAACCTTTTCATTTACCGTTCTAAAATGGTCATCCTTGATGTTAGATCAATAAATTACAAATGGCCGCTGTGAACACCTGTAAACCGATGTGAACATCTGTTAACCGCTGTGTTAGACCTGGCGTCCTTGGCGTGGTTTCCACTGACTTTTTGCCTTCTAACCTCCTGTTTTGCTGGCTTTAAGATCCTGAGTACTTTATCACTGCTAACCAATGCTAAAGTGCATGTGCTCTATAATCTAACCCTGGTAACATTGGCTTATCCCCAATTGGCATATTTAATTTACTTATAAGTCAATTGTAAAGTGCACTATATGTAGCCAGTATCCCTTTAAATATGTCTCAGGCCTGCCACTGCAGAGCCTGTGTGTGCAGTTTTAAACTGCCATTTCGACCTGGCAAGTTCCTCTACTTGACAAGACAGAAGTGTCCTGAAGCACACCCATTACTTTTCTTCGTTTAAGTTCATGTTACCTTATTTTTTTCAAGTTTGGCGTGCAGCACCCGTAATTGGTGCGCCGTTCCTTTCGCACCTGAACATAATTCATTCAAAAGTAGTGGCCCGCTGGTTTAGCAGGTCACGCGGGTTGCACAGCCGTATACGCATTGGTATCCCAAAGTAATACTCATCCACCATAGTAATCAAATTTTGTTCAATTTTATTTTCTCATTGTTTGTCCTCATTATTCCACATTTTATCCATCACGTCAAAAGATATAAAATTCGTTGATTTTTTAGCATTTAATTGTTCGATGTATTGCCCATCCAGGCCTATGCATGAACATATAGCGAATTTCAAGTCCTCCACAAGATTAGATTCACATCCTACTCAATGCATTTCGGTTTAAAAAACCTTCGTCAGGAGTAGCTATAAAGTATAAAAATATATGTTTCAGTCACATTGCATGTACTTCACCTCATAGTGTAAATATTAACTAACAAGTTTCCCCTTCTTATTTAGTGCCAAACGATTTGAACCTCAAATGCCAATTAATCACAATCCCGTACCCCCGTGACATAAGTCCAAACATCAACTAAAAAATACAAATCATATCGTGTGCTCCTCAATCTAACCCCAAGTTTTAAACACTTCATCCTGATTTATGAAACCATTGTACTTTAACCCACGCACCCTCCAAGCAACTAACCCACTGAGAATCAAACCCCTGTGAACCTCAAATCACCCCTGCCCAACTGACACAACCCCCCGAACAAACTACACTACTTCCCTATGTCAAGATTTTCACCATCTCCAACCCCCGTGCATACCTGATGTAAAACTCGCAACGCAACAACCTCCTCGGAGATGGTGAAAAACTTGACTTGGCTGCCCCTCACGTGGGTTCCTACAGTTTCCTACAGAGTTATGCTGAGATGCAACACCAGTGGGGGCATCTCATAAAAAGTTTCGGACTGGCCTCGCACACCGCCCGGTGTCATGCTTCATCATAGGCTGTCCTCGCCCTCTAAAAACTTCGTTTGATAGAGGGCGGGCATACACCTGGAGACAGGGATGCACTTCTACAACTAAGTGATGGCCATGTGAAAGTGAAAGGTGATTTAAAAACCATCACACCTGTCACTCAACTGTGTTTTATTCAGGGAACAGATGTATGGTATTAAAATAGGTGTACGGTGATCTGGGCCATTATTCTCCCTTCACCGTATTAAGTGCGGTCAACATGTTTCTGCGTTAGTGTCCCCGTAGGGTACGTCGCATTCGTCAGGACCAAAGGGTTTATCCTTTTTGCCTCTAATGCAAAAAGGTGCTGCTAATCTGGGGACGGGGATAAAAGATAAATAAAATAAAATCGCCCGTCTGGTGTAGTACCACTTTGAAAGATTCTGTAGGAAACAAGGAAACAAAGAAAACAAACAAACCAGACGTGTAAGTATGTTTATAAATAGACAATTGTTGTCATCCAACCCAGGTCACACCTATAGCGCGCGTGGTGTGGTCTGTATGAGACACGTGGCACACGTACGTGTCATCAAATGGTCAATTGCATAATCCATTTCTTACCCTAAAATACTATCCTCTATACTCCATGGGAGGGCGAGAGTGGGAGGGCCTACTTGTGACTTTCTGTAGGGGAGAAATGCTGATTTAGAAAGTGGTAATAATCTCATAATGTATCCATAGATTAAAACACAGAAAGCTAAAATGCATGGAACTGTAATAACCAAAATGGTCATCCAGTAATAGTGATTGACACCCAATCTCTCCGAGAAAACTGGGATCAAGCTTTCATTCTCACCATCATACATTACACTCATACGCTTACTGTCTAACTTCAGCGCTCCCATCGGTTCTCTCTACAGGCGTCCTCTCGGTCTCCCCGTCGATGGAGACTGATGTTCCCTAGGTGGTATATATATCCCCTAGATAATTGGTTAATTGTTTAATCGTGCAAAGTAATTGAAACAGCGCCTGGGGCGCTTAGAGCGCTTAGAGCGCTTCCTGTGTCCCAATACGGGCGGGCCTAGGCGCCTGGCAAGGGGCGTGTGTGAATCTACGTGCTCCTACTGGATAAAAGAGGTTGCCTCTGTACAATCGTAAGTGTACCTCTTGCGCGCACGCGCTATTGAGTGAGAGACGTGTTGAACTCATACGGCAGTAGCCACGCGTAAAGACCCATGGACTGCGCGTGTGCAGATGAAGAGTGTCTCTATTGTCCGTCTGCACTTTATACCTCTATGTGGCACCATCACCACCTGTGAACTGGAGCTCTCTGTTCATAACTTAACGTGTTTCAAGCGCGCATGCGCTATCAATTGGGAGACGCACAAAATCATACAACATAAGCCACATGGTTGAAGACGTGGATAGCGCATGCGTAGAATTAGTGTATTCTTGTGATCCGTCTGCGCATCATATTGCTATGTGGAAACATCACCCCTTATCGGTGGAAGCTCGTCATAACCGGGAGGTGCTCTGGGCGATATCCGTGCTATTATTGGGAAATGCAACCCAGTGATATTTAAAGCGTGTATTGACGTGCGCGAGAGAACATACTCAAATTGTATGTGTGTTTAGCCTAAATAGGTTGGTAATCTATCCTATAGGTAAAGTACTCTATACTATAAAATAAAATAGACATTTAGATAATATACAGCCAGAGTGTCGTCATTCAGGGTTAACTGGTTTCCAAAGTTACACAATGTGTTTGATCTCCGGTGATGACTGTGGTGTGATCGTAGGGCATGAAACTCATTCTCTCCCCTAAAATGTATTAGACCCTGGGTTAGGGGGCTAAATATATGATGGTCAACCAGTATCTATGTACTCGTATTTAATCTATGTTGCAATCGTGGCGTATACTACTCTATTGATCCCCTGAAATGTGATGGACATAAGGCAGTGGGACTAAGTACATCACTCACAATGGTCACACTGTGTAACAATTGCCATTATCTACTTCTAGGGGTTGATAAGTCTATACTCGCATAGGCTGCCCATTTATGGTCTAATTTCGTCACTTGATTACACGGTCTCGGATCACCTTCTATAGTAGTGTGCAACTATCTCAAAAAATGATTGATCCATGTATTAAGGTTGGCTGGGTCACTTTGCCAGCTGTAGCCATGGTATATCATCGTTCAGGCCTCGCTCCCATGTATGTAACCTGTACACCCACCGTTGTTCCCGGAAGTGTAACTGTCTAGAAATGTCATTTTTCCTTTTTTTCATTACTTCAAGGATGATCCACCGTAGATCAGAATCACTATGGTGTTTCTCGGTAAAATGTTTTGTCAACTTAGTGTTTGTTTTTTTGCACCTGATGGTGCTACGGTGTTCATTAATCCTCGTTTTTACTCTCCTTGTCGTCATCCCCACATATTTCAGATTGCAAGGACAGGTCAGTAGGTAAACTACATTTTCTGTATTGCAATTGCTGAAATTCTTGAGTCTCCAGGGATTGTCTGTTCCAATATCTACCTCCTTAGTAGTGGTAGTCAGGGGGCAGCAAACACAGTTACCGCACGGATAGTGCCCTATTGGTTTTGGTTGGCTCCATAAGGTCATCTGGTTTTCTGTGTCATCGTTAGTGATCTTCGAGTGTACCAATTCATCTCTCAAGTTTCTACTCCGTTTAAACGCAAAAGTGGGGGTTCCCACTTCCGGTTTCCACTGTTCAAAATTGCCCATTTCTTCTTGATGAACAGTGGAAACCGGAAGTGGAACCCCACTTTTTGCGTTTAAACGGAGTAGAAACTTGAGAGATGAATTGGTACACTCGAAGATCACTAACGATGACACAGAAAACCAGATGACCTTATGGAGCCAACCAAAACCAATAGGGCACTATCCGGGAACAACAGTGGGTGTACAGGTTACATACATGGGAGCGAGGCCTGAACGATGATATACCATGGCTACAGCTGGCAAAGTGACCTAGCCAACCTTAATACATGGATCAATCATTTTTTGAGATAGTTGCACACTACTATAGAAGGTGATCCGAGACCGTGTAATCAAGTGACGAAATTAGACCATAAATGGGCAGCCTATGCGAGTATAGACTTATCAACCCCTAGAAGTAGATAATGGCAATTGTTACACAGTGTGACCATTGTGAGTGATGTACTTAGTCCCACTGCCTTATGTCCATCACATTTCAGGGGATCAATAGAGTAGTATACGCCACGATTGCAACATAGATTAAATACGAGTACATAGATACTGGTTTACCATCATATATTTAGCCCCCTAACCCAGGGTCTAATACATTTTAGGGGAGAGAATGAGTTTCATGCCCTACGATCACACCACAGTCATCACCGGAGATCAAACACATTGTGTAACTTTGGAAACCAGTTAACCCAGAATGACGACACTCTGGCTGTATATTATCTAAATGTCTATTTTATTTTATAGTATAGAGTACTTTACCTATAGGATTGATTACCAACCTATTTAGGCTAAACACACATACAATTTGAGTATGTTCTCTCGCGCACGTCAATACACGCTTTAAATATCACTGGGTTGCATTTCCCAATAATAGCACGGATATCGCCCAGAGCACCTCCCGGTTATGACGAGCTTCCACCGATAAGGGGTGATGTTTCCACATAGCAATATGATGCGCAGACGGATCACAAGAATACACTAATTCTACGCATGCGCTATCCACGTCTTCAACCACGTGGCTTATGTTGTATGATTTTGTGCGTCTCCCAATTGATAGCGCATGCGCGCTTGAAACACGTTAAGTTATGAACAGAGAGCTCCAGTTCACAGGTGATGATGGTGCCACATAGAGGTATAAAGTGCAGACGGACAATAGAGACACTCTTCATCTGCACACGCGCAGTCCACGGGTCTTTACGCGTGGCTACTGCCGTATGAGTTCAACGCGTCTCTCACTCAATAGCGCGTGCGCGCAAGAGGTACACTTACGATTGTACAGAGGCAACCTCTTTTATCCAGTAGGAGCACGTAGATTCACACACGCCCCTTGCCAGGCGCCTAGCCCCGCCCGTATTGGGACACAGGAAGCGCTCTAAGCGCCCCAGGCGCTGTTTCAATTACTTCGCACGATTAAACAATTAACCAGTTATCTAGGGGATATATATACCACCTAGGGAACATCAGTCTCCATCGACGGGGAGACCGAGAGGACGCCTGTAGAGAGAACCGATGGGAGCGCTGAAGTTAGACAGTAAGCGTATGAGTGTAATGTATGATGGTGAGAATGAAAGCTTGATCCCAGTTTTCTCGGAGAGATTGGGTGTCAATCACTATTACTGGATGACCATTTTGGTTATTACAGTTCCATGCATTTTAGCTTTCTGTGTTTTAATCTATGGATACATTATGAGATTATTACCACTTTCTAAATCAGCATTTCTCCCCTACAGAAAGTCACAAGTAGGCCCTCCCACCCACGCCCTCCCAAGGAGTATAGAGGATAGTATTTTAGGGTAAGAAATGGATTATGCAATTGACCATTTGATGACACGTACGTGTGCCACGTGTCTCATACAGACCACACCACGCGCGCTATAGGTGTGTCCTGGGTTGGATGACAACAATTGTCTATTTATAAACATACTTACACGTCTGGTTTGTTTGTTTTCTTTGTTTCCTTGTTTCCTACAGAATCTTTCAAAGTGGTACTACACCAGACGGGCGATTTTATTTTATTTATCTTTTATCCCCGTCCCCAGATTAGCAGCACCTTTTTGCATTAGAGGCAAAAGGATAAACCCTTTGGTCCTGACGAATGCGACGTACCCTACGGGGACACTAACGCAGAAACATGTTGACCGCACTTAATACGGTGAAGGGAGAATAATGTCCCAGATCACCGTACACCTATTTTAATACCATACATCTGTTCCCTGAATAAAACACAGTTGAGTGACAGGTGTGATGGTTTTTAAATCACCTTTCACTTTCACACGGCCATCACTTAGTTGTAGAAGTGCATCCCTGTCTCCAGGTGTATGCCCGCCCTCTATCAAACGAAGTTTTTAGAGGGCGAGGACAGCCTATGATGAAGCATGACACCGGGCGGTGTGTGAGGCCAGTCCGAAACCTTTTATGAGATGCCCCCACTGGTGTTGCATCTCAGCATAACTCTGTAGGAAACTGTAGGAACCCACGTGAGGGGCAGCCTTTTTGTGTTTGCAGATGAGATTGGAGGCTGGCTTGCCCTTTGGCCCCGTGCCTCTAGTTCCCATCCTCAGCCCAGTCTGAGGTAAGTGTTTGTGAAAAACTTGACTTGACATCAGGATGAAGTGTTTAAAACTTGGGGTTAGATTGAGGAGCACACGATATGATTTGTATTTTTTAGTTGATGTTTGGACTTATGTAACGGAGTACGGGATTGTGATTAATTGGCATTTGAGGTTCAAATCGTTTGGCACTAAATAAGAAGGGAAACTTGTTAGTTAATATTTACACTATGAGGTGTAGTACATGCAATGTGACTGAAACATATATTTTTATACTTTATAGCTACTCCTGACGAAGGTTTTTAAACCGAAATGCATTGAGTAGGATGTGAATCTAATCTTGTGGAGGACTTGAAATTCGCTATATGTTCATGCATAGGCCTGGATGGGCAATACATCGAACAATTAAATGCTAAAAAATCAACGAATTTTATATCTTTTGACGTGATGGATAAAATGTGGAATAATGAGGACAAACAATGAGAAAATAAAATTGAACAAAATTTGATTACTATGGTGGATGAGTATTACTTTGGGATACCAATGCGTATACGGCTGTGCAACCCGCGTGACCTGCTAAACCAGCGGGCCACTACTTTTGAATGAAGTTCCTCTACTTGCCAGGTCTAAACCTTCCTGCTTATTACATGTACGTCACCCCTAAGGTAGTCCCTAAACAGCCTTGAGGGCAGGGTGCACTGTATGTAAAAAGTAGGACATGTTCTTTTAAGTTTTACATGTCCTGTTAGTGAAATACTCTTGAATTCGTTTTTCACTACTGGAAGGGCTATCACTCCTATGTTAACATTGCGATTAGCTTATTACAGTTGATAAGTGTAATTTCCAATTGAAACAAGCATTTGCAATGCAATCGGTCTCGCCTTTGGGACCTTATATGTATTTAGCTATGCAGCACATTAGCCTGGGTGCTGAAACATCTACTGTTCTTTAACATGGAGGGAAAGTAAGTACCAAACTGCGTGACACGCCAGGGATGGAAACACATGGAGAGAATATTGCCTTTCAGCGGGAAATGGTATAGCCCAAAGCTCTTTTTTTAATATAAAATCAGGGCCTTCAGTGGTCATACCACTGAAAATACAAGATTTGGAAAAAATATTATTGTCTATGGGTGCTCGTGGAAGGCAATTTCTATGGGCCGGAATCTAGAGAATGCTAAAGTGATTCTGGTATTTTACTGACCTCTGCTGGTCGTTTTCTATCAAGAAGGTTAAATAGAGGCAGTTGCCAGAAAATTTAAAAAAAAGAAAGTCCCTCAGCAGAAAGCAATTCTGGTATTTTACTGACCTCTGCTGGTCGTTTTCTATCAAGACAATTAAATAGAGGCAGTTGAACATAAAAAAAAAGTCCCTAAGCGGAAGCAGAAAAGTCCTAGGGCTGATCTCCAGAGCCCACAAAGTACATACACATATAAGTATATACTAAAGTATATACAAGAGGTCTCGAATGCTCGACCTAAAAATATGGAAATTTGGAGTTTGGTGTCTCTGGATTCAAAATTTAAAATCACAATTCATGGTGAAGTCAGATTTTAAATTGTAAGTCTGAAAATGCCACTTTTAGAAAGTTGCCATTTTTTTACTTTAACCATTCTGTGCCACTGTCTGTCTGAATACTCGTCT
Source organism: Calotriton arnoldi (assembly GCA_963921515.1). Classification (NCBI taxonomy): domain Eukaryota; kingdom Metazoa; phylum Chordata; class Amphibia; order Caudata; family Salamandridae; genus Calotriton; species Calotriton arnoldi. The sequence continues at coordinate 1,854,265 of CAWUFW010002426.1, read as the reverse complement.
TGGGTGGGTGACAGCTGGGCTTTGTGAATTCCCTCTAGACAGTCAGACACAAAGGAAGCTGGGGTGTGACACTCACATCCTGATGGCCCATCTCCAGGCTGATGGGCCTTCCTGAGCTAGATTGGGAGGGAGGAGCTGACACTTGCACCTGAATAGGGCTGTGCCTGCCCCCACACAAAGAGCTGCATACCCCTCTGTAGTGAGTCTGTAGCCATGGCAGGAATGGCAGGAACCTTGTGTACTTCAAAGGCCTCTTTGAAGTTTCCCCCACTTCAAAGGCACAAATGGGTACAAGTCCTGGACCCCTGACGCAACCACTTCAGTGCACTTCTGGATCTAAGGTCATTCCGCCAGGAAAAAGAGCTGTTGTGCTGCAGGAGGGACTGTCTAACTGCTCTGCTGTGTTGGCCTGCTTCATGCTGCTTCTTGCTTGGGAGTGAGAGGGACTTGACCTGCATCTCTACATCCTCCAAGAACTTAAGTGACTCCGAGGGCTTTCTGGCTTGCCTCCTGTTTTGAAGTCTCAGGGCCATTAAAGACTTCCTTCAACTCTGCTTCAGCTGCTCCACTCTGCCAACTGTGAGTCCTACCCTGCCAAGAGGCGCCAGTCTAGTCCTGGGTCTTGGAAGAGGGTTCTGCAGCTGGTTTTCTGCAAAAATCGATGCAGTGACATTTTAGGCCGATCGGAAACGGCACAGTGCCCTACGATGCCGATGCAGCGCCTCTTTGATGACATCGTTGCGCAGCTCGGCGACGACGCGGGACCCGACTGCAAGGTTCGGCGACGATGTAGTGCCTGCATCGTAAGGGGTTCGACGACGCGGGTCCGGCTGCAAGGCGCGATGACACATCTACCCGGCTGCGTGAATCTAAACCGATGATTTGAGTCTTTGGCACCGATGCTTACTTCATCCAAGGTACTTTTTCAGGGGGCCGTGAGTGGGTCCTGTAGCTAGCTAGCCCTCTATTGCAGTCGGCCTGAACTATAGATGTACCCCGGTCCAGCACGACCTCAAGTAACCCCTCAGCACTATTTGCTTTTAAGCACTATATTGCAGTTTATTCTTTAAAAATTCATATCTCAAGTTCTACTTATCTGATTTTTTGCTGTTTTGGTCTTGTGTTACTCATAAAAATTCTTTATTGTTGTAAACTGGTGTGGAGTCTTTTTTGTAGTATTTTCACTGTGTTACTGTAATTAAAGCGTTGCGCAAATACTTTACACATTGCCTCTTAAGTTAAGCCTGACTGCTCTGTGCCTAGCTACCAGAGGGTGAGCACAGGTTAATTTAGGTTGTGTATCTGACTTACCCTTACTAGAATTATGGTCCCTACTTGGACAGAGTGCATACCTCTGCCAACTAGAGACCCAATTTCTAACACATTGTGAACACCTGTGAACACAAATAACACACAAAGGAACACATACAGACATAAACTATCCACATTCAGACACGTGCCCAACAGTCATGTGTGATACCTTCATCAAGTCTTGCGTTTTTTGCCAGGAGCTTTGGGTATGGTGGCTTTATTAACTCTACATAAATAAAGGCAAAATGCACACTTAAAGTCCAAGATTGACTAAAAACTATTATTCCACAAAAGACATGGCCTCATAAACAAAAGGAAAATGAAAGAAAGATATTTGCTATCAAATGTTTTCAAATCCCATGATTACATTTCTAAGCTCATATGATGCATCCCATTCTATAAATAATTGTAATGGGACGTGTATGACCTCAGAAAGTTGCTTAACCTTTGTCTGGCAATGCCTTGTCTGACTGAAATAATTTCTTTGAAAATTGGGGTCCATATTTATGACCCGGTTTTCGTCGTTCTTGCACCACACAACGTGGCGCAAGAGGAAACCTTAAGTCAGATTTTTTAAACCGCGCAGAGCCACTTTGCGTGGCTCCAAAAGTCTGGAGTAACGAAACGCAGCGCAAATCGCTGCGTTGTGTTGCACTGCCCTGGGTAAGGCGTTCCCTGGGCGTTGCATGGGTGTTCTCACGCAAACTCCCATGGTTTTTGATACATTCCCAGATTTGCAAGACCCCGCCCCACTGCCCCGCACCACTCCCTCGGCGAGACGCCACTGATAAATAAAGATGTTGAGGAATCGCTCGGGATTCCAGCACGTAGCCGACTAACTGACTGTTTGCCTTTGTGTTGTAGTGTTGCACAACCCTAGGCCTCCCCCCAGGTAAAGGCCCCACACTACACCTACATGTACTTCGTTATGCAAGGAAGTGATCTGTGAAAAATTACTGCGCTGCACGGACAATAAAAATTGCGCAACTACAGATTTGCAATTGTCGACAGCAGGGCATACACAAAAACTGTTTGGGGGAGATTTTCAAAAAAGTCGCGCAATGCAGCGCAGCCCCCCATATCTTCAGAGATATGGCTCTCTCCTCCCCTTTCCCTTGCGCCGGCGCTGATTTCAGCTGCTGTGTGCCATGCACACACCTTAGTGCCCTAGCGCTAGGGTGTGTGCTTGAGTGTAGCATAGGTTTTGTACAGGAAGGGTACCCTTCCTGTACAAAATACTATGCAAGGCATGATGCAAAGCTTTTCCCACTTTGCATATGTGCTGCACAGTGCAGCACACACGGAAAGTCGGAAAAGCATGGAGAAATTAAAGCATTTCTCCTTTTAGCGCCTCCTTTGATGGGGCGTTAACTTTTGGCGCAAAACCATGTTTACAAATATTTGTATATATGGTTTTGCGTCAAAAGGCATGGGTGGTTGAATGGGAACGCCCATGTACCACCCATGTAACGCCCCCTCAGCGCAAAGTAACACAAAGCAGTGCTTCGCGCTGCTTTGCGCTACTTAAAGAGTGCTTTCCAATGCAAAACAAGTTTTGCGCTGGAAAGAAAATTGCAACAAAAAATAAATTTGCGCTGGTTTGCATCACTTTTGTGACGCTAAACCAGCGCAAAAGTTTTGAAAATCTCCTCCTTTGTATGCAGTTTGCAGCCTTGCGCTGTGCTGCAAAAGCGAGCTAGCCGTGTCTAGTGGGGGATTTGTACTCTAGGTACATCCATCCAGGTGACCTAGCCTAATTCATGCATGTTACTTTTAGGTATGTCACGCAATATATCGCTTGCCCTGTTGTCGGCATCTAGTCTGACTTGTCGTAGGGATTTGGGCCAAAGCCAGGTCATGTTGTCTTATTTGAACTGATTTAGCATCAAATCGAAGTGGTATTTGCGCCACCCCCAGACACACCCCTAGGTATAAATTAATGGGAGGTTCCCACTTCGCAGCCCAAACTGATGCGAAGTAAAACTTTCAGCACTAAAAATCTTTAGTGCAGGAAAACTGATTAACGCAGCCATTTGTATTGCTTTGCACGTCAAAGCACAACGTTGTGGTTCACAAAAGCTTATGGAAACTTTTAGTAATGTGGGCCTTTGTTACATATGGAAGCAAGAGCTTCCCTGAGCCTGAAGCCATTTATGAGCAAGTGCGTGAAAACAATGTGTACAATTAAGTTTGGAAAAACGTGTTCACAGATAAATAATGTTGATGACAGGAGTTTATTTATTTATTAGTAATTTCTTTTTCCGTCAATATTTTTATTGACATTTTCAAGATAGAAACGTACAAAAGAATAACTCATGTGCATGGTTTCAGCTTCTCGAGCTTCCCAGGCAAGAAAAATAGAGCACAAATGTATAACAAGCATTGGCAAAGCAGATGCTGTGCAGCATCGGGAAAAAGCAAAATACTTTCTGTTGACGTTGTACTTCGTTGGGTGTGAAAAGAAAAATAAACCAGCAATGAAGCGGCCACTGCCATTCCACTGGTCTACGCATGCTTAACTGGCGCCATTTTCTATGCTTTTTATTTACTGATCCACGGCAGCAGACACTATTTGAACTAGAAAATAAAAAATTAGATGTTTTTGGCATGGAAATGCTTTTTGTAATGTGGAGCAGCCTGTCAGCAAATGGCAGCTGCTGGGTCCTCCAAGAAAAAAATACATGAATACATTTTTTTTTTTTAAAGTGATGTCAGCAAGGGGTGGAGGTGCAACAGGGGAGCTTATGGGGGAAGCAATGCGGGAAAATGATAATAAAGCATGGCGATGTGTGTGGTCAAAGCAGTGCACAAGGGATGGAGCAATACAGAGCATGTGGGGTAGAAACATGAGAAAGAGCAGCATAGGAAGGAGAGAGCAACAAAGAGCACTCGTAGGGTGCAGTGTGTGTTTGGGGGAGAGAAGAAAGCAGCACATGAGGAAGAGAGATAAAAAACGCATGCACTCTCCTAGAGTGGTAAAAGAAAAAGAAAAAAGTAGTTCCATAAATGTGAGCAGTGAAAGGATACAAGCCATCCAATCAAAAGAATGGTAAAGAGGCTGCACCACAGGGGAAGGACAAACGGAGGAAGGGAAGGCGAAGGCAAACCATCAAATAAGAAGCAAGCAATGAGAGTGACAAAGTCAATGAATGGTAATCCGTGGGCTTACTCTAAGCACTCTGTACATTTTTGCTGAGTCCAGAATAGGTCTTGACAACCAGACAGATTGCTCAAGAAATAAAAAGCAGTTCCATGATGTGGATCTGTACAAGGATATAAGTCATCCAGTCAAAAAGATGGTGAAGAATCTATGCAGAAGGGGAGGGACAATCACAAGAATAGGAATAAAAGCCATAAAATAAGATGCAAGAAAATTATATTGACAAAGCTAACTGACTGTAAGCAATGGGCTGACACAAAGCCCACTGTAAGCAGTGGTATTGTCCACAATAGGTGTAAGAGAGCTAAAAGCTGCCTGCCGGCGAGACTTACAAATAGATTTCTGTAGCTGAATTGTCTTTAAGAAAAGGAAAACAGGGTTCAAGGTGCATACATGCCAAGTGTGCCTAGAATAAAATGGGGAGAAGTCTAAGGAAGGATTCAGGAAGATTAGGAAGTAAAAGAAAAAGGGGGTGGGGGGTGCATGCCAGCTTCCGGTGTCAGTCTTTTGCCTTTGGGGGAAATAGTGATCCTGCACTCGTGAAGGTTCCGCTGGGTGCCTAATCTGGAGGGACGAAACCAAGTAACTGTTTCCCACCCCTTTAGGTGGTCACGACAATCTAATCAAAGTGTTGCCAGTGGGTGCAACATGAATCATTGGCTGGTGTAGTTTTAGTGGCTGAGGGGCTGGGTCACGAGGCATAGTCAAAACCTGTGATTTCTTGAACATTACAACTATACGAGTTATGCGATATTGGGAACGTCGTGTTTTGTGCTAAAGTGTTAGCGGGAAAGTGGCATACCTCTGAACAGACTGCATATATGTTTCTATCGCTTTTGATGTGGGAGGGGTTGCTTGCATCGTGAACATGCAGGAGGTACGCGCATGGGTTTATGTTGCTTACAAGGCTGAGGGGATAACGGGGCAAGTGAATACCTGTGACTAATATATATATGTTCATGCCGTTCTGCTGCTAATGGAGAGTTCTACAGTTGCATATAACTAAAGTATATATCTAATATCTAATATGTATGCTGTTTTGATTTCAATATGTGTGTGTGTAATACAAAAACCAGTGTTTTATACATACGGTGTGGAGTCTTTTTGTAGTATACTCAGTGTGTTGCAAGGGTCGTGTTGTGCCAATGCTTTACACTTAGACCTTGAGGATAAGCCTGACTGCTCTGTGCCAGCCAACCAAGGGTGCGCACAGGTTATCAGACAAGTGTATCGTACTCATCCTATCTAGGATGGTGGATTCTGTCTGGCTTCGATGCGTCCCAACCAGCCAGAAAACACTGGTCTAACACTTACATTGCATTGGTTTTGAGTAGAGTGACGCAGAGTAGAGTGGAGTGGCACAGCATAGATTGCAGTGGCAGAGTGCAATGGCGTAGAGTGGAGTGGCGAAGGGTGAAGTGGAGTAGAGTGCAGTGGTGGAAAGTAGATTGTTTTACAGTAGAGTGAAGTGATGCAGGGCAAAGTGGAGTGGTGCAGGATAGAGTGCAGAGGTGTAGAATGTCGTAGAGTGCAGCAGCATGGAGTGCAGAGTAGATTAGAGTGGCGTAGACTGTATTGGCGTAGAGATGAGTGGTGCAGAGTAGAGGGTAATGGCATTGAGTGCAGTGGTGCAGAGTAGCATAGATTTCAGAGGCGGCGAGTGCAGTCTTGCAGAGTAGAGTGCAGTGACGTAGAGTGCAGTGGCATAGAGTGCTGTAGAGATAACTGGCGTACAGTACAGTGGTATAGAGTAGCGTGCAGTGGCGTAAACTTCAGTGGCAGAGAGTGGTCTTGCAGAGTAGTGTCTTAGAGTGCAGTGGTGTAGAGTATATTGGCGTAGAGTGCATTGGCATAGACTGCAGTGGCATAGAGTGTTGCAGAGTAGGGTGCTGTAGAGAGCAGTGTCATAGAGTGTTGCAGAGTAGAGAGCAATAGCATAGAGTGCAGTGGTGCAGTGAAGTTGGCATACAGTGCATTGGCTTTGAGTAAAGTTGTGTAGAGTACATTGGGTAGAGTGCAGTGGTTTAGAGTAGAGTGGTAGAGAGCGCAGTGTCCTAGAGTAAAGTGGCGCAGCATAGAGAAGAGTGGTATACAGTGCAGTGATGTAGAGTAGATTGTTTCAGGGTGAAGTGGCGTAGAATGGAGTGGGGCAGGGTAGAGTGGAGTGGCATAGATTGGAGTAGTGTGGAGTGCAGTGGCGAAGAGTGTAGTTGAGCATAGTAAAGTGCATTGGCATAAAATAGAGTGGGGTAGAGTACAGTACAGAGGTGTAGAGTGAAGTGGTGTAGAGTATAGTGGTGCATAGTAGATTAGAGTGGCGCAGAGTGCAGTGGCCTAGTGTGCAGAGGTGCAGAATAGAGTGGCTCAGAGTAGTGGCATAGAGTAGAGTGTCGTAGAGTGCAGTGACGCAGAGTAAAGTGGCATATAGTACAGTGTTGCAGAGTAGTGTATAGTGGTGTATAGTACAGTGGCGAAGTGTGTGCAGAGGTGCAGAATAGAGTGGCTGATAGTAGTGGCATAGAGTAGAGTGTCGTAGAGTGCAGTGACGCAGGGTAAAGTAGTGCAGAGTGCAGTAGCATATAGTACAGTGTTGCAGAGTAGTGTATAGTACAGTGGCGTAGTGTGTGCAGAGGTGCAGAATAGAGTGGCTCAGAGTAGTGGCATAGAGTAGAGTGTCGTAGAGTGCAGTGACGCAGAGTAAAGTAGTACAGAGTGCAGTGGCATATAGTACAGTGTTGCAGGGTAGTGTATAGTGGTGTATAGTACAGTGGCGTAGTGTTTATTGGTTTTTAGCAAAGTGGTGTAGAGTGCAGTGGTGTAGTGGGAAGTGGAGTAGAGTGGAATAGTGCACAGTGGAATATAGTGACGTAGAGTGGAGCAGTGCAGGGTAGAGTGCAGTGGCACATTTACGATGACTACAGAGACCCAGATTTCCAGGGACGTGGCTGCCATTGTTGCAGCAGATGCAATGGCACTGGGGCATAGAGCCCCGAGGGGCCCGTTGTACACTGATAATTGCTCTATTTGACTATCCCCGCAGCAGTGAAAGGGACCGTTTTCCTTGCTTGTGCCAAGGCCCGTGGCATCCTTGCTACGCTACTGGACTAAACCCAATCATTTTCTGAATCTTTTTTTGGGGGGAGCATTGCATTTGCACTGTCTCAAAGTGCACTGGTTGGACATCAGCTGACTAATGATCTTTCGATGCGTGTTCCTCGGGGAAAGAAAACTCGCCGAAGACATACTAGTGGATTGTTGAAAATGCACTGCAGACAACAACGCTGTGTGTACTACATAACATATGTATGGAAAAATCTATCAGACTCTACCTTCCAGCCCCAGTCCGTGACCCAAAAGTAACTCGTTCCGATGTGTGAAGCAAGTCGCATACTTAGAGCTGGCTCGGAACCTTGAAGCCCATGTCATTTAAGACCACGATAACCGGACATGGGTGGAGAGGCCACGCTCCAGCGAAATACCTTGGACAGCGACACACGACCACAATTCGCAGAACTCCTGCCTCGTTATGAATGAACTATCTTGGGCAGTACCACAAGTGGAGCGAGGAAGAGATTGGAAAAACACTGGATAGGTGGAAGGTGTGGCTCAGCTGCAGTATTGCTATTAACTAACTTTCTCCTGTCTGTTTAAAATAATATTTATATAAAAATTTGCCCTTTCAGCAGATCAACAAGACCTCTGCCTCGCAACAGTTTTAAATACATAGTAGGAAAGGATAAGCTTGTAGGAAGTGCCTACCCGGTGGGTGAAAATGTTACTGTGTGGCTTAGCTCGTGGCACCAATGGAAACATAATTAGAATGAAACGTACTAACAGCAGCCACCATTCCGTTTCCAGAGTTGGCCGCAGTGTAGTAACTGAGGGGCTTATTTACAAGCCCCTTGCGCCACTTTTGCGTCATTTTTAACATGGGAAAAGTGACGTAAGGGTGGCGCAAGGGACTTGTAAATAAGCCCCTAAGAGTGCAGGGATTGACGCACCTGCTAAACTTCTAGGGCAGCGGAATTGAGATCATGCATCCTATGTCCCTCAAGAGGAACACACGGTTGACCCTTAACCCCTCAGCAGCATCCTGCTATTTGCTGCTGCAGGTGGGGAGAAAAAGCACCAGGAGTGCAAGCTAATAGAGGATAAGTGAAGCAGCAATGAGGGAGGGCTTGGGAATGAAAAGTAAAACATCAACGGTAAAGCAAAACTGGGTGGATTTGAGGGCAAGCAACAAGCTACAACTACTTCTGAAAGAAAAAAGCAAGCGTCAGAAGTGACGTTTCAGCAGGCAAAGAAAAAAAATAGTACCTGAATCATGTTGGGAGCAGCAGACTGGCACTGATTAAACTGCATGAATTTGTACTTGGTCCCTGCTCCACAGCAGATGTATCAGCTGCACTGATGAATTAAAATGGCTGCAGAAAGGAGTGACACAGAAGCAGGCAAATGGTAAGCATGGGCGGGCTCCAAGTCCAGTTACTGTATACAGCAGTGTCTCGCAAGTGAGACGCATGCGCTAGCACATGCTCGACCCTAAAAAGTGGTGAAAAAGCAGAATTTCACCTAGATGTGTAGAGAAGAGTTGCAGACTTAAATACAGTTGGTTATGAGCACAGTAATGAAATGCAGTGCCACTTAAGCGCAATAAAGAAAGATGAAAGTAATCTCTGGATTGTTTGCTGCAGAAAGGTGTTTTGGACTTTTTTTGAACTAGCAAACATGAGAGATATTCCACATTAGTCAGTCAATGAGTTTTTTCGGGCTGGGGGGGTTTGAGTGGGGTTGGAGGTCAGCATATGCATCAAGACAGTTTAACAACACATACAACAAGGATATGAGGGCGGAGGGAGATGTACATGACAGAGAAACACGGATCATAGAGGGAAGAGGCGAGAGCTGTAAAACACATGCACTGTCATGGAGTGCTTACACAAAAAGACAAAAGTAGTTCCCTAAAAGTGAGCAGTGGAAGGATACAAGCTAGCCAATTAGCAAGATGGTAAAGAGGCTGTGCTCCACAGGAGGGACAAATGCAAGATGGACAAGCTGAAACAAGGAAGGCCAGCAAATAGAAAGCAAGCAAATAAGAGTGTCAGTAAAGCCAACCAATGGTATGCGAGCAAGTAATGGGTGGAATGCAAGCCCCTGTACGTTCTTGGTAAGCCCACAATACGTCTTTTGTAAACAGACAGCTTGCAGTGTCTGGAAGGCCCAACGTAAATTAACCCCTCTCTCCCTTCCCATGGAGCTACTCTAGTGATCGCCCTAAAGACATTTTAAGGTATGGATAAAGTGAGCAATTGCCCTTGGTCCACTCTTTCTAAGGGTCTACTGATAAAATGAAAGAAAGAGGGCTGCCATAATAACTCTGAACACAGAAAGTAACAGGCTTTTTTAATAACTGTATCTTTATTTCTATTATTGTACATAACATTATGCAGCATATTATTATAAAGAAATAAATGACCAACAATCCATTGCAAAAAAGAGAAAGTCTCCATGCATGACAAGGTCATAAAGCATAAATGTGTATTCTTGGTAACCACACCCAGGGGGAATTGGAACGATCAAGAGATGCCATATTCCATTCACTTCCAAGGTTCTTGCGCCCTGTAAAGGTAGATACTTTGAGCACCCAACCTGGGGTTTCACAGTATTCCCAAGATATTCTTGGGTAAGGTTGACAAAATCTGAGAGGGCTGGAGAGAAAGGATAGGTATTGCATGGAAGGTGTAAAAAATGTGTCTCGGGGACCTGGAAAACAAAAGGAATGAAAAGGCACCATGGGCATTTCCTAAACTAAAAGTGTAGGTGGCAGACTATATTCAAGGTGAGGTAGGGGAACTGGTAGTAAACGTCTCTCCAAGTACAACAAGTACGACTAGTTATAATAAATCCGGAATGAGCAAGTGTCCAGGATCAGCAGAGGGTGCCAGCAACAGGTGGTGAGTGGAGGAGCACTGACTGCCCCCAAAAAAGAAACATGAAAGATCATTCTCGAAAGTAATAAGGCAACAGCAAGTCCTTCCAAAAGTGCAGTCTCATCATCTCCATAAACCGTTAATCAAAGAACCAAACTGTGACAACCAAATGTGTTCTTTTTTATCAGTATTCCAGTCTGATCCGCAAACCCAATGGAATCTGTATAAGACAGGCTTCTCCTATTAGAAGCTCATGAGCTACTAGTAGCTCTCAAGCTTCAGTTCTCCTGTGTGCAGCTCAGCCTCATTAATTTGAATCTTTTGATTGTCTGAATGTGTATATGTTTACCAAAATTGAAACGTGTTTTCAAGACCAAAAGTGTGTAGTTTCAAAACTCATAGACTGATGTTTGGAGAAAGATAGTCGAATTTCCAAAACATATTTAAAGCTGATATTTGAGTGATAAATCATATGGCATTGGTGATTGGGAGGGGGCGTGCAGGGGGGGCACAATGTAAAAAACAATTAAAAAAATAAAATAAACACTTACCTTGCCGCCGGGTCCTGTGTCTCTGCTCATGCTCTCCTCGTCGGCCTCGAGGAACAGGAAGCACATCCAGGCTCCCCATACCAATCACAACGCTGCAATGCAGTTTGTGATTGGTAAACCCAGGCTCCCCTGACCAATCACAACACTGCAATGCAGCTTTGTGATTCATCTGAGCATCCTGGTTCGAAGCTCAGCCAGGGAATGGGGGCCTGGGCATGTTCTCCACGTAGGCTGTAATGCAGCCTGCATGGAGAACCGGGAAAATGCGCATGACTGTTTTGGGCAGCCCGAGAGGGCCGGCCAAACAGTCATGTGCACTTAGGAGTGGGCAAACCACTCCTCCCCTGCTACGAGAGCAGAGCAGCCCCGCCCACCCGCCCGGAAACATAAAATGATAATAACTCAGTTATTATCATTTTATGTTTCCTTTACTGTGCACTGCTTAAAAGCAGTGGGATGACACTCCTCCGCCTTAGCGGAGGGGCCGTCACTGCTTATTACTAATATTATTACCTTGGCGCAAGGGTGATTGTAGCTATGGCTGTTATGTATTACCAATATAAACGCAATTCAAATTGACAAACCTTTTTCCACTTTATTGCTGGCAACCCTGCCTAATATACAGAGGCGATCACTGCTGGCAGTCTTGCATAAGATGGGCACTAATGTAATCTTGTCTAAATGTGGTCACTATTACAATTCTAAAATTAGTAGCTCAGGATGATTTTCATTGAACATGAGTAGCTCTTATTATAGAAAAGGTTGGGGATACCTGGTACAAGACTTTGGGCCTGATTTACGAAAGTAAACGTACACTTTTGTGGAAGTTTACAATTGTTTTCTATTCACAAAGGGATTTACGAGCAGTATCTTTACAAGTGTGGAATCTCCGCACATAAAAAGATAGGACTGTACTATGTTAGAACAGGCATGATGGAAGAATAAATACTCCATTTGAATTTGCATTTCTAGATTTTTCAAACTGTAAGATAGAACTCTTTAGCCAATATTTGGAGGGGTGAGAATTAACACCCTTAGGGGCCCATTACGATACCCGGCGTAAAAAAATCCGCCAGGCATGGAAGCGGCAAAAATCCGCCCGCACACACCGTCTGAACACCGACCACGCCATTACGATTACACAAACCGAAAACCGCCATCGGCGAAAAATCACACAAAATACCGCCCGCCATCGTCCGAGTCGGAGTCAAACCGCCCGCCACGGACGGAAACACGCACGACAACACAAAACCGCCCGCCCTCACGGCCGACACACCGCACGTGAGATTACGATCGCACCGCCATGAGCGCGGGAAAACTACAAATATACCGCCCGCCAGCGCAAACAACGCCGATGAGAATCGACACGGCAGAAGCCATGGCGCCCACGTCCCTGCACAGAAACCATCCGCTGACAAAAACAATCGCACACAACATGGCCAACAATTCCACACAGCAAGGCACGCACAAATACACAAGCACAGTACACATCCCGAAAACACCCCCTGGACAAACAAAAACTACAAAGGCCAGAACCCCAGACACAACACACCTGAAAACAACAGACCATGAGGACACACCCACATAGGTAAGTACAAAAGCAGCACTCCCACAGACCACAACCCCTTGCAACATTGCAAACTAGAGAGGAGAGGACACAGTGACACAGCAAGGACAGCAGCACACCACAGAAACGCACACATCACAACAACCACCACCACCACCACCACCACCACCACCACCACCACCACCACCACCAAACACCGGCACCACAAACCCCCTGCACAGTACACAACACACACCGCACCAGCACCACAAACACCATGGCACCACAAAGAATGCCCAAGTTCACGCCCATTGAGCTGACGGTCATGGTCGACGAGATCATCAAGGTGCACCCACAAATCTATGGGAACATGGTCCAGCACACACCACTAGCCACCAGAAACAGAATGTGGAACCGGATCGTAGACCAGGTCAATGCAGTCGGGACCCTGCCCAGGAACAGAGTCGAAATAAACAAACGGTGGAATGACGTCAAGAGCCTGGTCAAGAAGAAGGAGACCAAGAACAGAGAGCTGGCTGCCGTCACTGGCGGAGGGAATCCCGCGCTCTTCAAGACCTTCAAAGCGTGGGAGGAGAAGGTGCGAGTCATCATACATCCCGAGATCCTCGCCGGATTAGCAGGGGGAGTGGAGGCTGGTAAGTACAAACTAATGTATACCAGCACACCGCTATGTACTCACATGCACTACCACCATGCCACAGCTCCCAGGGACAAACACCCCCATGTCCAGCACACAATACACAACACATCACACACACATGCAACAGACACCACCACACACAGCCCAAACAGAACAACTGTAAGATGCGTGGGGACATGTGTACACTCAGCCAGCCACGTAACCACCAACAGGTCCCCAAATATGCCAGAAGCGCCACAACGAGCACCCACCACACCCATGTGTCCGCCACAGCTGCACTAACCGACAAGTAACAGGTAAGTGGCAGGAACACAAAGTGCAGTGGGTGGGAGGGTGGACAGCCCAAGTACAACACACACCAGGCCCCTAGTCCCACAGCACAGCAAGGAGGAGCATCCCCCACACCCCACAGCCACGTGTCAGCCACCGCAGTGCACAACGACAGCCGAAAGGTAGACATCACGGTCCACAGCAATCGGTGTCAGTGGGTGTCCAGCCACCACCACGACCCACAACACCCCCCACCCCCACAGACCTGCAACATGGAGCACCCCCGCTTAGAACCATGTGGCATCCAGTACAGTGCACGCCCGAACAACCTGCAGGTGGGAAACTGGACAGGGCTGGATTACTGGAGGCATGAGGACCGTAACACGACCAACACATGGGACATGTCACGTAGCAGACGAACACGCAACACCGCCCACCGTCACGAACAAGTGAACAATGTGCACACGGACATGAACCACAGACTCACACCTCACATGACCCATCACAGACACAGCAACACCCAAGGAGCCACGTCTGCATGCACAAGCCACACTGAATATAGTACCACACGGCAGCCACTGTGCAACTCATCACACACAACCGAAACACCATTGAAGTCCTGTCCATGTAGCCCCTACTGCCTGTCAACCACACACCCCACAACTACGCCTATGTAAGACAAACAACACTAGACGCAACAGAGCGGAACAACATAAATGCACACAAACACCACTGAACCCATCAAACACACAGACACACCATGCACATACAACATACCATCCATCCCATCCGTCAGCCCCAGTCTCATGAAAGGCATGTCATCCGCACAGCTGCCACACATACAGCAGTCACGCTAAGATACATGCCCATGACCAACCATGTGCCAGAAGTCAATGAAGCGCTCGCCACACTGTGAGCAACAACACACAATATGGGCCACACCCCCCCGAGCACTGCAGTGATGCACATGGCACAGGGCAGCACGCACACCAAGGAGATGGGACAACTGCAATACGTTGGCTGGCACACAACCAACACTCACTCATAACGATGCGTCCAATGCCATGTCCAGTAATCACAACAGACAGCAAATATGCAGGCCATGTCAGGCATGCACACACCTCAGACCATGCACTGTCATGCTGCCACAACACATGTCACGTTCGGCACCCATGGCTCACAGCATGTACCCCAAAAGCATATTCCCTCCCAAATGCGAATCTGGGGCATGGCCCCCATGTTGCCATATGCGTTCCTAAGCGTTCCATTTGAACCCCAAAAGCATATTCCATCCCAAATGCGAATCTGGGGCATGGCCCCCATGTTGCCATATGCGTTCCTAAGCGTTCCATTTGAACCCCAAAAGCATATTCCCTCCCAAATGCGAATCTGGGGCATGGCCCCCATGTTGCCATATGCGTTCCTAAGCGTTCCATTTGAACCCCAAAAGCATATTCCCTCCCAAATGCGAATCTGGGGCATGGCCCCCATGTTGCCATATGCGTTCCTAAGCGTTCCATTTGAACCCCAAAAGCAAAGTACAAACCAGACCCAGGATGGGCCAGGAGCCCGCATACACCAGAGTCACAATAAGTAGGGGCACAGCAACACACCCATCGGCATGGCCAATCCGTCCCATGCCACATGTGCACAGCACACAGTCCCATTGCCAAGCACACACAACTACAAATGGTACAGCCACACACACGCCTCCGGGAAACCCATGTACGAGATTGCACGAACTGTTAATGTCAGACGACAAATACATACTTCGCAAGGTGCAACACAATAACAAATCTCATTCTCGCCACAGGTGACGAACTGCTGGATGCTGGGGATGGAGCCAGCAGCCAGCACAGCCAGCCTACAAGCCCCCAACGAGGACACACGGATGTGGAGGATCTGTCCTCCTCTTCGGACACGGACCACCAAGCAGGCCCATCTGGTGTGGCAGGGCCCAGCCGCTCCCCAGGACCCCTCCTACCCACCAACCCATCATCCAGGGCTGCTGAACATTCCCAGCCCCCTGCTGCCACTGTCGTTGCGGCCACACCCACGGTCATTGCGGCCACACCCATGGTCATTGCGGCCACACCCACGGTCATTGCGGCCACTACCACTGCCGCAACCGCCACCATCACCGCACCGACCACCACCGCCGCCACCACCACCACGTCTTCGCTGGCACCAGCCCCAGCGCAGGTGGTGGCCCGGCCGACTGGATCCACCCTGGGAGCCACAGCGAGGACCGTGGTGAGCAATGTGGCTAGTGGGCAGGCCGGTGGCAGCAGGACTGGTAGGAGGAGCAGGGTCAGGGAAACGCCAGCCTCCCCTGGGAGCCATGCCCTGCCTCAAATGGCCAGAGTCCTTGGGGCCTATGAAGAGGCCCAAGGACAATGGGCCAGGTCAGCTACAGACACGCGTGAGGTGCTGGGGGTGCTGAGGTCCATGGACGCCCGTATGGGCCAACTCGTGGACCTCATGGGCCAGCTGGTGGTGGCGGTGAGGTCACAGCCAGGGACAGCAGCTCCCCCTCCGCCACCACCTGCCGGGGCGCAGGGTCGAGCAGCAGTGTCCAGTTCCCCTGCGTCCACAGCCAGTGAGCACACCTCAACCACCAGCATGTCGCAAGCAGGCACCCCCCTCGCAAACGTGGAAGGGGCCGTCCGAAGTGGAAACAGATCTCCCGGGAGGACTTCGCACGCTCCAGACGCAAGTGAGGCAGCCAGCCAGCCTTCCTTGACCACCCACTGCATTGACTTGGACTACGATCCCACTCCACACAGCCATCTGGATGGCATGTGTGTGTTGGACTATGGACATAGAACCAGTGGGTACACCCTGAGCATCACGCAGCCATGACCGACAGCTCATTGTCACTGCACGCACCACTTTTGTCATCACCTTACACACAATCACATGTCACAGTTTGAAATAAATGCACCTCTTACACAAACTGCTGTTTGTGCCCTGTGTTTTATTTGTACGGAATACAACGGCCACCTTGGGCGGAAAGGCACCTGATGCGTGGCATGGCAATGGAACCGGAGGGCCTGTAGGGACCTAGGGGTGGGAGACAGAACAGGAGCACATTCAATGAGTGTGTCACACACCCATCACACAGTACATGTCAACAACTACAAGCAATGTACACACATCGCACAGAGCAATAGGGCACAATGCCACAGCCACCAACAGTGGCATACTACCCTGGCCATGGAGCGTTGACACACAGCACGCAGTGAACAAACGGCCACCCTGACACAGCACACACACACCTGCACAGATACAGCCACATCAGCCGTCGTACATGGACACTCACCGTCAAGTGAAGTAGTGGGCGATGAGCTGCTGCCGCACATTACCAGCTTCCTCCTCTCCGCTGTCCTCCTCACTCGAGCTGTCCTGGTCTGCGGGCTGGGGCCCTGGTTGATCTCAGTCATCCACGATGAGGGGGATCTGCTTGCGAATGGCCAGATTGTGCAGCATGCAGCACGCCACCACTATCTGGCACACCTTCTGTGGGGAGTACGCCAGCGCACCCCCGGTGCGGTCCAGGCACCTGAACCTGGACTTGAGGAGGCCAAAGGTACGCTCGACCACACGTCTGGTCCTCCCATGTGCCTCATTGTAGCGATCGTCTGCTGGGGTGCGAGGATTCCTCAATGGACTGAGCAGCCATGCCCCATTCGGGTACGCAGAGTCACCTGGGTGTGAGGGACACAGAGAACCGTTGCTATTCCAACTGGACAGGGGACAGCATCGCACAACCAGCACGCTACACCACTCCACATACTCACCGACAATACAGCCACGATCCTGTTGCAGATTGGACATCAGTCGTGGCAAGATGCTGTTGCGCATTATGTGTGCGTCATGGGCCGAGCCTGGGAACTTTGCACACACGTGGGTGATCACCATGTCCGCAAGGCACACCACTTGCACATTCAGGGAGTGCGTGTGCTTCCTGTTGCGGTACAGGTGCTCAGTGGCCTGTGGTGGAACAAGGCCAACATGTGTGCAGTCAATGGCTCCAACGACGTGTGGGATTCTGCCAAGGGCATAGAATGCACCCTTCACTGCCGCCAATTCACGAGCCCTGGGGAAGCGGATGTACCTGTTTCGGTACAGCATCATGGCTGCCAGTACATCCCTCAGCACCTTGCTGAACATGGGCTGGGACATCCCTCCTCCACTGCCCACTGTGTGCTGGAATGACCCAGTGGCGAAGAAATGCATGGCGGCCATCACCTTAGCCGTGGGGGTGACAGCTGTCGGATACACCCTGCGGGGACGGAGATGGGGTTCTAACATGGCACACAGTCGATGCAGGGTTGGCCTGTCCAGCCGAAACTTCCTAATGACCTCTGTATCGTCCATGTCCGCCAGCAATTGGTATGGGCGGTCAATGTTCGGTCTCCGCCTAGAGAAAATGGCAGTGGACACATGTCAAACCAACACAACACATAGCAATTTCGCATACACATCACTGACATGACTGAGCAATCACATAAGCCACAGCCCAGCTGTCAAGCTGGGACGGCACGGCCACAATACACTTACACAGGTCTCCCAACAATGGCAATGGCTAGTGATACAGGCCACTGCCATGTGCATGCACATGGGGATCTAGGCCCCAATGACTTGCGGGGCGTGCTGATGGGGACTGACTGCATATTCGTCAAGCGGCAACGCCACGGCAACATGAATGTCTGCTGAGCATGGAACTGCTTCCGAGGCTGGATGAGTATGGCACATGACGACGACGATGTGGGCACAGGCTGAGCGGCCAAAACAAGTGGGACCTGTGGCACGAGGGGATATGAGACAGTAGTAGGTGTCAGCACTGCACCCTATGTACAGCACTGTACGGATCACACCTCCCGAAACATTGACAGGTGTCCACATTGACAGCCCCATGCCAAGACGGCTGTGTGCTTGCAGTCACACGTCACAGGTGAGAGGTTACATTGCACGTGCCAGGTGGCAGACGTACATAGTGGGAGCTGGCATGTGTGTGCATGTGTCTCCTGTTCAGGATCCACCAGATGGGCGCTGACTCTGTACTGACCATTGGACACAGCATGTTCCGTGGAAGGCTTGTGTGTGGGATGGTGGCACTGGATGTGCCTCCGTTGGGTGGGGGGCCATGCACAGGGCGGGTACGTCGATGATTGCGCATTGTTGGTCACGGTGGGTGCACCCACTAAGATGTGTTGCCCTGTGTTCAATTCCTATGTCCGCATGATGATGGACTGTAGATGTGGGCAGACTACACATTGGTCGATGTGCTGTCTATATGCATGTGCCTTCACACCAGGCACAGCTGCCCCTGCACATGTGACCCCTGCTGGACTCGCTGCTGGGTCTGTGGAGCTGATGCACCTTCTGTGCGTGGGGCGGACAGCTCTCCTCACTTCCCTCATTGCGCATGTCATGACTTTGCCGCAGGTGACATGGATCATGGAGGGCCCACATGTACGCGTGGGTAGGCTACACATGATTGTTCACTGGTCGCCACCCCCAGTCAGTGTTTCGAATGGGAAGGTTGTCGTGCTGGTGGTATGTTCGATGTGGCGGATGGGCGGGCCTAGGTGCGGGCTTACATTCCGGACATGGGGGGTAGTTGGATTGGCGACTAGTTGCAGTACACACGGGAGACACGTCTCTTCCTTTCCACATCTGGGTCATCCCTTGTACTCACTGACAGTGATACAGTCATCTTCGCCCCAGCCCTCATGTCCTCCCCTCGCTCCCCCAATATGCATGTGCACCTGCGAGGCTAGCGCTTGCACAGGCAGCCCCAAGCTCGCACCAGAGAGGGCAAGGAGTGTATGTGTGGGTCCAGTTGCACGAGTGGGCTGTCTCAGGGTATGATGTGTTGCGGGACGCCGTCCACCTGCGTGGTGCCCCAAATGGAGACCCGGCCTGCATGGACTATGCATCACAGTCTCCGCCTTCCGGATCCGCCACCTGCGACACCCAGTGGCTGTGGCTGCCCTTGCGGCCATGCCGCGTCCGTCTGTGACTGATGGCCCACACATTCACTCTTTGGCCTCTCTGGGGAGGGCTCGGGGGTGGTGGCGCACGCGCTTGCACTTAGTCGCAATGGCATGTGGCGTGGTTGGTATAATGGGCAATGGATGGGATGGTGCGAGCCACCTCCCGTGACGTCAGTGCTGCTCGTGCTGTGGTGCGTCCCCCTACACTTCCATTTGACTTGTGCCATGCTAGACGTTGAGGTTCTATTGCCTGCGTGATATGACCAGGAGGAGCGCGAGGAGACCTCTCACACACCATGCTCCACTGCCATCCCGTGCCCTGTATCGCCTGTGCGGATTGACTATGTTGGGGTTACACCTGGTCGACTGGGGCTGTGTGTGCCTTGTCAAGGGGCATGGCGGGCGCACAACAGGATCCAGCTTGTCCACAGAGGGTGGGCTGAGGTGCGCCTGGTACCGCTTTGTACGTGTGCCCGGCTGCTGTGCACACACGTGTTCACTCCCCCCGACAGGTGTCCTCTCACAATGCCCAGGGAAGCGGTGGTGTACTGTTCATGACCCCTCCCAACACGGCGTGCTCCAACTTGGCATGTGCGCATCTACCCGTCACACCCACCCACCTGAGCACTGCGTCCATACGACTTCACACGACACATGTGTGTCTTCCACAGTTGTGCTACTCATTTGCGTTGACATCCAATACCAGTGGACTACATGGTCATGTCACGACTGCCGTGTACTTCACATACTCTCATCCTCTCTCATTCGTACTTGTGAAATGAGTCAGCGGAGACAGTTTTGGTTTCAAACATTATATTGAGTCTTCTGTCCTCTGTGATGCAGTATAGTGGACACTACTGGCAGCGGAATACATGTTGAGGATATACTGAGCATGATTGCAAATGGGATAGGGTGTGGGGTTACATGTGATTGGCTGTTGCATGTGGGATGTGGGCTTCAGAGTTACATCTGCTTGGCCAAGGCTGTGCTAATGTACATTTACGTATAGCTGCGGAGCTGCGGACTTTGACACAGACGGTATACATGTAGCCTACCAGACCGCTTGGCATCATGGGCACAGTCCATCTCAGTTCCATGTGACAGGTTTGCTGCGGTTGTTCCTCATGCACGCGTGCATGTGAGATGACATCAGGGCATGTGCTTGCGTGCATGGAGCGGCGTGCCACTTGTTGTTGCACTGTGGTGGTTACTGGACATGTCACAGTCACTGGGGTCGTGTTGTTGTTGTATGCACTTGTCGTCCATGCAAAGGTCCTGGTATGGGATTCCCGGGGCGGGGGTGGGAGGGGTGCAGCACCCACAGACTCCAGGCGACCTATTCATGTCCACTGAGCGGTGTGTGTGTCCATGGGCGCTGGATCCATGTCGTGTCCTGGTTGTTCGTGCAGTTCCGTCCATGTGGGTGCGATACACAGACCCCATGCCACTTCCTCCCATGATGCATGCGGTGTTCCTGGATGTGATGGGGAACAGTGTGCATGTCCCGGTCATATCCGATGTCATGGCGATGTCGCTGATGGTGTGGTAATTGTTGCCGGTCGTTTGGTATGGCTGTTGTGGTGGTGACTGGCCAGTCCGTGCGGAAGCTAAGCATGGGTGCGGGGTTGGACATCATAGGTCAATCGGGGAACCTGCGTTGTGGTCCGACGAATTTACAGGTTGTCAGGTATGCGATGCCGTCCAGCAGGGCTTCCATGTCATTGGTGGTGTACATGTTTGCCAGCCAATGTAGCGGATGGTGGCTGTCAAGGTGTTGTTCGTAAGTTGTCCCTTGGAGGACCATGATGGGGCATGCTGGGTGACATTCAATGTAGCTGTTCTCGATGATCCGTCGTGTGGAGGCACAGTGGTCCCATTTCAGTGCGGGTGCGATGTTGGCCACATACGCCATGCCCCCATAGGCAGAGCAGGCCCTGTCGTGTGCGTCCAGAGGGAGGAGTAGTGGTAGCAGGTCCGCCTTCAGACATGCCGGGTTGGAGAGGCATATCTCCACGGGATGCTGGTAGGGACACCTCCGACAGTAGAAGACGGGCATGACGCAGCTGAACAATGTGATGCGGTAAGTCAGTCGGTAACTTACGTTCAGCAGGGACAGGAGATCGCATCCCAATATATGTATCAGGTTGGTTTTGTACAGCTTGAGCTGTCCGGCGTAGTTGGGTAGGTGTGTTGCGGTTGCCATTTCGCAGCGGTGCGTTGTGGTGGCGTGCTCCGGCTGTGTGTGCAGTCTGCAATGTGCACGCTCCGAGGTTGCTGTGAGCTCTGTGTAGTCGTAGGGAGACAGGACTTGTGTTCTGTTGGCTTGTTTGGAGGACACGGGCCCTCATCCCACATGCTTCTCAGACAGTTCAAGGTCAGTGATGTGTGACTCCTTCCAATTAACTTGCATGTGGCCGACATGGGGGAGTGTTTTCTTTTTTCTTCCCCGTCCGTTGTGTGCTTCTGTGATATGCGCTATCTGCCCTGTGGTCGGTCTCCTCGGCATGCCTGTGTTGGTCTATTCTTGGACA
This sequence comes from Calotriton arnoldi, assembly GCA_963921515.1. Classification (NCBI taxonomy): domain Eukaryota; kingdom Metazoa; phylum Chordata; class Amphibia; order Caudata; family Salamandridae; genus Calotriton; species Calotriton arnoldi. Next base: position 1,832,303 of record CAWUFW010002426.1, on the reverse strand, counting down.
ATGGCTGTATTCACCGGCTTCTGTCGTAGGGCTGTGGTTTCGGAGTTGGAATGGAAGGTCATTCAGTGCTGTCTGCTCTCCCTTGTGTGGGCGGCAGGCTGCCTTTCCGCTCTGCGTTGGGCCTTGTGTGTGAATGTTATTCTTGGGCCACCTGTTGTCGGTCCCCGGGCTCTTTGGTGTTCCGTTTTATATGTCTTGTTCATATGTGCAGGGTGGTATGGGTGTTTCAGTGTGGTACTGGCGTTCCTCTTCCCGAAGGAGCCCTGCTTCTCCTAGTTGGTGTTGCCGCCGCTGTGTGCTACGCCATGTTTGTTACACTGGGGTGTGTCCTGCTGTTGCGTGACTTCACTGACATGTGTGCGTCGGTTGTGTGGCGTTGGGTGTTGTCCGTAAATTGGGCGTTGGGGACATGTCTGTGGCAGGCCTGTCACGTGTCATGTGCGTTCGGGGTGGGGCTGATGTGTGTGCTGCTTGGTTGTGTCCCTGTGTCTGTGTGCGACGCATGCATGGCGCTGCGGTTGGCCTCTGCGTTGTGCGCATGTGTGGCGGCGTCATCGCCGCTTTGGGGCCGTGACGGGGTTGTTGGTTCCTAGTCCCAGGTGGTGTGTACACATGTGTTACGCGATGTTACGATTTGGCCTGTGTGTCATATGTGGATGCAATGGTGGATGTGTAGTGTACACGCGCTGGTGGGGGGTTGTCCGCTTTTTCCGCCCTTGCACTGTGTGCGCTGTTTGCGTGCACTTGTTGTGTGTGTGCCTACCTGCGTCTCCGCGGTACGTTGCGTCCTTGGTGGTGCATCAGCAGGAGCATGGGGAGGGCCTGCAGTGCTGGATTCATGCTCGGGGGAGCCGCTTCTTCGTTGTCCGTGCTCGGCGTCCGTGTTACCGCTTCGGTTTGTCGTACGGTATCTCTTGGCCGTGGGAGCCGTTTGTTTGCGGCATCGTAATTTATACGCCGGGCGGGACGTGTTTCGTCGGACGGTGTGTGTCAATTGGGCTGCGCCGCTACGTGTACGGACGCACTTTGATGGCGGACGGTGTTGCTGGCTTGCCGGCGGTGTTTGGCCTACTTTTCGCATCGTAATTGGGCGGGCGTGTGGACTGCTGCGTGCCGGCGGTAACTGGTGGTTTTTGCATCCGCCAGCACGGCGGTTGTGCTTCCGCCCGCCATCGTAATGAGCCCCTTAGAGTGGTAATATTTTTTTTACTACAGCTACAGGACTTCTGGATTTGTAGCCAAGTTATGTAAAAATTGTGCTGTAAAATGAACAGTTGAATCCCGATTTTTATTTAAAAACTTTCTCAGTGGAGATTCCAAACTGTTCTAATGAAAGTCAAGTTCACTCACTTAGCCTGGTCACTCAGCATAATTTGAGGAAGGAATTTAGGCCACACCACTTTAAAGTTAAATGACTGACTATTCCTTTACAGCACAGTGGTTGTAATAAAGACCCTTTGCAAATTAATAGATGGAGATTCGCAATTCCTTGCAGGTTTTCATTTCTGCATTTGCTCCCATTCACTTGTATTCCCTGCTTAATGAATATTACTGAGCCAGGATTTCTGTAATATCTTTATCCTCGGAGTCCCAATTCAGCAGATCTTTTCACAGAGCAAACAATCTGATTGCATTGCTGATTATGTGCACTAAGATGCAACCCTACAAATAGCACATCTCTGGCCATATTAAATTAAGTGCCCTGAGGGCACACCGGGCATGTGTTCCCACTTTTTCTGTCCATGAGAAATATGTGAAACAACCTCAAACCCTCAAGCTACTGCTGGAGAATAAAGTTGGGTACCATAAGGCGAGAAATGCCTCTGCCCTAACACAATCTTGGCCCAGAAGAGTCTCTGCTCAACTCAACAGCAAGAACAAAGCTGAACCATGCCTTATGGGTGCTGAGAAATACTCCAAATTCGAACACACGGAGCGAGATTCCCAAATCAAGATCATTATACAAAAAAAGCTGTTTGGGACTCACCCAAAGCTGAGGTAGACTTATATTGGTGTAAAATTCTCTCAACTTCTAGACGAAATTACATCAGAGAATGTTGGCATTTGGTGAATCAACCAGTGGCCCGAAGAAGTTTCCCTCTACCATGATAATCTCGGAATCCTCCTGGTCAGCTTATTTAGAGGAACTGTATGGGGGTGCAGAATAACCAAAGGGTACTCAAAAAGCAGCTTTTTGTGGTATTCCTCATAAGTATGGTTCATTGGTAATCACAGCTGTGTCTTGATCAGGCACAGCTGTGAGGGGGGGTCACTATGATGTCACTTGCTGTGGGTCTCAAGGGTGACGGAATGTGATGACTTGAACGTACCTGTCAGTTGGAAGGAGTCCTGCTGATGGATGGCTGGGATCTTCTGTGAATAAAAAAACATGAACCTTCAACTACCTCCTGACTCTTTGTACACAGCTGCTCCTTGGCAAGAAGATAACCTGAATTGCCACACTTTTTTAACCTGGGAGCGGGAAGCCTCACTCAAGGAGATCTCGTTAGGAGAAGTGGAGAAAATAATATCAAGGAGCCACCGAAATGGTGCCCCCGGTCCTAATGGATTTCCACAGGCAATTTATAAACGCAATCCGCAGTTTTGGGCAGAGAAACTGGCCACCCTATTTGAGTATGTCCTCACTAATCAAGAAATTCCAGGCAGCTGCCGTGGGTCTAAATTGGCCCCAATTTATAAAGCCGGTCAAACCACCTTACCTTACAACTATAGGTTGATTGCTTTAATGGATGGGGAGGCAAAATATTTTGCAAAATGTCTGCTAGCTGAACTAACAGGCTGGGCCGATATTAGTTCTTTGATGCCGAAGAACCAGACAAGGTTCATTACGGGAATGGGCACAACTACTAACATCTAGATGCTGGCCTGTTAATCGAACCGCTCTTCAAATCTACACATATGCTATGTAGATTTTCGTTCAGCTTTTGACACGTTGCAGAGAAACATCTTGTGGTTTAAGTTGTGGAGCTGGGGAATCCCTCCTCCTCTCTTAAGAACTATCCAATTGCTGTACACAGATACCTGGGCAAGTGTCAGACTAGGTAATGGCACTACGATTTCCCCCAAAAATCCAACAAGAAATGGCTTAAAACAAGGCTGTGTACTGGCTCCTCTATTATTTAAATTGTATCTTGCTGAAATGTCTCCCGCCTTAAATAGGGTCAATTCTCATTCGCCTACGGCGGCTGGTTTTAATGCTTCACACATGTTGTATGCTGAGGATGTTGTCTTGATTAGTTATACAAAGATTGGTCTGCAGCGCTTAATTAACACAACCGTTCAGTACGCTGCAGATCATCGGTTAAGAGTTAATATTAATAAAACAAAAACCATGCTTGTATCAAGGGGAATATCTTCACCACAAACATTTTATATAGAAGGGACTGCTTTGGAATCTGTATCCGAGTACAAATACTTGGAGTGATTTTTGACTCTAGAGGTTCATTTAAGAACCAGAGTTCAGCAATTCAAAAAACTCCTTAAAAGGCCAGTCCCTCCAGGCACTCTTACAAGTAATGGCCATTAACATGCCCCTTCTTTGATGTATGGAGTAGAGGTACTTAGAAGAAAAGTGGACAAAATAACAGATAATGCAATTGTAGGGACTTATTGTCACCTGTTTAATCTACCTCGGCAGGCTTCGCCCGCCCAAATCCGTTTAGAGTTTGGCCTAAGTAGACAGTTTATAAGCAGTCTGGGTGCGTATCTAAAATTTTGCTACAAGCTAAAAAATAATCCAAGACCTACGTCAGTCACAGCTGTCTGGCAAGCGATAAGTGACCCAAGAATATCGCAGCACATGATTATTTTAATTTGGCCCCAACTACTTTAAAGGCAGAGGAGCTCTGGGCCTTGCCTTTTTCTCAAACTGCATTCAATAAAGTTCTAAACGGATCAGGGAAAAAGATTTCATCCCTGATAGATAAAGCTGTGCTGTCTAAAAAGCCCATGCATGGATAGTTATAGGCTCATATGACCCCCTAAAATTTCAATCATACTTGGGGGCTTGAACTGTCTTAAGCCAAAATTAAAACTGCTGTGTTACTGACTTGGTGATTTGCAAACTCGTTTAAATTCGCCCATCTGAAGGAGATTATCTGAAGCGTCATCATGTCTTCGAAATTATTTTAAGGAAGACATTTGTCATATTGTCTGTACTTGCCTAGCCCTAATAGCAGAGTGCAAAGAACTGTTGAGACCGTTTTTTATTAGAAATATCATATGAACATGTCGGCAAAAAGTTAAAGTATGTCTCCAAGGTGAGGATTTGATATTTTGTGGGAACTTCCTGAAGTTTGTCTATAGCTGAGTCAAAACTAGCAAAGTTTGAGTTATAACAGTAATTGTCAGTGGTACTTGAATCTGTCTGTGTGCCCATTTATATTGTGTTTAAAAAATGATTTGAACTGGTGATTTAGTCAGTCTGAACTTTAATGGTTTTATTCTTAACTGCGAATGCTAAAGTTATGTATGATTGATCATGCTAAACCAGGAAGATTTTTTCATAGTTTTGCTACTGTAAGAAGTGTTTTAATAAAAAGTAGGAATTTTAGTGAAGGCACGTAGCACCTTGTTTTGATTATTTTGCACAAGTTAGACATTTATGGATATAACATTGCCTGCTGGGATATATTAAATGTAGTTAAATTGAACTGGAACAACAAGATCAATGCTCTGTAATGTTTGAATACTAAACCAGTTTTTAATCCCATAAGAATAGCTTTAATATGAAGTAGGAATTTTAGTAAAGGCACGTAGCACTTTGTTTCTACTATTTTGTACAAGTTAGGCATTCATGAATATAACATTGCATGCGGGGATATTTTAAATGCAATTAAATTAAACAGGAACAACAAGGCCCATGCCCTGTAAGGCTTGAACATTAAAGCACTCTTCCGCCAATACTCTACTTGGCAAAGTTGGCAGTATTATATTCCATTGTTAGTGGTTCAAAGTTGTGGATTATTATCATGTGACAATGACTCAGGTTAATGATTTCTCGTTTGAGGTTTAGTGAAGCAAATCTTAGGTATTCTAATTGATTGATGAAGTATTTTTTGATATTACTCATTGACAATGTTTATTTGGTGATTATATTGTGATGTATTGTAAGTTTTAATTAACTGAACAATAAAGTCTTACTTACTTACTGATAACTGGGGTTAAAAAACTGTCGACTTAGATGTGCAGGCATTAGGGCAAGCAGGGGCTGACAGAACTGTACATTTTGCAGCTCTCTTCTGAATATGAAAGGGTCCTGTTGTTGCCTATGTGTTGGAAGCAAATTCTCAGAGCATACTGGACCGCAAGAGCTTAGTGTTTTACCACCAATACATGTTTGGTAAATAATGTTGGAGTGACCCTATTGTCATTAGTTGATTTTAGGCAGTGTCGTGGTTTGTAGTTCCTGAATCATTTGGTAGGCCTGTGAGGCCTAAGGACCAGAAAACTCTGTTTGTAATGTACAGCATCTTAAAGGTTGAACTCTTTGAATTGCAGGGATGATGTAATCAACAGAGAATAGCAAAGAAATGCAGAAAACAGCTATCTGCAGGTCTAGTCCGTGCCAAGCGATCACATAGGAATGTTCCAAGAGGATCACCAGATGTTCACCCATCTCCACTAGTTTCATTTGTATTATCAGGTGCGTTCATATATGTAAAGCACTGTACAGGCACTGGGGCACAGTTTTCCAATTTAATTTATGTCATAGAAAAACATTTTTAACAGCAGTGCTTTAAATATAATATAGTATCCTTGGATATTTAGATGGTGGTGTATTAAGCGGTGAGTGAGCCAACAAAAGTAACAAGACACATAGTAAACTTTAAATTTACATATTTACTGTAAATATTTTGCCTCATCATCCCACCTGGTAAGAAGAATAGAGTGGATGAGCATAAACCTTGCACAATACCTCAGTAAGTTCAATGCTTACTGTTGACAAATATGATGATCTTCTAGGTACTGTAATGATTCCATTTTAACCTTGTAACCACCGCTGACCTGGGCGGGTTTCTAGGTCGTGACGACTGTGTGTGCCGCCCATCACTGCCTCTTTGCACCCTGCCATCCTTCCTCAGGCACATCTCCGGAGATGCACAGTGAAAGCTGGGGAGATTTCCTCCGTGCATGCTGCCATCTCCGTAACCCAACATACCGGGAGGAACCTTAGGAACTTCAATATTTTAAAGATCTGCTGGGTCAAACACGTAATTTGGAATTGTGTTCTATCCCTATGAGGCCTCCTATATTTTTGTAAAATAGTTTTGATATATTATTTTGTTATGCCTATTTTCTTTCCCAAGCTAAGATGGCTGAACCACATTTGAATTTCACCACACTCTGTTTAACAATATAAAAAGAGAGTTTCTTTGAGTCCAATTGCATCACAATTGTGCTAGCTTGATTACTCGCTCCCTGGAATAGTGGATTCTCCACCTTCTCCAGATCCTGGTCTGAACAGTTACTGGTCTCTGGATTTTTTCCTTCCTGCTGGATATTATTTTCTGAAGCAATACTAGAAACCCAGTTACAATCTGGCGTCTGCCATTGTTTCTGAAGATAGTAGGCCTTTCCTACACATGAAGAAGTCACCAGCCGACGCCAAGAACACCTGCCAGGTTGCAACATCAACGGAATCTAAAGATGGGTCAGGGCTAAGAATTACTGACAGCAGTAAAACATTTGACTCTTCAAGTTCAAAATTTGACCACTGAAAATGCTTTGTTACAGCAATCTCATGCTGTGTTGCAACAAGGTTCATTGGCTCCTCCCCTGCTGGCTTGGCAGAATTGAAACTTGGCGGAAGACCTTGGAAACTAAAGGCTTTCTGCACACTTGTCAGATCCATTTTACCTTTAAGCCCCATATTTATGCCAGTGACAGATCCAAGGTGGGCTTTATTGTCAGTAGTGCCACTGGAAACTCCTTGGAATATGCTATGCCTTTTGTTTCAGATGTCAGTGCAATTCTGGATAATTTCCCTGCTTTTCTTACAGAATTGAAAAACAAGTATAACCATCAAGACCTCATTTACACTGCCCAGGAGGAGATTTTGGACATCTACCAAGGTTCCATGGACCTACACAGTTTCATCTCCAAGTTCAAAGTCCTGGCTAGAGAGATTGACTGGCCTGATTCAGCCTTATTCCTGTTATTTCGAAAAGGGTTGAAGGATGAATTCAAGGACAAACTTGTGAGAGTTGCTGTAAGACATTGGGTTGTTGGTTGACTGGGGTGTGAGCCCTGGTCAAGCATCAAGTACAATCCTTGACAGGGTGAGGCACAAGCCAACTCGAAATTAATCTGTGCTCACCCCTTTGGTAGCTTGGCAAAGAGCAGGCAGGTTTAACTTAGAGGCAATGTGTAAAGTATTCCTGAAACACTTCAAGGAGTCATAAAGTGAAAACACCTCACAAAACGAATCCCACACCAAGCTAGAAAGATATAATTTTTTTAACAAATAAAAGAAGACCAAAATGACAAAATCCAACAACTTGAACTGGAGATATGTAATATTAAAGATTAAAGTTAAAATAGCGCAGAATAGCACAAAGCCCAACTGTGGATAACTGGTTGTGCCAGACCGGGACAAAGTTACAAGTTCAGGCCGAGCGCAGTGAAGCACGGGCCGGGTACAGGGACCCAGTTAGGCCTGCTGAACAAAGTACCTTAAAAGTTGGTGGATGCGGTACGCAGCGGGCGATACATCGGTTCCAAGGAGCTGTGAGGCTGCGATGTGGAGTCCAGTGTTGTTTATCGAGGCTGCTGTCGTTAAGAGCTGCGTAGGCCTGGGCTGTGGAGGTGCCGCGCTGTCGGAGCGATTCGTCGGTTCTGAGGGCTGCAGAGGCAGTGCACATCTTTGCGACAGGTTCAATCCACGCAGAAGCAGCGATTCTGCTCGAGGATGCGCAGCATGGATGAGGAGATGCGTTGATTCTGCTCGGGATGCGCCGCTCAGCAGAGAAGATGCATGGTTCTGCTGGCAAGCACTTCCTAATTCTAAGGGTCCAGGACTGGGGTGGCACAACTTGACAGGTTAGATTCACAGATGGCAGAGTCCAGGTGGAGGTCCAAGGAGTTGGGAAACCTGTTATGTCCCTAAGGCTTCAGATCAGGAGGCCAGTCAGCTAGCCCTCGGATTCACTATGGGCTCTGGGTGCAGGCCCAGTCCATCTCACCCAGGCCCTCTTGCCTTCTCACCCAAGCAAGAGGGCAGCAGGTCAGCACGGTAAAGCAGGAGTCCAGCAGAGTGCAGTCCAGCTGACTGGCAGTCCTTCAGCAGCACAGCAGTCCATCTTCCTGGCAGAGTATGCACAGGTCCAGAAGTTTAGTGTAGTGGTGGTGTCTGAGGTTCTTCTTTTATGCACTGTTGTGCCTTTGAAGAGGGGAGAAGCATCTAGAGGCATTCCTTTGAAGTGCACAGATGTCCTGCCTTCCCTGGCTCCAGACTAATATGCAGCCTTTCGTGTGGGACCAGGACACAGCCTATTGAGGTGTAGGTGAGGCTGGGCCTAGCTCCAGTCACACCAAAGCTTCCATTGTGTGTGGCTGTCTAGAAGAAATGCACAAAGCCCAACTGCTAACTACACCCAGTCATGTGACCAGAGACAGGCTGCAAGAATCAAATGGCTAATGCAAGAAAATGCCAACTTTCGAAAAGTGGCATTTTCAGAATTGTAATTTAAAATCCGACTTCACTATAAGTTATGATTTTAAATTTGGATTCCAGAGACCCCAAACGTGAGCCAGTTATATCATCCCATTTGGAAATTATACTTACAACATTTAATAAGGTAATCGCAATGTTATCCTATGGGAGATATAGGACTTGCAAGTACAACTTGAAATACCTGTCCTGCTTTTTAAAGAAATAGAACAACTCTCTTGGAACCACTAAAAATCCCCTTACAACTAAGTATATAATGTTATATATACTTTATACATACAAGCATCCACACCACTCTACTGGAGACACCATAAATGAACCCCGAAAAACCAATTGTAATTCACATACGGATAAAAACATATGTTTATTCAAAATTGAGCTCCAATGAAAATTTGGTTAAAAAACATAACAATTATACAATTTATACAATAATATAATCCATACAATAAAAACAATCCATAAAAACAATCAAAGAGAGACAAATGGAGATGTGAGCAATTTAAATCATCATAATAAAGTTACTCCTAAAGGAATCAATGTATTGGCAAACATCAGTCTAATCATTCATAGTGATATTAAACATGAAGAGGTTCCATGGATGTAACGTATTTAATACTGAAAGCGTCGACGCGTTTCGGTGGTTTAAACTTATTGAGGTACCACCTTTATCAAGACTTGAACAATATTTGTCTCTCAAATGGATGATATAAAATTCATAGACCTATTTTAAAAAAACATAAAAAACATGAGTTCAACAAATCACAACCCACAATATATAAATCATTAATCACTTTTCTAATAAAAGTAAAACACAACAACCCTCCATTAATAAATATGAACAATTCTTTTCTTATCAAATCTAATAATACATAAAAGGGGACATATAAAATAATTCAAAAATGAAAAGTAAAAGGACAGGTGCCAAATATAAAAACATAAGAGTGCTTCTCACTCATTCATAGGGATATATTTTCACCATGTGTATACAATTGTTTCAGGGGTTCCCAATTCACACAAGATGCCACTTTCATGCTGCTAAACAATGCAAACCAATGCCTCCATAATTATAATGGGCACTGATGTGAACCCATAATATAATGGGGTTTAATTAGCCTAATCCTTCCAGAACCATTAGCCCATATTTTTCTAAAGCTGTTAGTCCCCTTTCGTGAGTAAGATACCCACCTTATAGGTACATCACTAATAATTGGGAATTCGTTCAGAGTCCGATCTTTTCTAACCTGAAATACATAACCCACAGCTAAATAAAGCTGGTCACACTAAACCATATATAACTACTTAATAATAGATCCTCTCTCAATATACCTACCACTGATGGCAAATAATGCCACAATAAGGATCTTCGTGACAAGCTACATTTATGACCCGGTATGGTGTATTCAAAACAATAACATTATGTTGTTGGTGAGTACCTAAAGGGAGTAAAGTAAAAAGAACTCACTTTTAGGTGCTATAAGGAATTAAATCCTATGAAGTCTAGCCCCATAATATACAAAAACTCACCTCAATGGGTTCACGTAAATAGATCCCTATAGATGAGGGATAACGGGCCTCAGATCAAGACCCGATAAGGTATTTTTGAATATAAAATACCCTATGGAATACCCTATAGCTTGAAATGCTTCCACACCTAAAATAACAACAAAAAGTATAATTATATGGGACACCCGATACCTAATTCCGATTCACACATTACTTATAAAAATCTATCAGTATCGCTATACACTAGGCAGCCTCTCACATAAAATATCGTTTATAAAGTAAAGCTGCTGGTTCCCACAATACTTATAAACATCTCCCGGTGTCCCTACATATATAGGAGTCACTCTCTTTAAAGAGAATTTTTGTTTAATAACGTTTACCCAAACATATCACTCCCAGGTAATTAAACTTCTCTTTTTACTGGCTAAATAGCACGCTAGTCTCTCTTTCAAAGCGCAGCATACCCAACCATCTGGGGTTGCCTTGGTAGTATATCAATGCCAAAAAAAATATTCGTTCTCTAAACCCCACCTTGTAAAGTCTAACTACCCTTTGAGCGATCTATTTTCGCTGTTATTTACCTTCGTGTAAGGAATATAGGGATATCCACGGTCTAGTCCTGCCGTCGCGGCTTTCCTCTGCCTTCCAGTTTGTGTTTGAATCTGAAATGGGCTTAGGAAATTCAGTCTTGTTTATATATCCCTCCGGATTAATTCCACCTGGATTAACTACGTGTTAGTAAAGCGCCAAGCGTTCCGAATCTCTCTTAGATTTTAAAGCGGCTCTTGTTACCAGTGGACCCCACTCGTTTCTTAAAATTTAAGCTATATTAAAAGGGCAACAGAGTGTTATGTAATGTTACCTGAACTAACCTACAATGAACTCATATTATAGGGAGATTTTCCTCTATCACCCCCATCTTGTAAAAAGACGGAAATTCCGTCTTATTTATATGTCCCTCCGAATTAATTCCACCTGGATTAATTACATGTTGGTAATGCGCTTTTTAAATACATTGCACCCTGCCCTCAGGGCTGTCCAGGGCCTAGCATAGGGGTGATGTATATGTATTGCAAAGGAAGGTTTGGGCCTGGCAAAAGGTTTTTTTTCAAAACTGTCTGGTGCATCGTCACGCACCAGACTCAAGGCACACAGCCATTCAAACATGTGTCGCAAGAGTCAAAAAACAAGAATCCAGTTTTTATCCGAGTAATCCATATTTATTCCAATATTCTGCACTGATTTCCAAGCCATTGTTTTTGAATGGTAAAGGGCTCGTGATTGTTGCGCCGAATACGGCAGGCTGGATTGACTGACCGCAAAGCTTTGGATTAATACGTCTTCCAACTTCACTGCGTGTATGATCTTTGGGTCGAACAAACTGACTGAAGCTTACATATAATTTGTCACAAGGAATTACACTTGTATACCTTGTACCCTGGGTTTTTTGATTGTGCTCTGTGAATTTGCTTATCCAGATTGGCAGACACTAGTGGATGGATGAAGTTGCCCTGATTAAGCCTTTGTTAAGGTGAATCGCTTTGGCTGCACTTTTGTTTTCAGATGAAGATATGAATAAAAGAACAATACATATGAAAAGGTTCTACTAGTCTTGCTTTGGACTTATTGTATATGCATGTTGGTTGTTGCCTCTCTTTTTCAGTTTAAAAGATATACCATATACCCAGGGCCTGTAAAATAAAAGCTACTAGCGGGCCTGGCACGCTTATTGTGCCACCCACTTAAGTAGCCACTTATAACATGTCCCAGGTCTGGCATTGCAGCCCAAATGCAGTTTTAAACGCCCAAATCGACTTGCCAATGTAACCCCCGTGCAAATCTTTAAACTCCCCTTTTATGACATATGTCACTCTGTAAAAGGTTGGACGTATACTTTTAAGTTTTACATGTCCTGGTAGTGAAAAACTCCTAAATTTGTTTTCCACTACTGTGAGGCCTACCTGTCCCTGGGATATCATTGGTTTGCCTTATTACATTTAATATGTCCTAACTTTTGATTGGAAACAGGTCAAGATTTTATGTTTGGTGTCTGAGAATTGTTATTAAAAATTCTCTGAAATGGTAAAGTCGGATTTTAAGTTACAATTTTGAAAATTACACTTTTAGAATGTTGTCATTTTCCTGCCCTAATTATTTGATGCCTGCAGCCTGTTCTTGGGTACCATGACTGAGCGTAGTTGGCGATTGGAATTTATTCCTCCCAGACAGCCACACAATAGACGGATTGGGTGTGCTTGGATGGGCCATCACTGGCAGGATGGCGGAGCTCAATAGACTGAGCTCTGACTTCACACAAAGAACTTCTCGCCCCTGCATTGTTCTCTAAAAACTTCTCCAACTTCAAGGAAGGCACCAGGGATAAAAGTAGGACCTTCAGACCCACTCTTTAGTACACCTCTGGACCTGTGGATACTACAGAAGGACTGCTGTGCTGCTTTGGTGCCAGAAGGACTTCTACTTTGTTGCCCTGCTACTCTGCCTCCCTGCTGCCTGCTGCCCTGCTTACCGAGAAGGAAGACTGGACCTGCACCTTTCATCTTAGGCTGAAGTGACTTCAAGGGTCAGCTGACTGATCTCCTGTTCTGGGTTATAAGAAAGTAACAAGCTCCAGAGGCTCCCTGCACCTGTTCACTTCAAGACATTGCCGCCCACCAACTCAATGTTTCAGTGAATCCGAATCTTCACGCCACAGCACCCGCCTGCGACGCCCGGCAACGCAAGCTCTGCACTTTGCACTACAGCATTGACAAGCCGTGGTGACTGCTAAGACGAAACTCCAGCAACGACCGTCTGCAACACCTGACAGGATCTTCATGCTACATCGATGACCATCCACGGTGGCCAGCCTGCTTTTCATGCTACATTGATGACCATCCTCAACGCTCTCCCTGCTCCTCGCAGTCCCCTAGATCCTGACCAGAACTCTTCGCACAGGACTTTTGAAGGTAACTCTTTCAGCGGGACTAACCATCCCTGTACTGGCCCGTGCTGCATCACGGTCGGCCTGAACTTGTGACTTTCAGCGAGTCTCGCACGACCAGATAACTGTGTGTGGCGCTTTGTGCTTTTAGACCCTATCCTTACCTGAAATCTTTAAAAATGCATCTCTCCGGTTCTACTGATTGGATTTTTGATGTTTTGGTGTTAAATAATGTATTAAAATGTACTCTATTTTTCTAAATTGGTGTGGGATTTTTCTTGTGTTGTGTCTTCACTTCATTACTGTTTGTGTGCTTCATAAATACTTTACACATTGCCTCAAAGTTAAGCCTGTCTGATTTTGTACCAAGCTAACAGAGGGTTAAGCACAGGTTAATATATTGACTTTTGTCGTTCACCCTGACAGGGATAGTGGCCGTTGCTTGAGTAGGGTTAACACCCCACTCAACCAACAACTCAATTTCTCACAAATTCCTGGGCTCAGAGTTTTGTGTCTCTTATTGCACTGCTGACCACTTTTCTTCTACCAAAGAGGCTGAAATTCCTCATAGCAATACCACATAGTTGGTTGCACAACTATCTGAAATTCCTGAGATCTGCTATGAATATCTTGATGTGTTTCAAAAGTGGATTACAAAGGAGTTACCTCCTGATCGGCCTTTTGATTGTGCAATCAAAATCCCTCCAAGGCTTTAATTACCTTTGGGCACATTTTTTCTCTATCTTCTTAAAACATGAATCCCTAAGAGAGTATCTTGGTGTAAACTTGAGTATGGTCTGATTGCTCCGTCTAAGGGGCATATTATCAAGTGGCAGCGATAATTATCGCTGGCCGCTCTTAGCGAGAAATTATTTATCGCCGGCTATCGCTGGCAATTATCGCCATGCTATCGCTGTATCAACAACGCATAGTGCAATGGCAATAATTTTCCAGCGATAGCGGTGTTTTCCATGGAACATCGCTGGTTTTTCAGCGATGTTCCATGGAAAACAGCGATAACCTTGCTGATACGACCCTGTGGTCGTATCAGCATAATCCACCCCCAATGGTAAGTATACCTAAGTCAGCATTTTTGCAGACGTTAGTTTTAGCGAAAACCGCGGTTTTCGCCAAAAACTAACGTCTGCAAATACGTGGGCCTCCTTGTAAATATCGCGATGTGCATATCAGCGATAATTTACAAGGAGTACTGCTCAGTGACGCCCACTTTGCATCTCATTAGAGATGCAAAGCGAGCGTCGGGAAAACGGGTGCTAACATGCGCTAATGCATGTTAGCATCCACTTGTAGATAGGGCGATGTCATTTTCGCCGTTTTTTTGGCTTTTAAAGCCAAAAAAGCGGCGAAATGGCCCTTGATAATATGCCCCCTAGTCTCCTGCTGAAGCCTCCTTATTTTTTGATCGAAAGAAAGGTTCTAAAGAACCTTTTATAGATTAGCGGGGTTTAAAGTTAGTAACTATCAAGAATCATTATCCCTTGCCTCTAATTTTACGATATTCTGGAAGCTGTCAAATGGCCTATAGTCTTCACTGAACTAGATCTTAGAGGAGCTTATCACCTAATCTGGATTTAAGCAGGTGATGACTAGAAGGCAGTATTCAGAACACCTTTTGAGCATTATGAATATCAGGTGATGCCTTTCAGCCTTTGTAATGCCCTTGCTGTCTTCCAGTGCTTTATGGAATACAATCTTTTCAGATCTAATTCTCCAGAAAATGGTAGTCTATTTAGATGACGCCTTTATTTTCTCTAAAGAACCAGCAGACCATCTGTTTCATATCAAACAAGCCCTACAGGAGCTGAGGGAAAAAAATTGCAGGCCAAACCAGAGAAGTGTATTGTTGAGAAGGACTCAGCAGATTATATGGGCCATGTGCTTTCCTCTGAAGGCATACCTATGAACTCTCAGAAAGTTCAAGCCATTCTAAGTTGACCCATTCCTTCTTCAGTAAAGGAAACTCAAAGCTTTTTAGGCCTGGCAAATTACTATTGGAAGCTCATCAAGAATTTCTTCAAACGACTATCTCTGTTTACCAATTTACTTAAAAAGAAGTAGAACTTTCAATGAAATTATAGTGCCACCGTAGCCTTCAAAAGGCCTAGAAAATAATTCATTTGAGCCCTATCTTACACCAACCCAATAGCTTGAAGCTTTTTATTCTCGAAACTGATACCACAGACCAAGCTATGCCATCTGTCTTTCACATTGTTCAACAGGGTAAAGAGCTTCCCATCACATTTTTTCTCAAACATTCTCCCCAAACAGAAAGGAATTCCTGTGACCTGCATAAAGAACTTCTTGCTATTATGACAGCTTGTATTGAATAAAGTCATTATGTTGAAGCCTACCAAACAGTACAGCTGTCCATTTTGCTAACGACTTCTTGGGGACATACCAAAAGCTTCCCTAGGAATGCATTCCACCCACTGCTTACCATTGGCTTTGTGGTTTATAACTCACATTTGCTGGCTTTCTATTTGCTGGATTTATTTGTTTTAGGCTGTTGAGCTTGAGTTTGTCCCTGCTGAGGAGCATATACTATTTAAGGTATTCTTCCACTAGTGCTCCCTTTCTGTAAACAGGCCTTTAAATCTTGTTCTTATCTAATCACCTTTGCTGTGCATTCAAAGACAGAGGTCAAATGTCTTCCAAGGGCGTTTGGTGTTTACTTTTCTTTCTCTTTCTCCAAAGTGAGAGGATTTATGTGACAATCTTGTTGTGAAAGGGAAAGATTCAATGTTGATGTCTGTAAATAAACTATGCTGATATTTCAGAATATATCAGAATTAGGAAAGCACAAATGAAACATGTTTTTTGTAATTCTGAAGTATGGTGGAAACAGATATTTTAATATGATCAAAACAAATCAATACACTAGGTGATGACATTTCCACACACTATTGCTTGTGCACTGTATACTTTTATCAGAAACCTGTTTGTCTGTGCAAATGTAATGGTCATTTCAATTGAAATTGTGTTGTCTGTAATGGCAGTGTGCTACCACACCATGCATATGCCGCACTATGCCACTCCACTCTGCACCACTCCATTCTACACCACTCTACTCCCCTGTATGCCCCTCCGCTCTACACCACTCTGACAATCTATAACACTCTATGAAACACAACTCCATTCTACAACACTCCACTCCAGCACTCCACGTCACTCCACTCTACTTCACTGCGCTCTAGGCCAAGCCACTCTACGGCGTGCCATTCTAAGACATGCCACTCCACTCTGACACACCACTCCACTCTACTCTGTGACATGCCACTCCACACCCTTCACGACACTCTGACACGCCACTCTGACATGCCACTCCACTCTACTCTACAACACGCCACTCAACTCTACGACACACCACACAACTCTATGCCACGCAATTCTAAGCCATGCAACTCTATGCCACTCTGCAACATGCCACTTTACTGTACGGCACGCCACTCCACTCTACTCTACACCCTTTAATCTACTCCACTCTATGCCACACCACTGTACGCTACTCCCCTTTATGAAACAACACTCTACAGCATGACACTCTGTGACACGACACTCTGCTTCACTCTACAACATGACACTCTCCAACACGACACTCTACTCCACGACACTCCACTCTGACACTCTACTCTACACTACACCACTCCACTCTGACACTTTACTCCACTCTGCGCTATGCCACTCCTCTGTACTGCACTGCACTCCATGCTACTTTACATCACTCCACTCTACTCTGACTCGCTACTCCACTAAGCCACTCTACTCTATGCGACTCCACTCTACAACACTCTATGCCACTCCACTCTATGAATCTAATGCACTCTACACCACTCCACTCTACAACACTATACTCCCAATCTGCTCCTCCACTCTACGACACTCTATGGCACTCTATGACATGCCCACTCCCTTCTTCAACTTTCCACGACACTCCACTCTACTCTATGCCACTCAACTCTGCGCCACTCCACTCTACTCTGACATGCCACTCCACTCTATGCCACTCCAGTCTAATCAATCAATCAATCAGGATTTATAAAGCACAGCTAATCATCCAATAGGGTATCCAGGTGCTTGCAGGTCCCTGAGGCTTATTCAAAGAGCCAGATTTGAGGGCCATTCGGATTTCTGAAAGTGAGGTGATGGTCTAGAGTTGCGTGGGGAGGCTGTTTCAGGTCTTTGCTGTGATGTGGGAGAAAGAGCGTCCTTCACTTCTGCTTCGGTAAATGTGGGGAATATGGGCAAGTGAGAGGGAGGAGGAGCATAGTCTTCTCGATGGTTGGTAGAAGTTCAGGAGCTGGTTAATGTATGTGGGTCCTTGGTTGTGTAGAGCCTTGTGTGCGTGGGTCAGCAGCTTGAATTGCCATCTCTTCTGTACGGAGAACCAGTGGAGTTGCTTGAGGTGGGGTGTGATGTAGGTTCATTGGGGAAGGCCGAGGATGAGTCTGGCTGTGGCGTTCTGTGTGGTCTGAAGTCTCTGTAGAAGGTGTGTGGTGATTCGTTCGTAGAGGGCATTACCATAGTCCATTCAGCTGGTGATGAGGGCCTGTGTCAAGGTGCGTCTTGTGTGTAGGGGTAGCTACTTGAAGATCTTACGTAGCATGCGCAGAGTGAGGAAGCAAGCGGAGGAGATGGTCTTGATCTGTGATTTCATGGTGAGTTTGTTGTCATTGATGATTCCGAGGTCTCTGGCATGGCCGAAGGGAGTGTGTGTGGGTCCTAGGTCTGATGGCCACCAGGAGTCATTCTATGTGTTGCTGATGTTGCCGAAGATCAGTACTTCCATCTTATCTGTGTTCAGCTGCAGGCAATTACTCTTCATCCAGTCGGCGATTCTTGTAATGCATCTGTGGAAGTTGGTTCTGGTGGTGGTGGTGTCGTCGGTGAGAGAGATGAGGAGTTGGGTCTCATCTGCATAGGAAATTATGTTGAGACCATGGGATCTGACTATGTTGATCATATATGTGTTGAAGAGGGTGAGGCTAAGGAATGAGCCCTGGGGGACACCGCAGGTGATCTCCTTGGTTTTTGAGGTGAAAGGTGGGGGGTGGATCCTCTGGATTCTTCCGGTGAGGATGCAGATGATCCATCGGAGCGTGTCCCCTTGGGATGCCAATGTGGTGGATTCTTTCGATCAGCGTATGGTGGGATATGGTGTCAAAGGCTGGTGAGAGGTTGAGGAGGATCAGAGCTGCTGTTTCTCCTCGGTCGCAGAGGGTTTGGATGTCATCGGTGGCTGCGATCAGGGCAGTTTCGGTGCTGTGTTATTTCTGCGGAAGCCGGATTGGGAATCGTCAAGTAGCTGGTTCTGCTCCAGGTGTGTCATGAGTTGCTTGTTAGTGATCTTTTCCAGTACCTTCACTGAGCTCGCTGTGGTCAGCAGAGGGTTTTTTAGTAGTGGTCTGACTTCGGTATGTTTCCAGGTGTCGGGAAATGTTGTGGTGGTGATAGAGGTATTGAGGAGGGTGGTGAGTTCCTGGCTGATCCTTTGGTTTCTGAGGTTGAAGCTGTGGTGTGGACATGGTCCTTGGGAGCTCCTGAGTTGATGGATTTCATGGTGAAGTCGGTGTCCTGGGTGAAGAGGAGATTCCAGGTGGTCAGTCTGTGGTTCGTTTCAGTTGTGATGGTGGCGTGTCAAGGAAGTTCTTAGGTGTGAGTTAGGGTTAAACGTTTCTGTATATGGTTGCGATCTTGTCATCGATGAAGTTGTCGAGTTTGTCGCACAGCTCCTGTGAGGGTGTTATGTTGTTTTTGCTGGCAGCCAGCTTGGAGAATTCCTTCACGATGTTGAAAAGTTCCTTGGTGTTGTTGGGCTGTCTTTATTGTTGTCCTCAGCAGGCGGTGGTAGAGGGTGAGGGAGATCTTGAAGGCTGCCCTGTCGGAGGTGTCCTTACTGGTGCGCCATCTCCTCTCCAGCTGTCTGCTGTCTTGTTATGCTATTCTGAGTTCTTAAGTGTACCAGCTGGCCTTTTTGAAGGATTTTCTCTGGATGCCGCATTTGATGGGGACGATGCTGTCGGCGCAGTTGGTGATCCAGGCGTTGTAGTTCTTCACTCCCTGTTCAAGGATGGTGGTGGTAGCAGGGTTGGAGGTGTTGAAGGCATCCGTCCAGCTGGTCTCTGAGGTTTTGTTACACCTCCGATGGGGGCGCTGGTCGTCTTGGGGGTGGCAGTGCAGGGGCTGAGGATGCTGAAGTCGAAAATGGAGTGATCGATCAATGTGAGTTCTGTGGCTGTATTTGACACGATTGCTGGAGGGGAAATGGTGTCCAGCATGGGTCCTGTGGTGTATGTAGGGTCGGGGACGATATGGGTCAATCTGAGGCTGCTTATACTGTCGAGGAGGTGTGCGGTGTTGTCGTTTGGGTCGCTGATGTGGACATTTTGGTCACCGAGGAAGATGTAGTCCTTGGAGTCTAAGGCTAAGGGCACAATGAAGTCTGCAATGGTGTTGTGGAAGATGCAGCGCGGGCCTGGGGGTCAGTATGCAAGGGTGCTCTTGATGGTTGTCGTCCATGTGGAGCTTGAAGTTAAGATGTTCCATGGAGTTGTTGTCGGTGGTGGAGGTGCACTGTATCGTCTGTTTGTGGATGATGGCTGTTCCTCCGTCTGGCTTGTTGGTGCGGTCCTGGTGAGTGAGTTTATATCCATAGGGGATCGCTGTGGCAATGTCTGGGGCAGATATGGGGTTGAGCCAGGTCTCAGTGAGGAAGACTATGTCGGGTGTGAGGGTGGCGATGAGGTCACATAATTGCGGTGGAATGCTTGCATAGTGAGCGTGTGTTGAGAAGGGCGCATGCGAGTTGGTGATTTTGTTCAGGTGGTGTCTGTGGTGTGTTCGGGGTGGAGCTAGTCAGTGGGCTGGTGTGTGTGCTGTGGCAGGTGAAGTGACAGTGGAAGCAGGTGAAAGGTCCTACCGTGGAGTGTAGGTTAGCACGATGGCAGTGTTTGTTGTGGTGTCTAGGACATGGCACTCTAAGACACGCCACTCCACTCTATGACTTGCCACTCCACTTTTCTCCACTCCACTCTACGACATGCCACTTCACTCTATGCCACTCCTCTCTATGCCACTCTAGAACAAGCCACTCTACTCTACGACACACCCTCCTCCACTCTTTGCCCCTGCACTCTATGACCCTGCACTCTATGACCCTGCACTCTATGACCCTGCACTCTAGGCCCCAACACTCTAGGCCCCTACACTCTAGGCCACTCCACTTTAAGCTACTGTACGACAGACAATCTATCACAAGACACTCTACGACACTCTATTCCACTCTACAACCCTCAACTCTCCTCTATGCCACTCTGCTATGACACTTTACTCCACTCTATGCTATGCCACTCCACTTTGCGCCACCCCACTTTGCACCACCCCACTTTGCGCCAATCCACTCTGCGCCACTCCACTCTATGCCACTCTACATTACTCTACACCAATCTGCTCCACTCCATTCCACTGTACTCTATGACACAGTGCTCCACTCTGACACTCCATTCTACTCGTTTGTATGCCGCTCCACTCTACAACACTCTATGCCACTCCATTCTTCAAAACTCTACTCCACGCCACTCCACAGCACTCTACTCCACGCCTCTCCACTCTTCTTCACTCTACTGTGACATTCCATTCCACTCCACTCTGACACTCCACTATGACACTCCACTCCACTCTATGCCACTCCACTCTATGACAATCTACTCCACTCTACTCCAATCTACACAACTCCCTCTATGCCGCTCCAAGACACTTTACTCACCTCTATGCCACTCCACTCTACTCTAGGACAGTCTACTCCATTCCACTCTGACACTCCTTGACACTCTACTTTAAGCTAGGCCCCTCCACTCTATGACACGCTACTCCCTCCATGACACTCAATGACACTCTATGCCACTCCATTCTATGACTCACTACTCCACTCGGTGCCACTTCACTCTACGACCATCTACCCCACTCTATGCCACAATACTCTACTCCACTGTACGGAACTCCTTCCATGCCACTCCATGCCACTTAACTCCAATCTATGCCACGCCACTCTAAGCCACTCCACTGTATGGCACTCTATGCCACTCCACTTTATGCCCTTCCACTCTACTCCACTCCAGTCTACTCCCTCTATGACACTCAACAACACTGTATGCCACTCCACTCTATGCCACTCTACGCCAATCCACAACATTGTACTCCACTCTTGACACTCCACTCTATGCCACTCCACTC
Source organism: Calotriton arnoldi (assembly GCA_963921515.1). NCBI lineage: Eukaryota > Metazoa > Chordata > Amphibia > Caudata > Salamandridae > Calotriton > Calotriton arnoldi. The sequence goes on along the minus strand of CAWUFW010002426.1, from coordinate 1,810,917 downwards.
TGGGACACTCTGTGACACTCTATGCCGCTCCACTCTGTGACACGCTACTCAACTCTACGCCTCTCCACTTTATGACACTATGCCACTCCACTCTATGCCCTTCCACTCCAGTCTACTTACTCTACGCCACTCCACTCTATGCCACTCTACACTACTCCACGACACTAAACTCCACTCCATGACACTCCCCTCTTGACACTCCACTCTACGACACTCCACTCCACTGTCATCTGCGCCACTAACAATGAGCCATGCTGAACAGCAGTCATGCTGGTGTACAACATGGCGAAAACACATTGACAAAGCCAATAGCTCATGTAAAGGCGAGACCTATTGGCTTTGCAAATGCCTGTTTTTTGGTTGGAGCCCTATTTCCAGTAACTGTCTGCACCGGCCACAGAAATCTTAAGGTACTTCAGCAAGCTGAATTCCAGGACTGTTGAGGAAATCATTGCTCTTCAAGCCTTCATTTCCTCAACTACTTCTACATTTGTTGAGGTTATTCATGATGAAACAAAAGGCATAAATCTCTGTAATTTAGAAAAACATGTTCCTTGATTTCTGATAAAGAGTACAAATGGTCCGATTTTTGTTAAGAACAAACACTTTATTCCTTGAAAACATTCACAAATTTAAATTCCTACAACTGTGCTATGATTCCATAGTCTCCAGACACTGAGGAAGAAGAGTCACTGAAGATCTAATCCTAATGAAGTATTGGTGGCTTTTACTTAACTATGATATCTCAAGGATTGTCAATACTTGCAAAGTCCGTGCCCAAAAGAAATCTGAAACACAAAGAAAGGTGAGATTATTAACACCCGGAAATACCTCTAAACCTTGAAAAATTATTTCTACTGACTTCATAGTAGATCTATACACCATGGGAGAGAGAGGCCCATGCTCAGCCTCCCTTGAGTTTTAGGGTCCAAACTAGAGGCTTAATGATTATTTTGCCCTAAACAAACCAAGCAGGTATCCATAAATGATTTGGAAATGTCACCTCACCCACAAGTTATAGTGGCATGCGTCATCATTGTTGACCTATGCATCCCATGCATGCTTCAGTGCAGCAGCAGGCTCCAAAGAAAAGCTTTGGGCTCCTGCACTTATATTTAATAATTTAGGTAGTGGTCAATTGAAATCTTCCCCCAGGAGAATCCCGTCCAAAGAACTTGAAAACTCTGCCACTCACGGAACCCTAATAAGCTAACGTGTTCAAATAACATTTGCATTGCATATTGAAAATCACCCCGTGGAACATCTTGAGGCTAAATATGAGAAATATATATTATTTAACAGCTCAGTGGTATTAATTGTTTTGATGAATAGGGTGAGAATGTAAAACCTAGGACAGTCTGGCCAAAAAGACTCCTGCAGTGAATGCATTTGTCCACTGTCTCAACTTCATAGTTCGTACCCAGACCAACCCCATTTGCAATGTCGGGATTGTTGTGTCACCTTGTGTGACTTTACTGCAGTGTAAAGTCCCAATAAACCTGCCCCTCAATCTCTGGCACTAAAATCTGACGTATTGACACTATGTGGTTGCATGCACCTTACGTGAGCATAAGAGAACATATCGGCCACACAGCTCTTGTGCAGGGCATGCAACCCCAGAAGCAAACATACTTTTTGAATGTACTTGGATAGACAAGGTGAATAACATGATTATGGCATGACAAAGTATCTGTTACAGGTCAACGTAGATACACAGGACTCTGATACATTCCAAAGGGCTGCACATTTGCACAGGCATGTTGGGTGTTCATGTGCAAGAGTTGCATGCACAGTTTGGGGACCATGCTATTTTTCTTTTAGCCACAATGCACAAAAGTATGAACCGGGGTAGAGCACCCTGCACATCTGCTTATACATGAGCATTTCAAATATATGTGCTCTTTGATGATCACTGAACCAGCTGGCTGTGAGCCAGTGTTTCATTTGGGTTGGTGGATGAAGAGGGAGAGCACAGGCACTAATTTTTGAGGACCGCTGCTTACTTTTCATCATCAGACTTGGACCTACAAAGAGAAAGGGAGAAAAGGAAGAAATGAGAAAGAGAAAGATGGGAAAAAGGTGGCAAAGTGAAAAATCAGGGTGAGAAACAGCCTGCAGTAGTTGGATAAAAAGGCAGGAAGTGCGGGGTTGTGGAAATAAGAAACATGTGGTGGAATCAAAACTAGGCAGCTTTGGCATAGAGCGATCCCGGCATTCGGTAGAGCAGCATGTGGACTCGTAAGAAAATTTTGGGCTCATAGACTTGCTTGTGTACAAATCAAGCACAGCTCTGACTCCAATCCTGTAGGCTATAGAATAAACTCTGTTCACTTTGCACAAATAAGGAGGATGGCGTGTGGATACCAGCCTGATGTGATTGGGGAAGGGGGGGTGTATATACACACCAATCACATCAGGCTCCCGCCATTCTCCTTATTTGTGCAGACTGAACGGAGCTTATTCTGTAGCCTACAGGATTGGAGATATATATATGCGCTGCGCTGGGTGCGCGAATCCGGCCGAAAATTTTAAAAAAACGAAGCGCGGGCTCCCGCGCTTTGTTACTAAAAAAGCCCCCGGGTGGGCCAGGTCCCGGGGGCAATATAAAATTAGGGTGTGGGGGCCCGCGGGGGCCCCCACAGCCCCGGGGAACGCCACCTCCCCAGGGCTTATTAAATTGTATGCGGGGGGCACGCGCAGCCCCGGGGACCGCCACCTCCCCGAAGCTCTGGTTCTTTTTTTTTTTTTTTTTAAAAGATGTGTGGGGGGCAAGAGCCACCCCACATGCCCCGGGGACCACCACCTCCCCGGGGCACATACTGATTTAAATGTGGGGGTCCGTAGCGGTCTCAGGCCCCGGGGACCACCACCTCCCGGGGCTATGTAAATTAGGGGAGGGGGGCCGTGCGGCCGCCCTCCAGGAGCCCTTGATGGCCCTGGGGACCGCCACTCCCCAGGGCCGGCTCCTGAAATGTCCCGGGGTGCCCACCCCCGGGACATTGCCGTTTGCTATGGCAGGGCGGGAGCACGGCTCCCGCCCTGTCATAGCAAACTCCTGCTTTGGTTTTTGGAAGCGAGAGCAGGAAACCTGCTCTCGCTTCCAAAAACCGAAGCAGAATTGCTTTTGCACAAGGGGAGCTGCATGTCAGCAGCTCCCCTTGCCCAAAAGCAATGCCGGCTCCTGCAGGAGGCGGGGAGCCGGTGGGACCGTGGGGGCATTGGGGCTCCCCCCACGGTCCTCAATGCAAAGGGCCGGCCCCGGGGGATGGGGTCCCCGGGGCCAGGAGTGGCCCGGGAGGGGGGCCACGCAGCCCCCCTCCTCTTTAATTTAAAAAAAAGAATGGCCGGGCCCCGGGGCTGAAATCGGCCTGGGGAGGGGGGGCCACGCGGCCCCCCCATCTCAATTAAAAATGTATTAAAAATGGCCAAGCCCCGGGGGATGGGGTCCCTGGGGCCAATAGTGGCCCAGGGAAGGGGGCCCGCGGCCCCCTTCCCTATAAATATATTTTAAAAAAGGAGGCCATGCCCCGGGGGATGGGGTCCCCGGGGCCGAAATTGGCCTCGGGAGGGGGGCCACGCGGCCCTCTTCCCATTTTTTATTTTTTTTTTAACAAAAAAGGGGTCAGGTCCTGGGGGATGGGGTCCCCAGGGCCCCAAAAATAGTAAAAGTAGGGGGGCCACACAGCCTCCCTTCTAAAAATAAATAAAATAAAAAAGCCGGCAACAAGTGTGCAAACACACCCCCTGGCGCGTTGTAAATTGGGGGATTAAGTCCCCTTCAATCCTGAGGGTCCCTGCGGGCCAACTAGCCCACCAGGTACCTCCAGTAAGCGCCACAGAGCTGCGTTGCAGAGAGGTGGTCCGAGGCCATGCCCCTTTTTACACAACTCTGCAAAAGCGGCTTCTGGTGCACTGCTGGTGGGGCGATGAGGTCCTCTTGTGTCCTGAGGACCTCAGGACACAAGTGGACTTCATCCTCCAAGCAGCAGTGTGCCAGGAACCGCGTTTGCAGAGTGGTGTAAAAAGGGGCGTGGCCTAGGACCACCTCTCTGCAATGCAGCTCTCTGGCGCTTACTGGAGATACCTGGTGGGCTAGTTGGCCCCCAGGTACCTTCAGGATTCAGGGGGACTTAATCCCCCAACCCAGAATGCACCAGGAGGTGCGCCTGCAGAGTGGTGGAGAAAGGGGGCATGGCCTGTGTCCACCTCTCAGCAATCCCACTGTGTGGGGCTTACTGGAGGTAAGAGGTAGGCTAGTTGGCCCCTAAAGGACCCCCAGCAGTGAAGGGGACTTCAATCCCCATCCAAGAGCGCACCAGGGGGCGCATTTGCACTGTGGTGGGCAAAGGGGGTGTGGCCTGCTATAAGAACTTAGCAATCCTGCTGTGTAGGACTTACTGGAGGTAATAGGAGGGGTAGTTGGCCCCCGAGGATGTCCTTGGGGGCCAACTACCCCTCTTGTTACCTCCAGTAAGTCCCACACAGTGGGATTGCTAATACGTCTTTGGAGGCCATGCCACCTTTTCTCCACCACTCTGCAAACACGCCTCCTGGCAGACTATGGGATGGGGGATGAAGTCCAATTTTCTCCTGAGGGACTTTGGGGGCCAAGAAGCCCTCCTGGTACTTCCTGTAAGTCCTACACAGTGGAATTCCTGAGCGCTGGTCGGAGGCCCAGCACCCTTTCTCCACCACTCTGCAAACATGACTACTACTTAAAGAAGCATCTTTATGCACCTCTGACTTAGAGGTAGTTTTAATCCCCCTGCCCTATTATATACTAGGGCCTTACAGGGGAGGTCATGCCAATCACAGGGATACCCCAACCCATAGTGTACCCTAGTGTATGTAGGTTTTTTCACTGTATTCTATGTGTATTTTAGCATAGCACTGGCTCCGGGCCTGGTTAGTCAGAGTCAGTTACCACCAGTACCAGTCAGCAAAAAGTTGGGGGCACAGGATGACTTTGCAACAAGGCCTCTTTCTGCACCTCTGTTGGTTCTTTCTGCATATCTCTTGCTTCTTTCTGCACCTTTCTTTGTCTTTCTGGACTTCTGTTGCCTCTTTCTGCATTTCTCTTGCTTCTTTCTGCGCCTTTCTTCCTCTTTCTGCACATGTCCTACCGCTGTAGGCATAGTTAGAAATTAGCATTCAAAAAACCTTTGAAATTCACTGAAAAAACCATAGGTTTCAGGGACGTTATAGTTAGAAATTAGCATTTAAAAAACATTTGAAATTCACTGAAAAAACCACAGGTTTCAGGGACGTTATAGTTAGTTGGACATTTCACTCGTACAAAACCAGTAAAATTCGGCCGTTATAGTTAGTTCAGCTAACTATAACTCGCGCCCCCGCAATGCACTGCTGATGACATCACATATTACATCATTCATGACATGGTCAGTGACATCACTGATGACATCACTGATGACATCACTGATGACATCACTGATGACATCATCCACGTGATAATCTGATGCAACTCCTCACACCCTACCTAATATAACCTTTGATACACCCACTCTAAAATACAGACTACCATTTTCGAAACCATAGACACACCAATACCAGTTACTACATACCCCCTCACTGATTCCTAGGTCTACACACACACATGTTATGTTATGTTAGTGAGTCTTATAAAGCGTGACAGCTGCCCCAGCAAAGAGGCGTCCCGGCGTTGACAGCACTGAGGTAGACAGGATCAGCAAGGGGCCCCCGGGCAGGCCTACAGAATGTGAAAGAGGAAAGTTTTTATGGCTTTCCTAAATTCAAGGTAATTGTTAAGCCCACGAATGTGGACAGGCAGCGTGTTCCAAAGTATGGCTGCTCTGTTCCGAAAAGAACGACCTCCAGCGCGAACCCTCCTAACTCGGGGAACCACCACCCGGTGTTGTCCCATGGAATGGAGCTGGCGGGGGGGAACGAAGGGTAAAAGCAGGTTGGCCAAAATACCAGGAGAGGCAAATTTCAGGGCTTTGAGGTCTATACAGAGAGCCTTGAACTCAATGCGCCTGGCCACAGGCAGCCAGTGAAGACGAATAATGGCGTTTGTCATAGAGCAGGCTCTGCGCAGACCGAGGAGAGATCCTGCGGCTGCATTCTGTACCCTCTGTAGCCTCTGTATTTCGGTCTTGTTTGCACCCAAATACAGTGAACTAGCATAATCAAGCCTAGACAAAATCAAGGCCTGAATGATGATTTGCCTAGTAGGGGCGTCAAAGAAGCCCAGGATGGGTTTGAGTCCTCGCAGCAGCCCAAAACAGGTTCCAGCCACCTTTTTAGTTTGGGTCTGGACGTTGAGGGAAGCATCCATCCAAACCCCTAAGTTCTTCACAGCCTGCTTGGGGGAGGGGGCAGTGCCTAGGCTCTTGAACCACCAGAGCTCATTCCACAGACCATGGTCTTTCCCCACCAACAACACCTCTGACTTGTTAGCATTTAGTTGGAGACAGTTGGCGGTCATCCACTCAGCCACCGCCGCGAGATCGCTCTGAAACTTAAGAGCGTCCTGTTTAGAGTCGCTTGAGAGGGCCACCATCAACTGTGTGTCGTCGGCGTAGGAGACCATGGTCATCCCTCTACTCTTGGCTACTACAGCCAGGGGTTGTACATAAAGGTTGAAAAGCAGAGGGCTAAGGGAGGAGCCCTGTGGCACCCCTTGCTTGATGGGAAAGATGCCAGAGGTGAAGGGGGGGGCTATCACCTGAAACCTCCTGTCGGCCAGGAATGAGGCAAGCCACTTCAGGGCAGAGCCTACAATTCCAGCATCCTCCAGGCGACGCAGCAGAATGGCATGGGACACTGTGTCAAACGCGGCACTGAGATCCAAAAGGATCAGTGCCGACGTCTGCCCTGCATCCAGAGATGTCCAAAGATGTTCTGTCACAGCCAGGAGCGCCGACTCTTTGCTGTGGCCAGGGCGAAAGCCATTCTGGGAAGGATCTAATTTGTTGTTGGAGTGCAGGTAGTCCGAGAGGAGGGAGTTGATATAAACCTCCGTGATCTTTGCGGCCCAAGGTAACAGAGATATCGGGCGAAAGTTTTCTGGCTTTTTAGGATCTAAGGAAGGTTTCTTAAGCAGCGGTATCACCCTGGCCTGTTTCCAAGCAGTAGGCACGACCCCTGTAAAGAGAGACACATTGATCACCTGGCCTAAGGGAAGCAAGATAGTAGGTAGAATTTTCCGAAATTGGTCAGGTTTCAGTGGATCGGCCGGAGATCCTGACTTAATTTTGTAGCATAGGGCGAGTAATTGATCCGGAGGGATCAGAGGAAAAGCTTCTAATGTGACGATGGTATGGTTGCAAGATACCTCAAACGGGCCAACTTGGTCCGCAGGGAAGCACTTATAGATGTCTTCAACCTTCCTAACAAAGAAGGTGGCGAGCTCTTCACACTGCTGATCAGAGATAATCAGTGGACCTACGAGTCACAAGAAAACAGTGAAAAAGAGGTTAAAAAACAAGAAAAGGGGGCAGGGTAGAAACACCCTGACCCCCAAGACCTGCTGAGGGGGTCCCTGGGACCACCAGGGCCAAAAAAAGCCTTTTTTTTTTTTAAATCGGCCGAATTTGCGCTGGGGTCGCGAATCCGGCCGAGAAAATAAAAAAAAAACAAAGCGCGGCCTCCCGTGCTTCGTTTTTGAAAGCCCCCGGGTGGGCCAGGTCCCGGGGGCATTCACCAATTATGTTGCGGGCCAGCCCCGGGGACCGTCACCTCCCTGGGGCTTTATTTATGATGTGTGGGGGGCATGTGGCCCCCCCGCAGCCCCGGGGACCACCACCTCCCCGGGGCATTATGAAATAAGTGTGGGGGGGCCTCGCGGGCCCCCCAAACCCCGGGGACCGCCACCTCCTTGGGGCTGTACTAAATAATGTGTGTGGGGGCTCGAGCCCCCACACTGCCCCGGGGACCACCACCACCCCGGGCACTTTGTATTTAAATACGGGGGTCCATTACGGACCCCCGGGCCCCGGGGACCACCACCTCCCCCGTAAGTTGGGGGGGGCTGCGCGGCCCCCCTCCTGGAGCTCTTGATGGCCCTGGGGACCGCCACCCCCCAGGGCCGGCTCCTGCAATGTCCCGGGGTGCCCACCCCCGGAACATTGCTGTTTGCTGTGACAGGGCGCGAGCACGGCTCCTGCCCTATCATAGCAAACTCCTGCTTTGGTTGCTGGAAGCGAGAGCAGGAAACCTGCTCTCACTTCCAAAAACCGAAGCAGAATTGCTTTTGCACAAGGGGAGCTGCATGTCAGCAGCTCCCCTTGCCCAAAAGCAATGCTGGCTCCCGCAGGAGGCGGGCAGCCGGTGGGACCGTGGGGGCATTGGGGCTCCCCCCACGGTCCCCAACACAAAGGGCCGTCCCGGGGGCCAGAAGTGGCCTGGGAGGGGGGCCACGCGGCCCCCCTCCCCTTTATTAAAAAAAAAAAAATGGCCGGGCCCTTGGGGATGGGGTCCCCGGGGCCAATAGAGGCCTGAGGAGGGGGGCCACGCGGCCCCCCTCTATAATTAAAAATGAAGGGTGGCAATGCCCCGGGGGATGAGGCCCCCCTCCCGTAATTAAATTTAAAAAACGGAATGCCAGGCCCAGGGGGATGGGGTCCCCGGAGCCAAAAGTGGACAAGGAAGGGGGGCCGCGTGGCCCCCTTCCCGTTTTTGTTTTTTTTATGTGGCAGGCCTTGGGGGATGGGGTCCCCAGGGCCCAAAAATAGATTAAAAGAAGGGGGGCCACATAGCTCCCCTTCTAACAAAAAAAAATAAAAAAAGCCGGCAGCTCGCCGGAGGCCCCGCCCCCTCCCTGCACCACTCTGCAAACACTCCCCTGGCGCGTAGTAAGTTGGGGGATTAAGTCCCCTTGAATACTGAGGGTCCCTGGGGGCCAACTAGCCCACCAGGAACCTCCAGTAAGCGCCACAGAGCTGCGTTGCAGAGAGGTGGTCAGAGGCCACGCCCCTTTTTACACCTCTCTGCAACGCAGCTCTGTGGCGCTTACTGGAGGTACCTGGTGGGCTAGTTGGCCCCCAGGGACCCTCAGGATTCAAGGGGACTTAATCCCACAACTTACAACGCGCCAGGGGGCGCGTTTGCACAGTGGTGCAGGGAGGGGGCGGGGCCTGATATAACAAGTGTGCAAACACACGCCCGGCGCATTGTAAATTGGGGGATTATGTCCCTTTCAATCCTGAGGGTCCCTGGGGGCCAACTAGCCCACCAGGTACCTCCAGTAAGCGCCACTGAGCTGTGTTGCAGAGAGGTGGTCCGAGGCCACGCCCCTTTTTACACCTCTCTGCAACGAAGCTCTGTGGCGCTTACTGGAGGTACCTGGTGGGCTAGTTGGCCCCCAGGGACCCTCAGGATTCAAGGGGACTTAATCCCCCAACTTACAACGCACCAGGGGGCGCGTTTGCACAGTGGTGCAGGGAGGAGGCGGGGCCTGATATAACAAGTGTGCAAACACACCCCCTGGCGCATTGTAAATTGGGGGATTAAGTCCCCTTCAATCCTCAGGGTCCCTGGGGGCCAACTAGCCCACCAGGTACCTCCAGTAAGCGCCACAGAGCTGCGTTGCTGAGAGGTTGTCTGAGGCCATGCCCCTTTTTACACCTCTCTGCAACGCAGCTCTGTGGCGCTTACTGGAGGTACCTGGTGGGCTAGTTGCCTCCCAGGGACCCTCAGGATTCAAGGGGACTTAATCCCCCAACTTACAACGCGCCAGGGGGCGTGTTTGCACAGTAGTGCAGGGAGGGGGCGGGCCAGATATAACAAGTGTGCAAACACGCTCCCTGGTGCATTGTAAATTGGGGGATTAAGTCCCCTTCAATCCTGAGGGTCCCTGGGGGCCAACTAGCCCACCAGGTACTTCCAGTAAGCGCCACATAGCTGCGTTGCAGAGAGGTGGTCCGAGGCCACGCCCCTTTTTACACCACTCTGCAAACGCGGCTTCTGGCGCACTGCTGGTGGGGCGATGAGGACCTCAGGACACAAGTGGACTTCATCCTCCGAGCAGCAGTGCGCCAGAAGCCGTGTTCGCAGAGTGGTGTAAAAAGGGGGTGTGGCCTCAGACCACCTCTCTGCAATCCAGATGTGTGGCGCTTACTGGAGGTACCTGGTGGGCTAGTTGAACCCCGGGGACCCTCAGTATTCAAGGGGACTTAATCCCCCAACTTAGAACATGCCAGGGGGCACGTTTGCAGAGTGGTGGAGAAAGGGGGCGTGGCCTTTGTCCACCTCTCAGCAATCCCACTGTGTGGGGCTTACTGGAGGTAAGAGGTAGGCTAGTTGGCCCCTAAAGGACCCCCAGCAGCGAAGGGGACTTCAATCCCCATCCAAGAGCGCGCCAGGGAGCGCGTTTGTACAGTGGTGGGCAAAGGGGGCGTGGCCTGCTCTTCGAACTTAGCAAATGCTGCTGTGTGGGACTTACTGGAGGTAATAGGAGGAGTAGTTGGCCCCCAAGGATGTCCTTGCGGGCCAACTACCCCTCTTGTTACCTCCAGGAAGTCCCGCACAGTGGGATTGCTAAGACGTCTTCGGAGGCCATGCCCCCCTTTCTCCACCATTCTGCAAACGCGCCTCCTGGCAGACTACGTGATGGGGGATGAAGTCCAATTTACTCCTTAGGGACTTTGGGGGCCAAGAAGCCCTACTGGTACCTCCTGTAAGCCCTACACACCGGAATTCCTGAGCGCTGGTCGGAGGCCCAGCACCCTTTCTCCACCACTCTGCAAACGTGACTACTAGTTAAAGAAGTGTTTGCAATGTAATAGGTTTCGCATTTGCGAGAATTAGAGCTATTGGCGTTGTAAATGCAAAAGTTTTTACTAATGTTTTTGGAGTGGAGTGGATGTACGTTGTGTGTAGTGGAATTATGTGGTATGTTGTGCAGTGAAATTATGTGGATAGAAAGTATGTGGTATTTAGTGTATAGGAATGATGTAGAGTGGGATTATGTGTTATGGAGAGTAATTATGTGGTATGGTAGTCTGTGTTGTGGAGTGGTAACCTCAGGTTTAGTCTTCCTCGTTTCCATAGAAGCTCAACTATGAACTCAGTGAGACAAAAAAGAAGGAATCACTGAGGAGCACTTGTGGACCTAGTGAGAGGTATGAGCAGGGCCACTGGAATTATGTGACTGTTTGGCTGCACCGACTTTCGCACAATTATACATTTTCTGCATTAGCCACATAATTCATCATCTGCACCTTAGTCGGCAGATTTGAACAAAAAAAAGCCTTGTTTCTAGCTGAAACGGGTCAAACGTTACCAAAAATGCAGCGACAAGTGTTACAGCGTGGTGGAAGGCCCTTTGCAAACCTAGAATGGTCACCTGTTACTTATTGCTAAATGTGGGTGTTAAATTGGTACTAATGGTGTGCAAGCCACTCTTGCTTCCCCTCTGCGCCTCTCTTGCCTCTTTCTGCATTTCTGTTGCTTCTTTCTGCACGTTTCTTTCTTTTTCTGCACTTCTCTTGACCTCATTCTGCAAATCTCTTGTACTTTCTGCACCTCTCTTCCCTCTTTCTGCATGTCTGTTGCCTCTTTCTGCACCTCATTTGCTTCTCTCTGCATCCCTGTTGTCTCTTTCTGCACTTATCTTTCCTCTTTCTGTACCTTTCCTGCTTGTTTTTGCATCTCACTTGCCTCTTTCTACACTTTTCTTGCTTCTTTCTACACCTCTGTTGCTTCTTTCAGCAATTCTATTGCCTCTTTGTGTACTTCTCTTGCCTGTTTCTGCACCTCTCTTGCCTCTTTTTGCACCTCTGTCGGCTCTTTTTGCATCTCACTTGCTCCTTTCTACACTTCTCTTGCCTCTTTCTGCACCCATGTTGCTTCATTCTGCACTTTCCATGCTTCTTTCTGCACCTGTCTTGCTTCTTTCTGCACCCCTGTTGTCTCTTTATGTACCTCTTTTGCCTCTTTCTGCACTTTTCTTGCCTTTTTCTGCACCTCTCTTCCCTCTTTCTGCATGTCTGTTGCCTCTAGCTGCACCTCATTTGCTTCTTTCTGCACCCCGTTGTCTCTTTCTGCACTCGTCTTCCCTCTTTCTGTACCTTTCCTGCCTGTTTTTGCATCTCACTTGCCTCTTTCTGCACTTTTCTTGCTTCTTTCTACACCTCTGTTGCTTTTTTCAGCAATTCTCTTGCCTCTTTGTGCACTTCTCTTGCCTGTTTCTGCACTTCTCTTGTCTCTTTCTGCACCCCTGTTGCTTCATTCTGCACTTTCCATGCTTCTTTCTGCACCTGTCTTGCTTCTTTCTGCACCCCTGTTGTCTCTTTATGTACCTCTTTTGCCTCTTTCTGCACTTTTCTTGCCTTTTTCTGCACCTCTCTTCCCTCTTTCTGCACGTCTGTTGTCTCTTTCTGCACCTCATTTGCTTCTTTCTGCATCCCTGTTGTCTCTTTCTGCAGTCGTCTTCCCTCTTTCTGTACCTTTCCTGCCTGTTTTTGCATCTCACTTGCCTCTTTCTGCACTTTTCTTGCTTCTTTCTACACCTCTATTGCTTCGTTCAGCAATTCTCTTGCCTCTTTCTGCACTTCTCTTGCCTGTTTCTGCACCTCTCTTGCCTCTTTTTGTACCTCTGTTGGCTCTTTCTGCACCTCACTTGCTCCTTTCTATACTTCTCTTGCCTCTTTCTGCACCCCTGTTGTTTCATTCTGCACTTTCCATGCTTCTTTCTGCACCTGTCTTGCTTCTTTCTGCACCCCTGTGGTCTCTTTATGTACCTCTTTTGCCTCTCTCTGCACTTTTCTTGCCTTTTTCTGCACCTCTCTTCCCTCTTTCTGCACGTCTGTTGCCTCTTTCTGCACCTCATTTGCTTCTTTCTGCACCCCTGTTGTCTCTTTCTGCACTCGTCTCCCCTCTTTCTGTACCTTTCCTGCCTGTTTTTGCATCTCACTTGCCTCTTTCTGCACTTTTCTTGCTTCTTTCTACACCTCTGTTGCTTCTTTCAGCAATTCTCTTGCCTCTTTGTGCACTTCTCTTGTCTGTTTCTGCACCTCTTTTGCCTGTTTTTGCACCTCTGTTGGCTCTTTCTGCCCCTCACTTGCTCCTTTCTACACTTGTCTTGCCTCTTACTGCACCCCTGTTGCTTCATTCTGCACTTTCCATGCTTCTTTCTGCACTTGTCTTGCTTCTTTCTGCACCCCTGTTGTCTCTTTATGTACCTCTTTTGCCTCTTTCTGCACTTTTCTTGCCTTTTTCTGCAGTTCTCTTCCCTCTTTCTGCACGTCTGTTGCCTCTTTCTGCACCTCATTTGCTTCTTTCTGCACCCCTGTCGTCTTTCTGCACTCGTCTTCCCTCTTTCTGTACCTTTCCTGCCTGTTTTTGCATCTCACTTGCGTCTTTCTGCACTTTTCTTGCTTCTTTCTACACCTCTGTTGCTTCTTTCAGCAATTCTCTTGCCTCTTTTGTGCACTTCTGTTGCCTGTTTCTGCACCTCTCTTGCCTCTTTTTGCACCTCTGTTGGCTCTTTCTGCACCTCACTTGCTCCTTTCTACACTTCTCTTGCCTCTTTCTGCACCCCTGTGGTCTCTTTATGTACCTCTTTTGCCTCTCTCTGCACTTTTCTTGCCTTTTTCTGCACCTCTCTTCCCTCTTTCTGCACGTCTGTTGCCTCTTTCTGCACCTCATTTGCTTCTTTCTGCACCCCTGTTGTCTCTTTCTGCACTCGTCTCCCCTCTTTCTGTACCTTTCCTGCCTGTTTTTGCATCTCACTTGCCTCTTTCTGCACTTTTCTTGCTTCTTTCTACACCTCTGTTGCTTCTTTCAGCAATTCTCTTGCCTCTTTGTGCACTTCTCTTGTCTGTTTCTGCACCTCTTTTGCCTGTTTTTGCACCTCTGTTGGCTCTTTCTGCCCCTCACTTGCTCCTTTCTACACTTGTCTTGCCTCTTACTGCACCCCTGTTGCTTCATTCTGCACTTTCCATGCTTCTTTCTGCACTTGTCTTGCTTCTTTCTGCACCCCTGTTGTCTCTTTATGTACCTCTTTTGCCTCTTTCTGCACTTTTCTTGCCTTTTTCTGCAGTTCTCTTCCCTCTTTCTGCACGTCTGTTGCCTCTTTCTGCACCTCATTTGCTTCTTTCTGCACCCCTGTCGTCTTTCTGCACTCGTCTTCCCTCTTTCTGTACCTTTCCTGCCTGTTTTTGCATCTCACTTGCCTCTTTCTGCACTTTTCTTGCTTCTTTCTACACCTCTGTTGCGTCTTTCAGCAATTCTCTTGCCTCTTTGTGCACTTCTCTTGCCTGTTTCTGCACATCTCTTGCCTCTTTCTGCACCCGTTGCTTCATTCTGCACTTTCCATGCTTCTTTCTGCTCCTGTCTTGCTTCTTTCTGCACCCCTGTTGTCTCTTTATGTACCTCTTTTGCCTCTTTCTGCACTTTTCTTGCCTTTTTCTGCACCTCTCTTACCTCTTTCTGCACGTCTGTTGCCTCTTTCTGCACCTCATTTGCTTCTTTCTGCACCCCTGTTGTCTCTTTCTGCACTCGTCTTCCCTCTTTCTGTACCTTTCCTGCCTGTTTTTGCATCTCACTTGCCTCTTTCTGCACTTTTCTTGCTTCTTTCTACACCTCTGTTGCTTCTTTCAGCAATTCTCTTGTCTCTTTTGTGCACTTCTGTTGCCTGTTTCTGCACCTCTCTTGCCTCTTTTTGCACCTCTGTTGGCTCTTTCTGCACCTCACTTGCTCCTTTCTACACTTCTCTTGTCTCTTTCTGCACCCCTGTTGCTTCATTCTGCACTTTCCATGCTTCTTTCTGCACCTGTCTTGCTTCTTTCTGCACCCCTGTTGTCTCTTTATGTACCTCTTTTGCCTCTTTCTGCACTATCATATCTACTAGCATCTTATTGTGCATATACAAGCTCATTGGTCGTTTATTTAAGAAGTGCTCGATGGCCTTGATACCATCCTGATGCCTTATGCTAGTATATAATGACGTTGCGTCTAGTGTAATTAAAATGCACTCAGAATCCCATTTAACCTCCTTTAACTTCCGTAAAAATCACTCGTGTCTTGCAAGTAGGAAGGTAATGCGCGTACAAAGCTCTGTAAAAAATAATCGACATATTTGGAAGTTTTTTCCATGAGACTGTTACATGCAGATATGATGGGTCTGCCAGGAGGTTTAACTCTACACTTATGAATTTTAGGAATAAAATATAAAGCCGGAATTGTAGGGTAGTCATTTTTTAAAAACTTAAACTCATCCGAGCTTATTAACCCTCCACTTTTCCAGGCTAAAAGTTTAGTGTAGTGGTTATTTTGAGCCTGCCTGACACATTGCATATTACTTCTCGGGTAACAGTCTTTATCATTAAGCTGGGACATAGCTTCTTCCATATACATATCCCTTGGCCACAAGACCACATTACCCCCTTTTATCGGATTGTCTCACAATGATGTTATCTCGTGCTTGCAACTTTCTCATCAGTTGGGAATATGAGTTGTTTTTCCGGCTGATGTTTCGTTGGGCGCATAATGTGGTCTTGTACAATTTTTTCAAGTCTGTTGTTATTTGCTCATGGAAAATATCCAAATTGTCATGGAGCATGACAGGTTGATTTAGGCTTGAACGGTGTATGGATTGAGTCACTGATTCTTTCCAACTCTCTAGAATTATCACCATTATATTGTTCTCCTTGTAGCTGGTGTAAATCTAATAATAAATCCACATCACCTGCTACCAGCAATGTTGGACTGGTACTGCTCACTGTAAGTTGTACCGGAGGATTTTTGTTAGGCTTAGTCTGTAACAGATGATATTTTTTCAATTTCAATTTGCGAATGAACCTAAAAACGTCCATGCGTGTTTCAGCATAATTGAAATTGCTCTCGGGACTATATGAGAGGCCAAGAGCCAGGATTTGTTTCTCAGCCATGTTTAAGTTAATATTAGATAAATTAATCACTGCATTGGAATTCGTAATGACGCTATTTGTTTTTAATTGCGTTTCCACCTCGCATTTGCTGGTTTCTTGTTGTATGGCTGTTTTCCGCCTGCTACGGCATTGCCGTCTTTCTCGGCGTTTTTGATTATTTCTTTGGCATTTTGTTTTCTTTGCAAACGGGGACGCAATGTCTGTCTCCGATCTTGACCTCCTAGAGATCATGTTTCTGCTCCATTTATACCACCATGTTTCTACCACTTGATAAGTAGTAGCAGGTTTTAATATTATATGAGATTGTAAATACCGCTACCAGATATTAATAACAATCAATTTCAAATACTCCCGATAGAATAGTTTTTAACATTTCGTTTATTTTAAAAACAGCACCAGCACTTTGGTTTCAATCTATTATTGCACAATGAGGCATAAAGCACTTTCTGTATTTAAGCACTTATTTCAGGAGCTGTAAGGCACTTATGCACTTTCAGCAACTAATTGATTTAAGACACGAACTCAAAAAATAGATGCAAAAATAAATAAATTAACAAAACAAGAGACATTAGACGCAACATCCAAATGGGTATAAAATTGTAAATAGCGATTTTTAGGCTGTATTGAAACAATACCCCTATAGCATTCATGCAGCAACAATAAGATGTATATGGTTAACCTTTGGGTATTATTACATGGTTTTAGTAATAATATTTGCACAATATATATTTATGGAGTATATAAATATTTTATTTTGTGTTTTTATGAATCCATGTATGTATCTATGTATTTATCTATTTATTTACGTATTTATACATATTTATTATTACTTATGTACTGGCCTTGAACCCGCTAAATCAATATGAAGTATTATGAAATTGATGTATCAAAGGTGTTTTAGAAAACAGCTATAGTGAGAAGAAAGGAGGAAGTATTTCTTTGGTGTTGATAATCACGTGACACTGGGAGGTGTGTATTAAAAAGCAAGGCGTACAGCGTTGCCGTATGTGATCAAGGTCACTTGTTGACCGAAACGCGTCAAATTATGAACATGTGAGCAAATAAAGAACTTATGCAACCTTACCCATCAGAGTTCGTTGCTCTCTTCTCGCCGGAAGGAAGGGTTGGAGACCGTGTGGTAATTCGATATATATATACATATATATATATATATATATATATATATATATATATATATATATTCACTGAAAAACCATAGGTTTCAGGCACGTTATAGTTAGAAATTAGCATTTAAAAAACCTTTGAAATTCACTGAAAAAATCATAGGTTTCAGGCACGTTATAGTTAGAAATTAGCATTTAAAAAACCTTAGAAATTCACTGAAAAAACCATAGGTTTTAGGGACAGTTATAGTTAGTTGGACATTTCACTCGTACAAAACCCGTGAAATTCCCCCGTTATAGTTAGTTCAGCTAACTATAACTCGCGCCCCCGCAATGCACTGCTGATGACGTCACATATTACATCACTCATGACATGGTCAGTGACATCACTGATGACATCACTGAGGACATCTCAAATTAGATCACTGATGACATCACTGATGACATCATCCACGTGATAATCTGATGCACCTCCTCACACCCTAATATAACCTTTGATACACCCACTCTAAATTACAGACTGCCATTCGCAAAACCATAGACACTCCAACACCAATAACTACATACCCACTCACTGATTCTTAGGTCTACACACATATCCACTCACTCACCCGTACAGTCACTCATACTTATGGTCACTCAGTACAGGACTATCATATGCACTCATACTCCTATATAGACACTCAAACACCGCCACTCATCCATAGAGGTACTCACACACCTAGTCAGTCATGCAAATAATTAAACACACTGCCATTTACTCACCTATACAGTTATACACACACCAGCTCACTTACTCATACAAATACTAGCACATTCTTACGCTCTTATACAATCACTGATACAAGCACACACTCATCCATACAGTCACTAACACAATCACACACTCTCGCTTATAGCTATTTATATACTCCAACACACATATATACTGCCTTTCACATATGTAGTTACTCACACATGTACCACTGGGACATACATTCACTCACTAACACACTCTTACACACACACTTACCCACTCATACAGTCTATCACAAATGCACTCTTGAAACCATCCACCCAGTGAATCACCCACTCACACATCTATGCACAGAGTCGCACACACCCCACCCACACAAACACTCAGGCACCCATACAGATACTCAGACAACCAATCAATAACTCATATAGACACTCATGTAGCTATTCACAAACCCATGCAGCCACTTACACAGCAACAGACAGACGGATACAGACATTCACCCAGTTTAGTCACTAACCCATGCATTCAGTAAGATACGTTTAATCACTCACTTATAGAGTTAGTCACGCACCTACTAAATCATCCATACAGACACTTATACACCCACTCATTCTTCAATACGCCTTTCCCTATATATATTAAAAATATTTAAACTTTACAGAAACACAGTCACTAGATGATGTCATCAGTGATGTCATCAGTGATGTCATCAGTGATGTCATCAGTGATGTCACTGACCATGTCATGAGTGATGTAATATGTGACGTCATCAGCAGTGCATTGCGGGGGCGCGAGTTATAGTTAGCTGAACTAACTATAACGGGGGAATTTCACGGGTTTTGTACGAGTGAAATGTCCAACTAACTATAACTGTCCCTAAAACTTATGGTTTTTTCAGTGAATTTCTAAGGTTTTTTAAATGCTAATTTCTAACTATAACGTGCCTGAAACCTATGGTTTTTTCAGTGAATATATATACATATTTGCACATATTTATATACGCACCAGGTAGTTTCAGAATTTTTAAACAGTACTTGTTTTTAGATTCAGTGGCAATATCTTTATACATTTGACTTTTACTTTATTTATTATTGCATTTGTGTATTTAATATTTAAAAAGTCCTAAAGACTAGCTGATTGCAAATTTAATACTCATGATCCCATATTATAGGTCATGATAAGTATAGCCGACTCCCTGAACTAATTATGAATTAATAACAACTGCATAAATAACTGAAAATAACACTTGAGATCAAACTATTTGGATCAATATTTGAAATTACATCTGTTCTTATTTTATCTGGACTATTTGGTTGATTAAGAACGACAATTGATGGTGCAAATGAATATTTATTTAAAATGCATTCTTTGTTTATGGCCATTTATATATAGAGTATTTTTACTATGTCTATGGTGTCAGCTGACAATCCTTCACGTGGTACACTGGTATCAAATAAAGTTGTTTCACTCACCCGTCGTGCGCTCATGTGATCAAGGCCACTGCGTTGGCCGAAATGCGTAATGACCGCTTTGCACCGCCAAAAACTTTAAGAAATAAATACGATATCTCAACAAGCAGAGTCAGCTCATTGGAGTGTCCGTTTCTCGTTGTGGTGCCTGCATGCATCTATGAGCGTTAATCGATGTTCATCTGGAAAAATCGGCTTGGTTTTTCTCCAACGGACCCCTCGCTCACAAGAGGCTGACCATTTTTTCAAGCCGGCACGGATTGGTAGCTTTGTTGAAGCTTTCCCGTGGACAGCCCCCTGCACGACCGTTACTGAAAATTAGCCCGTTTGCAGTTTTATGCATGACCCCGGAGGGTCGGAGGACTTATGGAGACACCCACAAACATGCAGTAAGTCGGGTAATTATAGTGTCACACATTGCAGGTGGGGAGGTGCTGTTATCTGCTTGAACATTTTCAAATCCACGAAGGATTTTGAACCAGTACCTGATCAGTTAAATAACAAAAGGTGCAATGTCGGATGAAGCATTGCGGGAAAGAGAAAAGGTAGCGGAAGAACTTTTTACAAATTTGCCTGTCATTTCTGACAACCGTAATCAGATTTCTATACAATCGGAACAAAGCCCAGATGTCAAAAGCTTACTCAAAGCTTTGGAAAAAATAGTCGAGCGAACTCACAAAGTGGTGGGAAATAAAGTCCTTAGAAAAATATCACGAGGCTGGCCAGGTGCCGAGAGGTTTGCGTATCATGCTTGCCCCCAGTTTCGAGAGTCCTAATCCACTACTTCTAAAAGAATGGGCGGAAAGCAACCTTGATGCTTCCATGCGACTCGTCTGTTTGTTGGTTAAATATGCGAGGTCGATAGGGAGGTCAACATCAAAGAGGTAGCACGCATTACGAATGAACTTGAGCTTCTTAGCACTGTTAACAATAAGGAGTACATTGACAAATGTATCAAGGAAATGAACGACAGAATTAAAAGACAAGAGGATGTCATTAAAGCTAGAAAAGTATGGAAATTTGCTCGGATAAGAACGATTACGAGCAAAGGGCAAGTATTCACGTTTGCACGCAAATACGATCATGTAAAAAAACAGAAAGTGCTTACTCAGTCCGACAGCCAGCAGGTCCATGTGAATACTTGCGATAATGCCACTGCCTCTACCTCGGATTTAAGCATGATTTCTAGTGACACAGAGTCCGACCTCAGCAACAATACAGAGGGCAATGCCAGACCAAGATTGGGCCCTTTGTCATATGCAGAGGAAATGGATTTTATCCGGGAACAAAGAAAACAATCCTTACGACCGAGAAACACGCCTGCACAACAAACAAAGAAAGAAATCGTCTAAGGCGCGAAAGGCGCAAGTGTTGCAAACGCAAGAGGCAGGGGTCAGCAGAAAAAGAAAAACTGGCATCCACGACAACATCAATAAATCATACAATTGTTAATCTTACAGACATTCAACTTAATGACGCCGAGAAACAGCTTTTGGCTCTTGGTTTAAATTTCTGTCCAGAAAGCAACTTTAATTATGTGCAGACAAGAGTTGATGTCTATAAATTTATCCGGAAGCTGAAACTGAAAAAGTTTTTACAATCAAAAATCATGGTAAAACGAAGCAAGTTTCGCATAATCGAATGCCCGGGAGTGGCCTCACTGCTGGGGAAATACCTTTGTTAACCACACTACATGCTCTACAAGATGAAGCTACAGGAACAGGTGGTGGTGAGTTGAACACACAAGACATTGCTCTAGCAGAGGATATAAATATTTCATCTCCTGGCCAAAGTCCCTTCAAAGCACCGTCTTCTTTTGTGCCGATTATGCCGCGTGATGTTCCGGATATTTTTCATGACCGGATTACAGATGAATTGAAAACACTATACCGTAAAACCACCAGGTACAGAAATAATTTCAGTAAAAAGACCAACGAATATTTTCAACTTATGGACAAGTTAAAGAACAATGCTACTGTTGTCATCAATAATTCAGATAAGGGAGGCAACATTGTTTTGTGGGACAAGCATCTATATAGAGCAGAAGCCTATCGGCATATTAACAACATTGAATGCTATGAGCAAACGAATGCTTCTCTTGTCAGGAAAATGAACAGAGATTACAAGGATGAGCTCACAACATGGCAGAGGGAAGGTCTCATTTCCAAAGATGAATTCAAATACCCGTACAAAGAATTTCCGACCTTGCCTACATTTTACTTAATTCCCAAGGTCCACAAGGGTACAAACCCCATGCCAGGAAGACCGATTATCTCATCCAAAAATAGCACATTTGAATGCACCTCGAGATATGTGGACTTTTATCTCCAAGATCATGTGGTTGTTTTGCCTTCCTATTTACGTGACTCTAATGATTTTTTATTGAGATTGAATTCAGTACAATGGTCTAATGAATACTTGCTCTTAACATTAGATATTACCGCTCTGTATACGAGTATTAGACATAGCGATGGAATAAATGCTGTAGATTATTATTTACAACGCAGATGCATTTCAATGTACAAACATAATGCAATGTTGATAAAAATGATACGCTGGTGTCTATACAACAATATTTTCATGTTTGATGGTAAGATTTTCAAACAAAAGCAGGGCGTGGCCATGGGGGCATGCTTCTCCCCCAGCTATGCGTGTCTTCATGTAGGTTGGTGGGAGGAGCATGTCCTCAAGGTCGAACACAGAGCACTTTTTGACAAGCATGTGGTTAACATGTGGAGATACATCGATGATGTTTTCATAGTGTGGAAGGGAACACATGCTGAAGCCTGTAATTTCATTGATATCATCAATAGGAATGATTATAACCTTAACTTTACGGCGCATATTGATTCTACAACTATCCATTTTTTGGATATCACAGTGTATATTGAAAAGGGTGTTATTGAAACGTGTTTATTCAGGAAACCGACAGCAGGCAACACATTATTGCATGCCTCAAGTTTCCACCCTCAGCACACTATTTCCAGTCTTCCCTACGGTGAATTTTTGCGTATCCGTAGGGCGTGCAGTTCCAATACTACTCTAGTGACAGCACAGCAGGCCGCCAAAGAAAGGTTAATGGAGAGAGGCTATGATTCCACTAAATTGGACATAGCCATAAAAAAAGCTAATGGCAAAGAGAGAAAAGAGCTTTTGAAACCTGTCATTAAGCTTAACAATACAGCTATGTCTCCACATTCAGGGTTTGACGATACAGCAGATGATGATAAGTCCAGTGATGTATCTTGCAGGTTCATCGCGACTTATAGTAAACAGACCAATGCCATTAAAGGCATCATTAATTCCCAATGGCCTATAGTGCTTACCGATGTCACACTTCAACAGATACTCCCCAGTAAACCAAATTTTACATATCGTAAAGCTTACTCCATGCGCAACGATTTAGTTAAAACTAGCCCTGAGCTAGATACTAAAGGCAGTTAGCTCACCCCGAAAAAAGGCTTTTTTAAGTGCAGTACATGTCGTGCTTGCAAGTTCGGGGTGAATACCACTTCTTATTCTTTTTCGGATAGTCCTATCAAGCTCAATGGACACAGAGTTCGCTGTCTATGTTTTAAAATGTATCTGTGGGTTACGGTATGTTGGAAGCACCAAACTGCAAGTTTTCACACGAATATTGCAACACCTTCGGGCATCTGTCAATTCAGATCCTCGTATCCCGTAAGCGAGACACATTAAACTGGAGCATAACAATAATCTCAACGTGCTCCAGTACTTTGTCATTGACAGTGTGCCCATTAACAAAGAGGAGGGAATCGGGAGAAGAGGCTTAGACAGTTGGAAACTCAGTACATTATCGAACTCGACACAAAAGCCCCCGAGGTCTGAACATTTGTGAGGATTTGCATTATTATCTGTAGTTACTTAGCTGTATGGCCACCATTTTAGCAGTTTTTAACCCTAGCAGTTTGGACTTTGTATTCTATTCTATTTCATTTCAATTTTATGACTTTCAATCATCATTTCAGGTGTGCAAATATGAATCATTGGGTATTAAGCAATGATTTCAGTAGTAACTTCTACCCTATGATTTGATGTTTTGACATCATGGTATATGACATCATGGATTCATGTCTATGGGGGGATCCCCAGAATGCAATAGACTCCATAACGTATACGATTGTTGCAGAATGATAGACAGGACATATTCAAATTGAAGATATATAAGGATTTTTTGTACATTGAGTATTACATATGCTGCTTTTCTCATTGGATTCGTAAATTTTAAATTTCACAATTTGAGATGTCATCAGTGATGTCATCAGTGATGTCACTGACCATGTCATGAGTGATGTAATATGTGACGTCATCAGCAGTGCATTGCGGGGCGCGAGTTATAGTTACCTGAACTAACTATAACGGGGGAATTTCACGGGTTTTGTACGAGTGCAATGTCCAACTAACTATAACTGTCCCTAAAACCTTATGGTTTTTTCAGTGAATTTCTAAGGTTTTTTAAATGCTAATTTCTAACTATAACGTGCCTGAAACCTATGGTTTTTTCAGTGAATTTCAAAGGTTTTTAAAATGCTAATTCCTAACTATAACGTGTCTGAAACCTATGGTTTTTTCAGTGAATTTCAAAGGTTTTTAAATGCTAATTCCTAACTATAACGTGTCTGAAACCTATGGTTTTTTCAGTGAATTTCAAAGGTTTTGTAAATGACAATTTTTAAATGTATTAATTATTATATTTATTTTTTTGATACTGATTTACAACATTTTTTTAAACTATTTATTTTTCGATATTTTATTTTCTAAATTACATTGTAATTACATTATACATTACATTACAAAATATACTTTCTCAGAATGAATTACTTTAGTTTAAATACTTTGCAAATAGGCAATAGACTTTTAAGTACAGTAGTTACAGTTGTTGCAATGGGCAACACAATTTCAAAAACAAAGCAACATTGAGCTGAATGTGAATTTCTAGTTAAATGCAATTAGTTACTTTATGGATTACTTTTCTAACCACAGGACTGGATCCTAGATTCAGTCCTGGGACATCTCCTGTAAACAGTTGAGTAAAAGCATTTTGGTTACAGTAGTGATTTTTAAGGAATATTATTGTATTTTAAAAGTTGACACTTAGAAACTTTTTCATATAGAATCACCAATGTTATCCTATGGGAGGAAATTCACTTAGCAGGTAAGTAGTGTTATCGTTACTTTTTCTTACTCAGTGGTGGATCCTGGAACCAGCACTGGTGCATCTCCTGTAAACAGTTGAAAGAATGCGTTTAAGTCACACATGCGATTTTTAAGGAATATTTGTAGTTTGTGAAAATCGACACTTTGAAACTTTTCTGCTGAAAACCAGACAATGGATTCCTATGGAAGGAAATTCAAGTTACTGGTAAGTACGGTTAGAATTACTTTTCAGGGTCAGTGCTGGGCTAAAAGATGCAGCACTGGGTTCTCTCCTGATAACAGGTGAGTAAATCGGAATTCATAGTTCGGCTGATTTTAGAGAAATATTATAAAGTTCCAAAACTCCACACTTAGAAGAATTTCCAAGTGAAACCAGTCAATGTTAGCCTATGGAAGGAAATTCAAGTTACTGTTAAGTACGGTTAGAATTACTTTTCAGGGTCAGTGCTGGGCTAGAAGATGCAGCACTGGGTTCTCTCCTGATAACAGGTGAGTAAATCGGAATTCGTATTTCGTCTGATTTTAGAGGAATATTTGTATGTTTCAAAAATCGACACTTAGAAACTTTTTCAGCAAAAAGCAGGCAATGATATCCTATGGAAGGAAATTCAAGTTACTGGTAAGTACGGTTAAAATTACTTTTCAGGATCAGTACTGGGCTGAAAGATGCAGCACTGAGGTCTCTCCTGATAACAGGTGAGTAAATCGGAATTCGTATTTCGGCTGATTTTAGAGGAATATTATAAAGTTCCAAAACTCCACACTTAGAAGAATTTCCAAGTGAAACCAGTCAATGTTAGCCTATGGAAGGAAATTCAAGTTACTGGTAAGTACGGTTAAAATTACTTTTCAGGACCAGTACTGGGCTGAAAGATGCAGCAATGAGGTCTCTCCTGATAACAGGTGAGTAAATCGGAATTCGTATTTCGTCTGATTTTAGAGGAATATTTGTATGTTTCAAAAATCGACACTTAGAAACTTTTTCAGCAAAAAGCAGGCAGTGATATCCTATGGAAGGAAATTCAAGTTACTGGTAAGTACGGTTAGAATTACTTTTCAGGATCAGTACTGAGCTCAAAGATGCAGCACTGAGGTCTCTCCTGATAACAGGTGAGTAAATCGGAATTCGTAGTTCGGCTGATTTTAGAGGAATATTTGCACAATGGTGAAGGAAGGGGTGGGGCCTAAGCTGACATGTCTGCAAACACGCCCTGTGGCGCGTTTTAAGTTGGACAATTAATTCCTCCTCAATCCTGAGGGTCCCTAGGGGCCAACTAGCCCACCAGGTACCTCCAGTATGCGCCAGGGGGCTGCGTTGCAGAGAGGTGTTCAGAGGCCACGCCCCTTTTTACAACACTCTGCAACGCAGCTCCGTGGCGCTTACTGGAGGTACCTGGTGGGCTAGTTGGCCCTAGGGACCCTCAGAATTGAAAAGGAATTTATTCCCCATCTTAAAACGCGCCACGGGGCCTGTTTGCACACATGTCACCTGAAGCCCCGCCCCTCCCTGCACCACTGTGCAAACGCGCCCGTGGCGCGTTTTAAGTTGGGGATTAAGTCCCCTTGAATCCTGAGGGTCCCTGGAGTCCAACTAGCCCACCATATACCTCCAAAAGCGCCACAGAGCTGCGTTGCAGAGAGGTGTAAAAGGGGCGTGGCCTCTGTACACGTCTCTGCAACGCAGCCCCTGGCGCATACTGGAGGTTCCTGGTGGGCTAGTTGGCCCCAGGGACCCCCAGTATTCAAGGGAGTCGTTCCCCTCTGCAAACGCGCCAGGGCGCGTTTGCAGAGTACTGCAGGGAGGGGCGGGGCCTCTGGCACAATGCCGGTCGTTTTTTTTTTTTTTTTTTTTTTAAAGGGCAGGGGGGCTGCTTGGCCCCCCTTCCCTTGCCCACTTTTGGCCCCGGGGACCCCATCCCCCGGGGCCTGAGCATTTTATTATTTTTTTTTAATTTAAAAAAAAAAACGGGGAAGGGGGCCGCGTGGCCCCCTTCCCTGGGCCTGTATTGGCCCCGGGGACCCCATCCCCGGGGCCGGCCTTGCACTTTTTTTCTTTTTTTAAATTTGGGGAGGGGGCTTCGTGGCCCCCCTCCTGGCCACTTATGGCCCCGGGGACCCCATCCCCGGGGCCTGGCCTCTGGTTGGGGACTGTGGGGGTCCCCAATCCCCCACAGTCCCAGCCGGCTCCCCGCCTCCTGCGTGAGCCGGCATTGCTTTCCACATGGGGAGCTGCTAATATGCTGCTCCCCATGTGGAAAAGCAATTGAGCTTGGATATTGGAGCGAGAGCAGGTTTCCTGCTCTCGCCTAATATCCAAAGCAGTTTGCAATGACAGGACGGGAGCCGCGAGGCTCCGTCCTGTCATTGCAAACAGCAGTGTCCCGGGGTAGGCACCCGGGACACTGCAGGAGCCGACCCTGGGGGTGGCGGTCCCCAGGGCCATCACTGGCTCCAGGAGGAGGCCGCGCGGCCCCCCTCCCCATTTTCAAAGCCCCGGGAGGTGGTGGTCCCGGGGCTTCGGGAGGTCCAAAACGGACCCCCATTTTTAATTTTTAGTGCCCCGGGAGGTCGCGGTCCCGGGGCGTGTGGGGGGCTGGAGCCCCCCACACAGGTTAAAAATGTTTTAAACAGAAGCCCCGGGAGGTGGCGGTCCCCGGGGCAGCGGGAGGGCAAAGAGCCCTCCCGCACCATTTTGTTAAAGCCCGGGGGTGGCGGTCCCCGGGGCTTGGGGGCCCCTAGAGGCCCCCATACATAAATTTAACCCCCCCACCATGCCCCCGGGACTTGGCCCACCCGGGGGCAAGTGCTATCGAGCGCGGGAGACCGCGCTTCGATTTTATTTTTCGGCGGGATTCGCGCACCCTAAGCGCATCCCGCCGATTTTTTAAAAAAATGCTTTTTCTGCCCAGGGGTCCTTGTGAGACCCCCTGAGCAGACCTAGGGGTCAGGGTGTTTCTACCCTGCCCCCTTTGTGCGTTTTGCGCACTTGTTTCTTTTTTTTTCTCGGCGGGATCCGCGCACCCTGAGCGCATCCTGCCGATTTAAAAAAAAAAATGCTTTTTCTGCCCAGGGGTCCTTGTGGGACCCTCTGAGCAGGCCTAGGGGTCAGGGTGTTTCTACCCTGCCCCCTTTGTGCGTTCTGCGCACTTGTTTTTGTGCCTCGGTTCTACCGAGGGACAAAATGGCTGCCAACACTTCCTGGTTTGGAGTGTTGACAGCCAGCTGACAGCCAATTAGCATGCAGCTCGTGATCGGGACGGTGCGCGCAGGGGTGCGCTGAGGGTACGCGGACCCTACTCGGCCATAGATATATATGTGACTTTACTTTGGATTTTCTCAGGAACTACTGAACGGATTTACACCATTTAAGCAAAAGGCACCAGTCTGAACCAAGGGCTACCTCTTTGCCAAATTTGGTGTAATTCCGTTCAGCAGTTCGGGCTGTAGCTGCGACTAAAGGTTCCTATGGAAAAATTAATGGGGAAAACGCGTTTTGGGACCCCCTTTTTCTCGGCCCCGCTTGACGAATCAACCCGAGACTTTCAGGGTAGAAGCGGAGCGGAGCGCCCCAACAAGTTGGAAACTTTCGCGAACTTTCGTCAACCGGCGCCAACGTTATTTCAAATAGAATGTCGCGGATTTCCTATGGATAATAGGTCCTAACTATAACTATCTACTGGCGACCGCCAGTAGATAATATATATATATATATATATATATATATATATATATATATGTGTATACTTGAAGATGAAGGATCACAAGAAAACAACAGCCAGCCAGGGCAAAAATCTGGATCCCAAAGGATACAATGAGTCACAAAGAAATAAAATATCCAAGAAAGAAGTGACTCAAACAGATAAATTCACCAAAGAACAAAAATATATTTCCACTACAACGTTTCAGCTTCCGCCTTCCTCAGGTAGTACAAGATGGTTTGCTCAGTGGCTGCACAGATGACACAGCTGAATTTTCAAAAAGCATCATGAGTGAAGATTCCATTTGGAATGTGGAATCAATGCAGTCCGGAGAGCTCTTGAGATATGCAGTAATCAGGTTGTATGTGGCAATATGTAGGCCAAACAGTGAATGACCTCCGTACACGATTCAGGAACCACAAATCGGCAATAATTAATAAGAAAATTGACCAGCCTGTAGCCAATCATTTTAACCTTGTTGTAGGAGAGTAGGATCTGCCTCTTATGTTGCCCCCACTTTTTTTCTGATGTTAGCACTGGTTTCTGGCTATAGTCTGGCTGGGTCCCTGCCAATCAGGGCCCCAGCCTCTCTGTTCTCTCTAAACGACATGGAGTGCACTCTAGGTGCACTAGTGATTGGATACTGTGGTGCCTTATGAGTCCCTAGTATATGGTACCTTAGGTACCAAGGGCATAGGTACTTCACAGGCCTACCAGGGGCTGCAGCATGTATTATGCCACCCCTGGGAAGCAGACTAAATCTGACACCACAGGCCTGCTACTGCAGCCTGGGTGAGGTGGTGCTAGCACCCCTCACTGAGATATAGGTTTCCTATATCTCTCCTGCACACACATATAAACCTATCAGTCACCCCTAAGGCAGGCCCTATCAATCCTGAGGGCAGGGTGCTTGGCTTCTATGTGAGGGGGTGCCTCTGCCTGAGCAGGGCCCCTCTGCAGCTCTCAGAGTCTATTCTCTGGTGCTGTTTGTGGATGCGGTTAAACCATATACTCTTAAGTGCATTATATCCTCGCGGTAAAATGCTAACTTTGGAATGGCTGCAACAAAACATGTCGTGTTTGGTGTCAAACATCTTGGAATACTACCCCCCCCCGCCAATCCTGGTGGCGGGGGTAGCATTCCACCCTTCTAGAGGGTTAAGACATGTACCTGCTGTGGAAACGAGGTAGAATCCTGAAGAGCCCTGGCATCACAAAATGGATGCCACCAGTCACAGACCCTGGGCTGCCCTCCTGCTGATGACCGAAACTCACAGTGGAGGAAGCCCAACAATAGGCATCCTGTCACAGGGAGGTGTAACCACCTCCCAGACAGGGTTTAGTGTATTGGGGCTGGGTGGGTGCACTCTTAGAGTGCTTTGAAGTCCTGCACTGGGGAGCAGAAGGCTCCTCTGTGCATATGCCAGTTCAAACCGGCTCAGGGGCTACCTGCCCCTGCTCTGGCGCGAAACTGGACAAAGGGAAGTGGGTGTAGCCACCCCTCCCTTGACCCTCCCATAGGTGAGGTCATAGAGCTAGTCCATCCCCTCTTTTTAGTATAAGAAGGGGAACCCTTGAACTTGCTAGTTAGATAACCCCTGGACGACGCTCTACAGAAGAATCCTGGCCCTTCGACGTTCCACTACCTTTGGAAGACAGAAGAATCTCCCTTGGAGTCAAGGAGTGACTCCCTGCTTGGCAGGCACCAAAACGACAACGACGGTCGCAAACTATGCCGCTCCCGCCGGAGTCCGAAGTCCCTGCAGCCCAAGAAGTGGATTTCCTGACTTCTCCAAGGCCATCGTGTGTCCCCAGCGAAGCTGAGGCAAGTGGACCCCACGAGTGACGAGGAACCGCGACCCCTGGGTACCGTGCACTATTGTCAAGTGCAACCCCTTCACAACGTTCTACAAACTTGTGCTTTGGACTACGTGTGGTCCCGACCTCCAGCAGGAATCCCTCCGAAGATCAGCGGCCTACACCATCCCGAGTGACCGTGGGCCCCTGTTGAGTGATTCCGCCCGAGGTGTCTTCGCGATCCCTTGCCAGCCGGCTCGTGGGTCCCCAGAAGACGTCTTAAAGAAACCAAAGGGCTCCCCTGGTTGCTCCAGGCCTGCCCTGACTTACCCTCGCTGGGTGAGTCCCTCAGACCTTGCTGGTCTGTGCCATCGACTTTTCTTCATCTCCCCGAGACTTGCTGTTGCTAAGGTTTGTTGGCTCCAATCGAGTTGCCAACACCGCAGTAAGCTGCAGACTTCGTGGGACACACAGAATCCAGCTCCTGGTCATCGTAGACGCCTCCTGGACCTCGTGGCTGAAGAGTCAAGGCACCCGCAACCGACCTGAATCAACCGACGACGGTGGGCATCCATCTTCCTTGCCCCGAGTCACTGCCAAGTTAATTTAGAACACTGTCCCCTCTGCTTTCAGGTCATCCTTCTTCAGAATCCAGGCTTGGATTCCACCGGACACTTCTTCAGCTCCCGCAAGCAGCAAGTCTTCTTTGTTCGCCATTGAAAACGACGCTGCGACCCGACACCAAAGGATACCTATGCACCCTCTTCCCTGGGTGAGGTAACTCCAGCACTACGGTGCTCCTGTGGGTGTGGGCCCTAGAACTACTTACCCTGTAAGTGACTTGCTTGTAGGTTCTCCCGAAGTATCCTAGAACTCTTAATTTCCAACCGCGACTTGCCCCATTGAAGTCAACGGCGATCCGCGCCTGTGTATCCACACTGCACGCGTCCCCCGTGGGTCCTTTACTTACCTGCCTTGGGTGGCTTCGTGAGGCCCCAGCACTTCTGAAGGCCCTAGGCCTTGTCTCCCTGCAAGTCGTTGTTGCTAAGTCCCTTTTTAGTATATGGTCTGGTACGCCCCTAGGGCCCCAGCCATATTTTGTGCTTAACTTATTGTGAAACGTTGATTTGTGCATATGTTTGTCTTCTAATCTCATAAAGAGATTAGTAGAGAGTTATTTAGAAATAAATACATATATATTTGATATATATACCTGTGTGGTGTCTTTTCATTTGGTGATTCAAGAGATTATATGGTAAAACAAGCTGCTTTACATTCCTTCAAGACTTAGCCTGAAGGCTGCTCTCTACAGCTACCACTAGGATAGCTTTCTTTAAAAGGTTGTCTTAAACCTATCTACCATAAGAGTCGATTTGCCCTGGTGCAAGGTGTCCACTTTAATTAGTGAACAGCATATACCAGGCCAACTTCTCACACTTGTGGATCATTTACTATCAGATTTGAAGATTTTCCCCGTGGAACATGTCTCAAAGGAAGAACTACTGGACTCCAGAGAAAACTTCTGGATGTACCGTTTAAAAACACTGCATCCAGATGGACTGAACATTACTGACAATACAACCTGATTACTGCATATCTCAAGAGCTCTCAGGACTGCATTGATTCCACATTCCAAATGGAATCTTCACTCATGATGCTTTTTGAAAATTCAGCTGTGTCATCTGTGCAGCCACTGAGCAAACCATCTTGTACTACCTGAGGAAGGCGGAAGCTGAAACGTTGTAGTGGAAATATATTTTTGTTCTTTGGTGAATCTATCTGTTTGAGTCACTTCTTTCTTGGATATATATATATGTGTATATATATATATATATATAGATATATATATATTCACTGAAAAAACCATAGGTTTCAGGGACGTTATAGTTAGAAATTAGCATTTAAAAAACCTTAGAAATTCACCGAAAAAAACACAGATTTCAGGGACGTTATAGGTAGTTGGACATTTCAGTCGTACAAAACCAGAGAAATTCGGCCATTATAGTTAGTTGAGGTAACTAGAACTCGCGCCCCCGCAATACACTGCTGATGACGTCACATATTACATCACTCATGACATGGTCAGTGACATCACTGATGACATCTCAAATGACATCACTGATGACATCATCCAGTGACTGAGTGTTCCTAAAAAGTTTAAATATATTTTACATATATATATATGCCAAGGTGGATTGAAGAATGAGTGGGTGTGTGAGTGTCTGTATGGATGATTTAGTAGGTGCGATGACTGACTGTATAAGTGAGTGATTAAACGTGTCTTACTGAATGCATGGGTTAGTGACTAAACTGTGTGAATGTCTGTATCAGTCTGTCAGTTGGTGTGTAAGCGGCTGCATGGGTTGGTGAGTAGCTAGATGAGTGTCTATATGGGTTATTGATTGATTGTCTGAGTATCTGTATGGGTGCCTGAGTGTCTGTGTGGGTGGGTGGGGGGTATGTGACTTTGTGCATAGATGTGTGAGTGGGTGATTCACTGGGTGTATGGGTTCAAGAGTACATCTGTGAAGGGCTGTATGGGTGGGTGAGTGTGTGTATGGGTGTGTTGGTGAGTGTTTAGATGTCTCAGTG
The DNA here is from genome assembly GCA_963921515.1 of Calotriton arnoldi. Lineage (NCBI taxonomy): Eukaryota > Metazoa > Chordata > Amphibia > Caudata > Salamandridae > Calotriton > Calotriton arnoldi. The sequence goes on along the minus strand of CAWUFW010002426.1, from coordinate 1,778,448 downwards.
GTACATGTGTGAGTAACTACATATGTGAAAGGCAGTATATGTGAGTGTTGGACTATATAAATGACTATATGTGAGAGTAAGTGATTGTGAGAGTGGCTGTATGGATGAGTGTATGCTTCTGTCAGTGATTGTATGAGAGTAAGTATGTGTTAGTATCTGTATGAATAAGTGAGGTGGTGTGTGAATAATTGTGTATGTGAGTAAATGGGAGTGTGATTGTTTCTTTGCATGACTGACTATGTGTGTGAGTAACTCTATGGGTGAGTGGCAGTGTGTGAGTGTCTGTATGGGTGTATGAGTGCATATGATAATGCTGTATTGATGAGTGACTGCATGTATGAGTGACTGTATGGGTGAATGAGTAGATGAGTGTGTAGACCTAGGAATCAGTGGGTATGTAGTAACTGGTATTGGTGTGTCTTTGGTTTCGAAAATGGTAGTCTGTATTTTAGAGTTGGTGTATCAAAGTTTATATTAGGGTGTGAGGAGGTGCATCAGATTATCACGTGGATGATGTCATCAGTGATGTCATTTGAGATGTCATGAGTGATGTCATCAATGATGTCACTGACCATGTCATGAGTGATGTAATATGTGATGTCATCAGCAGTGCATTGCGGGGGCGTGAGTTATAGTTACCTCAACTAACTAGAACGGCTGAATTTCTTTGGTTTTGTACGAGTGAAATGTCCAACTAACTATAACGTCCCTGAAACCTGTGTTTTTTTCAGTGAATTTCTAAGGTTTTTTAAATGCTAATTTCTAACTATAACGTCCCTGAAACCTATGGTTTTTTCAGTGAATTTCAAAGGTTTTTTAAATGCTAATTTCTAACTATAACGTCCCTGAAACCTATGGTTTTTTCAGTGAATTTCTAAGGTTTTTTAAATGCTAATTAATAACTATAACGTCCCTGAAACCTATGGTTTTTTCAGTGAATTTCTAAGGTTTTTTAAATGCTAATTTCTAACTATGCCTACATAGGTAGGACATATGCAGAAAGAGGAAGAAAGGCGCAGAAGAAGCAAGAGAAATGCAGAAAGAGGCAACAGAGGTCCAGAAAGAGGAAGAAAGGTGCAGAAAGAAGCAAGAGATATGCAGAAAGAACTAATAGAGGTGCACAAAGAGGCCTTGTTGCAAAGTCACCTGTGCCCCTAACTTTTTGATGATTGGTACTGGTGGTAACTAACTCTGACTAACCAGGCCCGGAGCCAGTGCTATGCTAAAAGACACTTAGAATACAGTGAAAACACCTACATACACTAGGGTACACTATGGGTTGGGGTACCCCTGTGATTGGCATGACCTCCCCTGTAAAGCCCTAGTACATAATAGGGCAGGGGGATTAAAATTACCTCTAGGTCAGAGGTGCAGAAAGAAGCAAGAGCAGTGCAGAAAGCACCAACAGAGGTGCAGAAAGAGGCAAGAGGTTTACAGAAAGAGGCAAGAAAAGTGCAGAAAGAAGCAAAAGAGGTGCAGAAAGAGGCAAGAGAACTGCAGAAAAAGGCAAGAGAGGTGCAGGAAGAGGCAGGAGAGGTGCACAAAGAGGCAAAAGGGGTACATAAAGAGGCAAGAGGGGTGCAGAAAGAAGCTACAGAGGTGCTTAAAGAGGCAAGAGGGGTGCAGAAAGAGGCAAGAGAAGTGCAGAAAGAAGCAACAGAGGTGCCGAAAGAGGCAAGAGAGGTGCAGAAACAGGCAAGAAAGGTACAGAAAGAGGGAACAGGGGTGCAGAAAGAGGTAAGAGGGATACAGAAATTTGCAAGAGAGGTGCAGAAAGAAGCAAGAGCAGTGCAGAAAGTAGCAGAAGAAGTGCAGAAAGAAGCAAGAGAGGTGGAGAAATAGGCTATAGAAGTGCAGAAAGAGGCAAGTGAGGTGCAGAAGGAGGCAAGAGAACTGCAGAAAGAGGCATGAGAGTTGCAGAAACAGGCAATTGGGGTGCAGAAAGAGGGAACAGGTGTGCAGACAGAGGCAAGAGAGGTGCAGAAAATGGCAAGAGAACAGCAGAAAGAGGGAAGAGGGATGCAAAGAAGGGAAGAAGGGTGCAGAAAAAAGCAAGAGAGGTGCAGAAAGAAGCAAGAGAAGTGCAGAAAGAAGCAAGAGAGGTACAGAAAGTGGAAAGGCGAGTGCAGAAAGAGACAACAGGAGTGCAGAAAGAGACAACAGGGGTGCAGAAAGAAGCAAGAGAGGTGCAGAAAGAGGCTATAGAAGTGCAGAAAGAGGCAAGTGAGGTGCAGAAGTAGGCAAGAGAACTGCAGAAAGAGGCAAGAGAGTTGCAGAAACAGGCAATAGGGGTGCAGAAAGAGGGAACAGGTGTGCAGACAGAGGCAAGAGAGGTGCAGAAAGAGGGAAGAGGGTACAGAAAGAGGCAAGAGGGATGCAGAAATTTGCAAAGGGGTGCAGAAAGAACCAACAGAGGTGCAAAAAGAGGCAAGAG